>BLSH010197939.1:106603-133166 GCA_018402905.1 Glandirana rugosa
CCCGTCAAACGTCGGTCGCTGTGTCCACCCCGTCAATACATCGGTCACTGTGTCCACCCCCGTCAAACGTCGGTCACTGTATCCACCCCGTCAAACGTCCGTCACTGTCTACATAACTGCCCCACCTGTGTCACTGGCTGCAAACTGCCCCACCTGTGTCACTGGCTGCATAACTGCCCCCACTTGTGTCACTGGCTACATAACTGCCCCACCTGTGTCACTGGCTGCAAACTGCCCCACCTGTGTCACTGGCTACATAACTGCCCCACCTGTGTCACTGGCTACATAACTGCCCCACCTGTGTCACTGGCTGCATAACTGCCCCGCCTGTGTCACTGGCTGCATAACTGCCCCACCTGTGTCACTGGCTGCATAACTGCCCCCACCTGTGTCACTGGCTGCATAACTGCCCCCACCTGTGTCACTGTATACTGTGCCCTGTGATGCAGAGCTGTATACTGTGTCCTGTGATGCTGGAGCAGTATACTGTATCCTGTGATGCTGAGCTGTATACTTTGTCCTGTGATGCTGAGCTGTATACTGTGTCCTGTGATGCTGAGCTGTATACTGTGTCCTGTGATGCTGAGCTGTATACTGTGTCCTGTGATGCTAAACTGTACACTGTGTCCTGTGATGCTGAGCTGTATACTCCTGACACAATATGTGGAATGCAGGGGACGGAGTGGGTGGATTCTATAAGGGGAGGGGCTTGTTAGAAGTAGGAGGGGTCAAAAGGAAGGGCGGGGCCTGGCACCCCCCCATCCAAAAACGTCACCAGCCGCCACTGGGTGGGAGCCAAGTTTCTGTGGAAGGAAGGTACAAACGCTGTTGGATTCCATTTTGGAGTGCCGGTCACAACTGGGTGTTACAAGTGGGAGTTAGCCACCTTCTGAATGCATGGATAGACTGTACACTTGTGAGTAGTACTTTTATCACAAATAAAGCTCTTTTATGTTTGTACTGCACAAGGAGACATTTTCTTTCTGTTTTGCCTTCAAGGAGATTATAAGCTCTGGAGTAAGGGCAAAAGAACGTGTTACACTGCATCCTTTGGGGAGATCAAGATCAAAGGAAGCACTACTGGAAAAAGGCTGACGGGAAGTTGAATGTCTGTAGCTGGAAGAGTGATCCAAAGAGAAGTTTGGAACTCAGGAAGCTGGAACAGTGTTCATCCACCAATTCTAAACCAAGATCTAAAGCGTTTGTAAAGGTTCAGCTTTTCTTTTTTTTTTTTTTTTTTAAACAAACATGTCATTCTTACCTTCTCTGTGCAATGGTTTTGCACAGAACACCCTCCTTTTTTCGGGTTCCTCACCAGCGCTCCTGACTCCTCCCACCTGGTGAGTGTTCCCATAGCAACCTGCTTGCTCTGGGGACACTCGTGTGTACTCACTCCTGAGCTGCCTGTGTGTGTCTATGGCCCCATCTATGGCTCAGCTCCACCCCCCTCCCTCCTCACTGGCTGTGATTGACAGCAGCAGGAGCCAATCGGTCAAAGAGTTTTGTATAAATTGTAATTTATATTTTGATGAATCCTTGGCACTTCATTTTTCACTTATTTTTCATTTGCTATCACTTGACAACTAAACGATCTCTCACAATGCAATTGTGCATTTCCTTTTGCAGGAAGAATCTTTTTGATATCATCTGGCACCATGACGTGTATTTTGTAACTATACAATTTCATCAGTAAGGAAAGTTATTGCTGTTTATGCAATACTGTATATAGTAATACAAACGTAAATCTTAGGAAAAGGATACAATGCAATATGCAAATATCTGAATGTCCCAGATAGTGCTGTTGGTTCAGTAATCAGAATGTGGAAGCTGCATGGAAAATTCATCTTGAGGAAGGAAGGAAGGAATCGTGGGAGAAAAGCCACAGAGAAACCAACACTCACACTGAAGATGCTATAGAATTAGGTGGCCAAGGCTTAATTAAAGGTGCATAAGTCAACCATATCAAGAGCTCTATATAACACCTGCCTGTATGGGAGCATGGCACATTTTTGATGCGCGATGCGAAAACATTTTATGGTAAAATAACAGCCAAAATTCAAAGCAATACTTGTAATGTAAATGTGCCAAGACTATTAACATTTGGTGGTGTAACCTTTATGTGTACTTTTGTTGGCACAAAATGCAAGGCTATGTAGGAAGTTGACAGGCATTCTTTGCATGCTTACATAACTGTTTTTTTTTTACAAAAAGCAACAAATGCAAATGGAAGGCTTGTGAAGATAGGGCATGTGACCCAGGGGATGTTGATGAGTGGAGCAATAAGAAAAAACAAGATATCATATGGATGCCCCAACAGGGATGGTTGCCTAGAGAGCCTCCTGTGTGTGGAAGAGTCCAGGCTTGTTCACTGCAAAGTGAGTTTTCCGCAGGTGATCAGTTGTGGAACTTAAGCCTCGTACACATGGGACGACGATCGTACGTACGATCGTCGCAAATCGTATGTTGCATAATGTAACTTGCATACTGACTGCACTACACGATCGTACGAGCACAGAAAGAACGTTCAGGTGCATGTAATTAGCATCCGTCCGTTCCTGACTTCGGAGCATGCGTGTTTTGCACAATACAACTTGTTGTACCAACTGCTCTGTAAACACGATACAACGGTCGTATGAACGCTTGTTGGTACGACCAAGTTTTCTAGTTTGCTCATACAACTCCCTTGTACGACCGTCGTATGTCCAGCTGTTCTAATCTCGCATACGAACGATCGATATCGCATACAACGATCGTTGGTATGACCTGTTGTATACGATCGTCGTCCCATGTGTACGAGGCATTAGACACTGCTACAACTCAAAGGGCCCATTAACACCTGAGCGTTTTGTAGCTTGAATATGCTTGAAGCCTGAAGCTACAAAAAGCTGGAGGGGAAAATATCTATGATTCTCTATAGAGATGGTTCACATCTCCACTTCAAAACGCCTGAAGCTCAAACAAGTTCCGGGGGTATTTTTGTCCAGTGAATCGGGCATATTTGGGCATTTCTGGAATATTTGTATTGCCATAGATATCAATGGAAAAGAATCATTTGCGCTTATTTGTGCAACTTGTGCTTCTTTGGACGTTTGAAAACGCGCAAAAGACGGGTGACAAAACGCACAACAAAAAGCTTGAAAAACGCCCAAAAATGCTACGCTCAGGTGTGAATGCAACTTAAGTCAGTGATACTCTACAGTGTAAACTGATGAGGTTCTATATTCCCCTGGTGATCTAAGCCTGCAGTGACAAAGAGGTTGAGATGAGAAGAACATAGAGAACTTATTTGCAGGTGAGCTGTTTGCACATGAATGCTATGCAAGAATTCAAGTAGGATTAAAAAAAGTATGGAAATTCACAATTCCATGATGCCACATTGAGGCATTAGGACGCTTCTAGAAGTGTACAGGTGAACAAATGTTTATACTACTGTGGGAGTTGGTATGTTCCCACACAACCTGCTTAGCCCCATTCTAAAATATAGGCCTATTGATTCTCTTCTTACCTGCGTTGAAAGCCTTTGGTCTTGCGTTTCAGGTAATTCAATGATGTCCTTCTCTGTCTCTCGATAAGGGGAAGGTTCTGCCAGGCAGCGAATGTGATGAAGAGACAAATCCAGAGCCACCTCATTTTCATACTCTGGTTCAACTTCCTTTCGGGCAACATACTGAAAGGTCACTGCAGAAGAAAAATAAATATGGAGACTGTTAACACAAAGCAAGCAAGCTGTGTGAGAGGACGAACTGAAACAATATTTGCAGCAGATTCACCCCATTTATCCACTGCGAATCATCATTCTGGCAATATATGAGAACATTTAACCTTAACCACTTACCAACCAATTTGTTGGTTACAAGCTAAAAACTATTTTTTTTTGCTAGAAAATTAATTAGAACCCCCAAACATTATATATTTTTTTCAAACACCCTAGAGAATAAAATGGTGATCATTGCAATACTTTTTCTCACACGGTATTTGCGCAGTGGTCTTTCACCCGCAATTTTTTGGGAAAAATTTCACTTTTTTGAGTTAAAAATAAGACAACAGTAAAGTTTTTGTATATTGTGAAAGAGGATGTTACCCCGAGTAAATAGATACCATACATGATAGGGTTGAAAATTGCGTGCACTCACGAAATGGTGACAAAGTCCGGTACTTAAAAATTTCCATAGGCGACGCTTTAACAGTTACCAGGTTAGAGTTGCAGAGGAGGTCTTTTGCTAGAATTATTGCTCACACTCTGGCGATCGTGGTGATACCTCACATGTGTGGTTTGAACACCGTTTTCATATGCGGGCGCGACTTACATATGTGATTTCTTTGCTGCTTGAGCTTGCGCTGATGGCGTCGCTTTAAATTTTTTATTTTTTATTTATTTTTAACACTGTTCCTTTAAAAAAAAATTCTGATCACTTTTATTGCTATCACAAGGATTATAAACATCCCTTGTGATAGTAATATATGGTGACAGGTACACTTTTTGGAGGGCTGGGGGGTTTAAAAAAAATGACCTTATCAGCATCTGAGAGGATCATTCTCATTTTTGAAGTGAAAAACAAATATTTGATTGCCAGAGAACAACACTAATCTGCCGTCTGAATGATCCCTAACAGGCTGAATATGTATTTACATTACTTTTTGCATTCCTAGCCAGCAGAATATAAGAACAATGAATAATGTTACAGTCCTATCCTTCTTGACAAATGCTTTCAGATAAATTTTCCATTCAATAAATCGCACAACTATTATTTCAGTTTATTCATTTTAACCATGTTATATGGACATTAACAGGTTTCTACAATAAACACACTGGAGCACTTTTGCCACGCTAAAACGCACCGTTCCAGCGTGAAAAAAGCACATAAAAATGATGCCCCTTTAAATCCTATGTAACTGTTATGCCTCTTTAAATCTTATGTAATTGTTCTGCACTGCGTCTGAAAGGTCCTACATACTGCATCTTTGGTGTGCTTTTCAAAAGAGCATTAAAAGCACACCTTCCATTGTATTTCAATGGGAATGCACCGAAAATGCATCAAGAATCCACCCCTGGTGCATTTTTGGTGCATTTTGTAAGTCCAAGTTTCACAGGTGCACGCTGGGAGTTAGGAATCCAGAGAACATGCCAAAAACTCCTTAAAAACTCAATATGCATTTTGCAAATGCATACTGCGTTTTTAAGCACACTGGTGTTAAAGGGCTCTAAGGCAAGAAGCAATGAGCTAAATGCAGTTCCCTATTACAACTAGTAGGAAGTCTAATTTCATTGAACTGACTTTAGGTAAAGAGGAATTTCAGGTATGGATATTTTATACATAGGTCCAAGCTGGGCCAACGTAACTAACTAAGCATTTACCATACCTGGCCAATGCCCCTGAAAGCTGGAAATCACTGATGTAGACACCACTAGCTCCACTTGCTTATGGGTCCTGGGCCGAGCGGCTGCCCTGCTGAATTCTGAACACAGTAGGTCAGCTTCTCAGCACAGGCTGAATAAATGCAAAGTGTTCACTGACTGGATGAGGTGGAGAGCATGGCATCACCACCCTGCCTCTTCTCCCCATCCAATTAGGGAAGGTTTTGCATTCATTCATGCAGAAAATGCAAAGCATTCTCTGAATAGCATTAATGCTGAGCGTCTGACCTTCATGGAGGGATCACCAGGTATTTTAATGAAAGCTTCAGATTTTACAATATTGAAAATTACCTTTGAAATTACTTTAACCTGTTAAAGTAATTTCATGTGAAGGTTAGGTGAAACCATCTCCCTTTTCAGCACTAAAACTAGATGTGTCAGATAGAACTGCAATCTGACACATCCTAAGCATTGTGTTCATTCCCACCAACCCCTACATCACTACAGTGGTGATCAGTGGGAGGACTCTCAGTGCCCAGTATGTGACAGGGTATCCATTGAATAGCAGCGGTGCTCCTAACTCAGAAGAGTGAAGATTTAGGGTTTGGTGTATGAAAAATGTGCACAGCGTTGCACAGGCACAATGAATAATCTCAGTGTTATTTGTAATATGATTATCTCCTATGATCATCAGCTCTATCTAGTGGCCATAATGCATAGTATGAAGTAGGCAGCAGGTGCACTCAGCAGAACTTACAACAGGAGGAATTTTCCAATGTACAGGGTGGGACATTTCTATGGATACACCTTAATAAAATGGGAATGGTTGGTGATATTAACTTCCTGTTTGTGGCACATTAGTACATGTGAGGGGGGAAACTTTTCAAGATGGGTGGTGACCATGGCGGCCATTTTGAAGTCAGCCATTTTGAATCCAACTTTTGTTTTTTCAATAGAAAGAGGGTCATGTGACACATCAAACATATTGGGAATTTCACAAGAAAAACAATGGTGTGTTTAGTTTTAACGTAACTTTATTCTTTCATGAGTTATTTACAAGTTTCTGACCACTTATAAAATGTGTTCAATGGACTGCCCATTGTGTTGGATTGTCAATGCAACCCTCTTCTCCCACTCTTCACACACTGATAGCAACACCGCAGGAGAAATGCTAGCACAGGCTACCAGTATCCGTAGTTTCAGGTGCTGCACATCTCGTAACTTCACAGCATATTTTTTTTTATGGTTTTTATGGTCAGTTAAAACCAATACCGGGTGAGCTGCTGCTTCCACGAGGTACCGCCATTCCTCCAAGGCGACTTGATGGCCAGCAATTCCCTATCACCGACATCATAGTTCCAGCAAGATGGTGCACCACCACATTATGGGTGTCAGGTCCGAGCATTCCTAGATGAACAGTTTCCTGGAAAGGGGATTGGTCCTCGTGGGCCAATTGAATGGCCCCCAAGGTCTCCCGATCTGACCCCCTTAGACTTTTATCTTTGGGGTCATCTGAAGGCAATTGTCTATGCTGTGAAGATACGAGATGTGCAGCACCTGAAACTATGGATACTGGAAGCCTGTGCTAGCATTTCTCCTGCGGTGTTGCTATCAGTGTGTGAAGAGTGGGAGAAGAGGGTTGCATTGACAATCCAACACAATGGGCAGCACATTGAACACATTTTATAAGTGGTCAGAAACGTGTAAATAACTCATGAAAAAATAAGGTTACGTTAAAACCAATAAGTTTGATGTGTCACATGACCCTCTTCCTATTGAAAAAACAAAAGTTGGATTCAAAATGGCCGACTTCAAAATGGCCGCCATGGTCACCACCCATCTTGAAAAGTTTCCCCCCTCACATATACTAATGTGCCACAAACAGGAAGTTAATATCACCAACC
The DNA here is from genome assembly GCA_018402905.1 of Glandirana rugosa. NCBI lineage: Eukaryota > Metazoa > Chordata > Amphibia > Anura > Ranidae > Glandirana > Glandirana rugosa. The sequence continues at coordinate 113,864 of BLSH010197939.1, forward strand.
ATTCCAATTTTATTAAGGTGTATCCATATAAATGGCCCACCCTGTAGATTAATAAATGTTAACGCATTTGCAGGGCACAGCCCATCTCTCTCAGGTGGCCATAATGCGGTATTTTCCTGAAATACCGTAATCAAAAAAAAAAAATGCCATATGACCACTAGATGGTGCTTACAGTCAAAGGAGATAGTCATATTACAAGCAATACGGTGATCATTTGTTGTGCATGTGCGAATTCTGCAGACATCCACCCAGCAATTTTTTTTAAAGCTGAATTCCAGGTATGCATATTTTTGCATAGTTACATTCGTCCAGTGTGGACCATTGTAATTATGTATGTATCATATCTGGCCCATTCCTGTGGGAAACCACTGTAGTAGAAACCGCTGTTATAGCGGATGCTGCTGGCTTCTGGGTATTGTGCCGAACACTTGGCAAGGATGCCATTCAGAGAACGGTTTGCATACTCTCATTGGGTGCAAAGCATTCTCTGATTGGATGAGGTGGGGTTCTGAGGTCATGATCTTCATCTCATCCAATCAGAGAGTGCTTTGCATTCATTGAGAAAATGTAAGGTATTCTCTGAATGGCACTTGTGCCAAGTAAGAGACCTCCTGTGTTCACTAAGCTGGAGGGCAGGCGCTCGGTATGAGACCCAGAAGCTAGTGGCAGTTTCTGTAGTAGCGGTGCCTACTACATTGATATTCAGCTTCCACAGGGATCAGTAAGGTATGACCCATGCATAGCTGGATGAATGTAAATATGCAAATCAATGCATATCTGGAACTCAGCTTCAAACTTAGACCCCTTAATGATTTCCACAAATCCACATTTGAAAGGAGAAAGCGGGCTTTAATTAGGTAGAGCAAAGTGCAATGAGAACATACAAAGTGCAGGAACTCATAACATTTAATCCGCTTTCAATGTACAGTCATCAGAACAGGTAGGATATTATTAAGAATCAACATGAATTACTTTTTCCACCAGCTTTTTATTTACATTTTTTATTCTCATTTGCATGCAAGCCAAGCTGTTCAGAAAAAATAACATTAACAGGGGTTGGATCAAAGTATAGGACAGGCTTCACACTGCTGTGCTGTGGTTTGGCAGCCGCATGGATGTATTTTTCGTTTTGACACGTTTTACCCATGGTTTTAGCAATGTTCCCATAGACTTTCTATTAGGTCGTGCATTTTGATGCTTTTTCTGAAAGCACACCGAATATGTAGCATGCAGTACTTTTGGTGCGCTTTTTGAAAATGCACCAAAAATGTGGAACCAAATAGAAAGTCTATGGGGCTGCGGTTAAAACCGTGGATTAAATATATGAAAACCACAAATACACCCAAGCTACATCCAAACCACAGCACAATAGTGTGAAGCCGACCTAAAACTATCAACAGGGTTACAGTAGCCACCTTTGCAGAGTAAAAAACACACACAGTTGCTACAAGTGCACTGCAGCTGGCAGTGGTGTACATTGTTCCAAATCATATCACTGTTAGGTTTTTCTTAACAGCTTGGACTGCATATAAAGGTCTCAAAAATGTGGATTAAAAACAAATGCTGAATAGTATAATTGATGCGTTAACTCCATACAGTTATCAGTATACAACACATTTCACAATAGTGATCCTTTAAACTAGTCCATCACATAGATGTTGATGTCTAGTTAAAGTCACACTAAACAATATCTTTATAAAAATAATCACTCATTCACAATTCACTAGCCCTGTAATCTATTTTTCATTAAATCCTTTGTTACTGTGTTTTCCTGCTCCTTGTAACATAGTCTGTGGGCTCCTAAACCTCTCCTTTTCCCTCCTCTCAATTTTTTTTGGAACAAGCTGTGCACATTAGTCGCACATTAGTCGCAGTGATATGTGCTGCTCTATACACACTATAAATGGCGTAGTCCTTAGTCCATCTCAGGAGTGAGCTAGATAGGGTGGCTACCTACAATTGGACCACAGAGAACAAACGTAGCCACTCTCTAACGGAGTCTGATCACACATTCGAAAAGAACTTGGAGGTTTGGAGGAGGCTGAGAGCAATATAAGATATCTTTTTTGAGTTATGAATACATACTTAAACAAATAAAAAACAAAAGACTAGGGTAAAAGTGTTTAACAATCATGTGATAGTGAAACAGTGTGAATATCCGGCTGTTTGTTTGTACATATTGTAACTATCAAACAATTATTGCAGTTACTAGCTTTAGTGAATAATATACCATTGCTAAGACATGAGCCACCAAAAAACTTTTACCAGTGATCTGTATGATTAAACGTAACTGGGACTAATTAGAAAATTATGTACTCCAAGCTATGGGATCCTAATGTTCAATGAGAGGAAGAGAATGGATGATTCACCTGGAATATACAGTTCTCCTCTGTCTTCATCAGGAACTTCTCCCCAGTTTCTCTTTCCTAATTTCAGGCTGGACTTCTTCACCAGAAATGCCCTGGGCATTTTGTCCACCTTGAGATCTCTGGATGTATCTAGTAATCTGACTTGCTGACAGTTGTTGCTTCTTCACTGTACCTTGCTAGTAGAGGCTTTATATTTTCACACCTGATATCTGTTTTCAGGTTAGATAATCCAAATGTTTTCAAATCTGCACAAGGAATTTCAATCCGTCTAGTCCATTATGCTCCAAAATTTGTGCATAAACAGTGACCAGTTTCTCTTTATAAAAATTGTAAAGATGTATTAACATAATCCAATACTGGGAACTTGCTTGTGATTGAAAGTGTGAAATAAAATTATAGAAAAATCCAGAAATTATTTTTGCATGAATATTTCCCAGGTAGTCTTCTAGATGACAGTTTCAGAACTTAATTCCATACTGTGTATCTTGACTGGACATTTTGATTGACCATACTTCTCAGTCATCGGTAAAATGCAAGGAAAGTGACCAGGCGAAATCCAATTCCATATATTTTACCAGGTTGAAAGATACTTGATCCAAACTCTCTGTACAAACTGATGTAAGTATTCTAAAGGTCAACATGGGACTGATGTAAAATCCAATTCATTTGAAGCTTCGATGGTGGGAGGTATATTGCCAAAATCTTTATGAATTGTTCTCCTCTTTGACTTCTTCCAAAGATCAAACTTGCATAGATGAGGTATGAGTGTCTGCAGAAAAGGCACCAGTTGTGAAATAACGGTGGGGGGAGGATCCACCTCTGTATTATTATTTTTTGTCATCTTCTTCTTTTGACCTGTTCGACCGGTTTGTAAACTACTTGGAGTGAGGTGGAAACGCTTCAGGGAGGAGATGAAGATTGGTAAGGTGGGGACATGGCTTCTGGGTGGGAGAAAAAAGGACCCACACCCTGACCTGCATACACATTGCCACATGAAAATCAGGTAGCTCTGGTAGGGAGTATGTGCATGAGCCTGTTAGAAGGGTGTGTGAGTTTGTGGTGTGAAAACAGTGACACACACTTGCATAGTATTTGAATCTGGCACATAGCACTGTCATCTCATAATATATTTCAGTAATGTCTCCTGCAAACAAAAGGGATATATGGATATATCAGCTTTGTGAAATAAAGAGTTCTTGCCTACTACTGTTACATAAGGCAGGCCGTAGACAAGTTGAAAACCGAATGTTCTGTTGTTTGAAAACCAAAAATGGCGCATATGATTGTGCCATCATTTGTTTCGTTTTTGTAAACAAAACCCTGCATGTTGGATCAGGCATTTTCAATTGCAGCATGAATATTGAGTGTCGCAACTTGCACACTAATGATGCGAGAAACGAACGGCCAAGAATTTTCGTTCGGTTTTCAACTCGACTATGGCCCACTTAACATAGTATACGAATAGCATTATCTAACACACAAAGATAAGAGCCAAACTTATTGTCTCCTTATAAATTCCTCCAAAAAACCTCCAAAGGTATGGAGACACATATCCTCCACCCACCTCTTCTAATTATACATATTGCCTGACAGCCACATTACATGACCTTCAGAAGTTATAAAAATGCAACAAACCTTCATAGAATGTAAAAATACAAAAAGTGTGTGACATTCACAGTTAAAGGGAGGATGTAGATTTTGCTGCAGCAAAGAGGTTGCCTCAGCAGACCTTGTTTTTCCACCTCCTATGTAGGCACGAATCTTAGTGCTCGCTTGTAAATATAATGTCAAAGCAAAAAACAAGTAATAAATTCTGTCCTCGCTCACCAAATTAAATGCAGGAATTAAACCCTACACAATGGGCATACCTCTGCAGGGGTCTTCAGGGACAGAGCTCTGCACCATGCAGATCGGGGCCCTTGACTTGGACTCCACACATTGCACTACATGCCATTGGAAAGCACCCATAGCAGGATCAAGTGCATGGTAGCAACATTACAGGCCAGGCCCACTTCTTCCTTCTGGCGGGGTCTGGGTATAATCCCCCAAGCCTCAGTCGATAAGTCAACTGATCTGGAAGCTGCATAAAATGCTACAGTGGCTATGGTGCAGGCAATATCTTAATAGAAGAATACGTTTGAAATAAATTTCCAGGTAGAAAAAACCCTCCTCAAAAGAAGGGAGGCTTCACTCAGTAGAGATACCGCATCATCCAAGGATGCCAGCAAAAATTAAGACTAACTGGCAGTGGTAGGGGTTATACTGGGAATATCCTGTCAGCTTTTTTGAAACTTTTTTCACCTGAAGGTAGCTGCATATAACCAAATCATAATGGTTTAAAGAAGCCTATTGTCCCGTCCCATACTGTATGACCTGGAAATTGGGTACTAACTAAACATGCAAAAACTAAAAATTTGGTTTGCTCGCAAAGGTTTTTACTAACCTCATTTATAAAGGGGTTAAAGCAACACTTTCCTTCACCTCTGTTTACAGAAACTACTGCCAAATATGTCAGGCCACCTGAGGCCAGGTGACAGATGTACGCCGTTGGTATTGGGAGCGCGCGGCGAAGGTAGTGAACCCTTTGGCTGACCACTTTGGATAGAGCACTGGATGGTTCAGTAAAGCGGAGCCACTGGAGCACTGACACAGATTGCCCTGAGAAATAGAGCATAAGATTTCCCAGGGCGCGCAGTCTAAGCCAGCAGGTATTCACCAGAGCCTCTGATGGTGAGGATGGACTTCGCTGCAGCTGACTCCAGGGTCTCACAGCTCACGCTCATGGCTGGCTTCTGGTGGATAGGAAGCAGCAAGCAGGGCTAAGGGTAAGTCAGGAAGGCAAGCCAAAGGTTAGGGTATCAGACAGGTAGGAATAGTCAAAACACACCAAAGGTCGGGGTATCCGGCAAGCAGGAATAGTCAAGAGAACAGGCCAAGGATCGGAAACAAACTGAAGCCCACGGCAGGAACACACACACACAGGGAGCCTAGACACACTGCTCTGGCAAGGCTTGGCTTGCACTACACGGAGTTAAGTACTCTTTCCTGTGGGCAGAGCCATGCTGGTAGGAGATTACTTAATCATTCAGGTGTGAGGGCTCAGTCCCTAAGCTAAACACAGAGCACAGAGGTAAGCAAACAGACAGGACCTGAATAGCTAGTGCAGATCCATGACACATGAGGGTTGATTTACTAAAGCTGGAGAGTGCAAAAATTAGTGCAGCTGAGCATGCTAGCCAATGAGTTTCTAACCTCAGCTTGTTCAATCAAGCTTTGACAATAAAACCTTGAAGCTGATGTGAAGCTGCACCAAATTTTTCACTTTTAAGCTTTAGTAAATCAACCCTATAATCAGTGTACAATAACTTTGCCTCAGTCTCTACCTCAAAACCCAGTTATTCCCCAATTGGGCTTTCCCTATCTTGCATCTTGCATAACATAAAGGTGATTTTAGGCTTACAATTGTAGCCCACATGTCAAACAAACCACTGCCTTTTCAGTGACAGACATGTCAGTGATTTCGTCAGGGCAGTTGCTAGAAAGAGTGGTTACAGGTGGACAGGAGGGCAAAATTTAAGGTGACAAGATTTTTAAAATGAAATCTGGAGACATAATTTTTTTTATTTGCAAATGGTGAACTATTTTATAAGCATATTTTTCACAGAATTATTTATACATTATAATATAGATACAGTGTATGTGGTATGTGTTTATGGAATGATTGTATGATATATACATTATTTCTCACGTTTCGTCCATGAGATAAAAACAAAGATACTTCTTAAAAATTTTTGGGATATGACTTCCAAACGATAAGAAAATAAGATTGAGAAAAAACTTGGAGGGAGGGATGGGGCAGCAAAATTCAAATCCAATCCAGGCAGGTGCGGCTCCAGACAATTTTTCTTGGGGGTGCTATGGTGGTGCTTGAGGTTAAACTGAGGGTGCTAATGCGGCGCACGAAGCTGCTACCCCACGCCTGTGGCCAGCAAGTGCTCGTGGTCAGCAAGTGGAGGTTTCTTCATGGCGTACAATGGTGATCAGTATGTATACCAATAAAAAGCCAAAAAATGCAGCACAACCCTACACTTCCTTTGTATAGTTCTACAAATGGACTTATAGGTGCAATGGTAAAACCTATAAATGAACATAGAGTGCAAATCAACTAATTGTCACAACACCTGGAGTCAGGTGATAGGTGCACACTGCTGGGCTGCAAATCACACACGAGGGTTGCGAAGTGCACCACTAAGGTTGTGAACCTATAGCTGACTGCTGCTAATGAGTTCCGAGTTCTGGTACGGGAAGAGGGGCCCCTGGAGCACAGACACTGGAACACAGGGAGCTAGTGCATCAGTTTCCCCAGGGCGCGGAGTCTAAGAGCCAGCAGGTATTCGCCAGAGCTTCTGGTGGAGAGGATGGATTTGGCTGCAACTGGATCCAGGTCGCGGCCTCCAGGGTCCCCTAGCTCACGCTCGGCTGGCTACAGGTGGAAGAGAGAAAGCAGCAGTGCAGGAACAGCAAAGGATAGTCAGCGGCCTAGCAAACGGTCAGGGCCACCAGCAGACAGGAGAAACACAGAACAAGCCAAAGATCGGAGTATCAGGAAGGCAGAGATAAACAGAGAACAAGCTGAAGATCGGGGTATCAGGCAGGCAGGGATAGTCAGAACAAGCCAAAGATCGGTAACCGGAAAAAGACACAGAGCACCAGACAGAAACAACCACACGCAAAGCCAAACACACACAACATTGATCGGAGGGCTACTAAAGCACACAGATGAGGGGCACGGCCTCTAACTGGACACATGCAGCAAGGTAGGCAACAGACAAGACATGAATGTTACTGTGGTTTCATGACAGTACCCCCCCTTACGAGGCTTCCCCCTCCCCCGCTTGGGTCCAGGCTTGGAGGGAAACCTCAAATGAAACCTTTTCACAAGACGTGGCACAAATACCTTAGATGTTGGAATCCACAACCTCTCCTCAGAACCAAACCCTCTTGAGGTACTGAAGGATGCCTTTACAGAGGCGAGAATCCAAAATTTGACTAACCTCATACTCCTGATTATCCTCAGAGACTGGAACCCCGGTAGGGAAAGGACATGAGAACTTATTGACGACTAAAGGCTTCAAAAGGGAAACATGGAAGGAGTTAGATATCCTGAGGCTGTTGAATTGAACAGAGGACATGCTATATACACCTCCGGTATATACACTTCTTCACCTCCAGCGCACTACTTGCTGACCGTTACACTTCTCCTGTACTTCTCTCCAGTACACTACTTGCTGACTGCTACACCTGTCCTCCTGGTCAAAAGGGAAATTCATAAGACCTCTTCAATACTTCTTCTTCATCACAGCTAGCACATGGTGAGGCTTGCTGCAGCCGCTGGCAAGGCCTCAGAACTAACCTTTGTGGGTGAGAGCTGTAGGTTTCTCTCACTGAAACCAGACAGCCACTCTTGTGTAGCAAAGTATGCTGGTGCTAGCCAGGCCTTTGGGTAAACTACTACTCCCAGCCCATCCTTCAGACCCATCCAGTCTGCCCTGTGATCTAATGGCTCTCCTTCCCCTGGTTGGTTCCTCCTGGCTTCCCCAGACTGCTCTCTCTCTCTCCCAGATTGTCCCACCTGTCTCCTCCAACTCCCAGGGGCTGCCACTCACCGACTTATTGGTGGATTCCTTTAAAGAGTCTCCCTCCATGTAGACCTCAGCTGCTCTCCTGCTTCTCCTGTGCTGCTCCAGGAGCCGACTCCCACTCCTAGCTGCACCCAAGCCCCAGGCCTCAGGTTTGCCCCCCTCAGAAGGGTGATCCCCTCCCGGATGAGGCCTGCTCCGCAGCTCCTGACTACATCCTCACTCTTCTACCCAAACTCTCCCGACACCTGCTGGCAGATTGCTGTATTTAAGGAGGCCTGCCCCCTGCCAATCCAACCGCTGGATTGGTCAGAGCTCCTTGTCATACATCAGGAAGTGACACCTCCTCCTCCATCCCCTTTTCCGGAACTTTCCAAGCTCAAGGGGGAGGAATCTCCAGGGGGTGTTCCTTCCCTCTATCACCAGCCTCTCCCTGAGCTACTCCCCTAGCCCAGATCAAAACATTCAGACCTGCACCTACAGTCAAGCCTGACTAGATTTTTCCTTTCCTATGAAAAATCTACACTGTACAGTATAATACATTCCTAGCTACACGTCCCTGCAGCTAACCAGACATGTACACCATTTACATTCCTGGACCAAAGCATTTCTCCCTGAAGAAAAATACTTTGTCCGCATAATTTGTAGTAGTATTTAATTGACTTGACTCTCGATGGATGAGGATGACTAGTCAGTTCATCCTTGTATTCCTAAGAGAAGAGAGAACAACTAACTAAAACAAATCTACAAATGTCAGAAAGTCTACTAAGAGGGGGTTATAGACCTCCAGTACAGCAACATTTAAAGAAAGGAAACTTGTCTTTTTCTTTCATCTGCCTGCCCTGTCAGTGAAGGGTTATGATCCAACTGCAGGAGCAGAAACAAAGAGTCTATGTAGGAGTTCTTCTTTAGGGTTCCTAATGGGAAGAGCCCTTCCCCAAACGAACAGTCCTTAAAGAGATTAAAAACAAGAACAAACTTCACCCCAGTGTCCTTGCAGTGAAACAGTCTCCTCCACTGGGCACAGGGTGGCAGGCTAGTTTGTCCTGCAATAGTCAGAAACAGAAGGAATCATGCTGCACTATCCAGCAGTCTTTCATGGTAGTCTATGTGACACTTTAAACTTCCTCACACATAGTAGGGTCCGGCAACCTTCTTCGGCCCCCTCCTACTGTATCTGTATGGACAAGGTAACTCTGAGTCGGCCGACCCACTTTCACAATCAGCACTTTGTCTTTGTAGATCGATCTCCCAAGTCGCCATTCCTGCTTGATCTCCAAAAACCGGGCCCAAAACTCACTTTCTGGCCCTCTCCATGGCTTTGGGACATGTAGGTAATCCCGAACAAGGTCGTCCTCCCACTCTGACCGGGAGTCCTCCACAACGTCCATTATTTGGGGTGAGACATAGTCCAGGCCCCACTCCAGGACTATCGCTGTACCTCCCGCTGAAATCTGGAAAATATTGGCAAGTCCCTTGCAATTCCTTACCCTGGGAGAATCTCAGTTTCAGGTGACCTCACCACCACTTGGTAGTCTGGGTCTGGGTTGTTGATGGCCTGCGATGAAACAATTTACTGATTTACTTCAGTTTCTGCAGGAGGTCTGTATGACATGTTAGGCGTTGGCTCTCTCCTTTCCACTTGGGCTCCTGGAGCACTAATCCCTCCGACTTACCACTCTGCCTCATCAGAATTACTTGACTCGGGGGACGTCCACTCAGTAAGTCTTTCTAAAGACCCAAACTCACACCGCAGTCTGGGAGTACCTTCCCCGTCCAACTCACCTGAGGAGACTGCTCTCTCTGGCAGTGGCTCCTTCCGGACAGGTATGGCAAGGGCTTGCAAGCTGGCACATCAGGGATTTTAGCTGGTCCCGGCAGGGCAGTACTTACTGGTCCCTGGTCAGGTCATAGGCCTCCACTGTTTCTTCCCTCTTGTCCTTGTCCTCTATTTTCGCAGGGGAGTCGCCAGGCTGCATGCAACTCTACTCCGCCTTGGAGTGATTCCTCCAGGCCCGTTCCGGCCTTCTGGGACTTCAGCGGCTGTAGATGACACAATCCTGATTGTAGGTCCACGGTGTTGTAGCATGGCTCCTGCAGCACTGACACCAGCCGAGTCAACGGTTCATCACAATGGCCACACCGGGCCCACGCATTGACCTCTGCCGTTGCGATCCGACAGTCCGGACAGATCAGGTACAACCGCTCTGTCCCTCCGATCACTCTGAGGGCGAGTCCCCCTTGAGTCTCCACTTGGACCCCAGTATCCACCAAGTTCCCCTCCAGCTTTTCCGGAAGCCATGCCAGCGAAGGCGTGGCGTCTGCTGTAGGTTGCAAGTGCTGAAGCTCTTCCAGGCGCTGCCCCCCGCGTTACCAGATGAACTGGCCCCAAAAGTCCTGATAAGCAGGCCTGCAGTATGTCAGGTAGCTGTAACCCCTTGTTATCTGAATGCAACTTTGCAGACACGCTGGCACTAGCAGAACTTTTCCAGATATGTTGATCTTGCCGGTGGTTGCCGGTAACAACAGTAATTAATAGTAGCCACTGTTTTGCTGGAAAATCTGCTAGTAACACTGTCACAGATGACAAGCTCGCAGGCACTTAGGAATGCTTATTCTTCATGTTCACGGGAGAAAAGGCATCCGGCGCATGTGCATGCACCAACGGGCAAAGTAGAGGAATTGTTGACTCATGGCAAGCTATTTAAAGGAAGCTGTAGCTTGGAATCATTGCTGTCTGGTCTACAGCATTTCCTATGACCCCTGCTGTTTGTAGCATCTGTGATCCTGTTCCTGTGACTTTGGCTTGAACTGGCTATCTTGATACCTGCCTGCACCCGACTTTGGCTTGTTTGACTTCTCTACTGCCTGCTCCCTGGTACTTCGCTGCCCACCTGTTAATGAATCCCGGCTTGTACCCTGACTCTTCTCCTGCCTGCTCCCTTGTACCGCTTTTCCCGCCTGTTACCTACCCGGCTTGTACATAGGAAAGGGGTTGGTCATGGGACTTTAAATGAGGTATACCACCAGTAGGAATTGCATAGAGTATATAAATTATATAGAGTATGAAAATTGTAAATTATTTATTATTTATTTACACACTGAATAAACAATTACAGTGAAGTAAGATCATAATATCATAAAAACGACAGACATCCAGCCAAATGGGGCTGGATGTCTGTCGTTTTTATGATATTATGATCTTACTTCACTGTAATTGTTTATTCAGTGTGTAAATAAATAATAAATAATTTACAATTTTCATACTCTATATAATTTATATACTCTATGCAATTCCTACTGGTGGTATACCTCATTTAAAGTCCCATGACCAACCCCTTTCCTATGTATATGTATATTCGGGATGGAGGCATACCACTTAATAAGTGGCATTGACGGATCACACTTTCTACGTTTTATGTACCTACCCGGCTTGAATCCAGACTACGCTTCCATCTGCTGCCAGTGATCATGCTGTCCACCTGCCGACAACCCAGTCTGCATCTGTCTCCAAATCTGCTCAGCTGTGCATACCTGGCCTGCCGGGAAGTCCTGCATGAGTACATCTCACTCCAGACTGCTGCATATGGATCCAGCTTACCAGTCCAGCGCTCATGCCACTCTGTGCTCTTGAAACCCTGTCAACTCCATCAGGGGCTCTCGAACCAGAGGTGTAAGACAGGCTGCCACCTGCACGTCAGACTCCACCACCAGGTACGTGACAGTACCAGACAGCCCAAATTCGGATTCTGCGCAGGGACCCTCTTCCATAGACAAACATTGTCAACGCCTCGCCAACATATAACAGGCTGTACAGAATCTGCAGGAGGGCTAAACCCGGCTAGAGGGACGCATTCAGGTCCTTTCCTCCCCAGCTGCACCAGGAATTAGTCAACCTTCCGCATCTGCCAGCACCCCTACAACACCTACAGTTGTGATGCTCCCACCTGAACCCAAGGTACCAGCACCTGAAAGATTCTCCGGGGAACGCAGTAAATTTAGAGCATTCTGCAATGCTTGCGAACTGTACTGTGCTCTGCAACCCCGCACATTTTCACTGGAAGCGACTAAAGTGGGCTTCGTAATATCTCTCCTGCAGGGTGAGCCACAATCCTGGGCTCGTCGCCTTCTGGAACAAAAAGACACCTGTCTCACAGACCTCATGTCCTTCTTTCACGCAATTCAAAAATGGGGGAACAGGGAAAAATGGAAGGCCAGTCCTATACCAGTGTGAGACTGGGGACGGCTAGTGGGTAAGAGCATGCCATATCCTCAATATCAATAGAATTCGATTTGGACTAAAAACATGGACTTTGCATGCATGCGTTACAATAAAGCTGTACTTTATTTGTTACAAAAAGGGCCCAAAGGCCTACTCCAGAATATTATATAAATACTCTTAATTAAAAACAGAACATGTACAAAGCTCCTGGAGACGACGGTCTTCCTGCGGAAATCTAAAAGCAGTATGGGGATGTTATCCTCCCTAGATTACTCAGAGTACTTAACTTTGCCAGGAAATCGGCCAGTTTGCCTGACTCCATGAATAGCGCCACCATAGTACTTATCCTTAAGCCTGACAAGGATCCCCTAGAGCCAGGGTCTTACAGGCCCATTTCCCTGTTGCAGTGCGATGTTAAGCTTTTGGCCAAGGTGCTGACCCTGAGACTCAACAAAGTCATCTCCTCAATCATCCACCCCAATCATTCAGGCTTCATGCCACAAAAGTCCACGGCCATAAATCTCCGGAGACTATTTCTCAATTTGCAGTCCCAGCCAGATAACATGGGAGGTAGAGCCCTATTGTCACTGGATGCCCATAAGGCCTTTGACAGTATAAAATGGCGTTATCTTTGTGCGGTCATGAGTAAATTTGGAACCACTTTCCTGACCTGGGTTCAGCTGCTGTATAGCGCGCTGCGGGCCACCATCAGGGAGGGAGGGCATATTTCCACTTCATTCTCACTCTACTGGGATACTCGTCAGGGATGCCCGCTCTCCCCCCTGTTGTTTGCCATGACTTATTGAACCAATGGCCGCTCTGATCCGATCCAGCCCCCGCATTACAGGCTTTAAGTACGGAGAATTACAGGACAAACTTATGTTAAATGCAGATGACACCATGTTGCTGTTGGGAGACACGAAAGATTCCCTGCGAGAGGCTATGACAGTAATTAAGGATTTCAGGGTATACTCTGGCCTGGTGTTCAACTGGACAAAATCCTCAATTATGTTGCTTGATGCCAAATCTAGATGACCAGGGTGCTTCCTTGCAGGACATTCCAATGACGTCTCTGTTTAAATATTTGGGAGTGTATGTTACACCACAGACGGGGGATTACCTCAAACTAAACCTCTTACCTCTGCTGGATAGAATCAGGGCCAAAATAAGGTATGGGCAAGACTTAAGATGTCCATGGTAGGTCGGGTGAACTTAATAAAAATGGTGGTTATGCCACAACTTTTGTACATCCTGCATAACAGCCCCATGGTAGTTCCCCTTTGGTTCTTTGGGATTATTAATGCCAGGTTTAGGTCCCTTTTGTGGTTGGATCACCCCCCGCGTATAAAGCTGGAGCAGCTCCAGAGACCGGACGAGGGAGGGTTGGCGTTACCCAACCCCTGGCTTTATTATTTAGCAGCGCAGTTGCAACACATTACTAGAGCCATGGCACCCGACCAGCAGGGAGCGATAGACCCCATCAAGGCCCTGATGCGACGTGTGACAGGTGTGAGGGAGGTAGCTGAGGGGCTAGAGGCCTTAGCATATACCAAGTCTAACAAACGGTACCCCACCTATATTCTGATACAAAAAGTGTGGAATAAGGCCAGGCGGTTTCACGAAATACAGCCCCATTTGGGGCAATATATACTATAAAGAATTGTTGCCCTTAACCTGTGGGGCTCGGTTGAAGAGACATGGGATCACACACCTGCAGCAGCTTTTTGCTGGGGGTCGCCAGCGCCCCTTCTCGGAGCTAAGAGAGCATTTTCGGGCTCCAGCTTCCATGCATTTTTACTATATACAGCTGGCACACGCTGTAAGGGCGCAGGGGTGTGGGACGACGTGGGAGCTTTCACCGACCCCCATATTCTATCACATGGAGGAGGTGACTACTCTGAAGGGATTAATTTCCCAATGCTACTCAATGTTACAGGTAGCCTCACAGGCAAGATTTCCATTGAGGGTAGTGAGCAAATGGGAGAGTGACGTGGGACAATTCGAGGAAGAGCAGTGGGAAGAGGTGCTGCAGGCTATTCGCAGGAGTTCTTTTAATGTGGCACACCACCTGTCACAGCTGTACATTGTATTACAAGTTCACTATACACCGGCCCGATTATTCCGAATGGGGGTGAGGGCGGATTCAGAGTATCCACGATGCACTAGCAACGAGGGAAATCTGATCCACCTATTGTGGCAGTGCCCCAAGCTGCATCGCTACTGGGGAGGAGTAATCCGCACCATTAACATGGTGTTTCAGGCTGCCATACCACTGGATCCAAAAACCTGTATCCTAAGTATATTGGATTGCCTTCCTATCAAGGAAATCCCCAAGCAGGCTATTACCAGAGCACTCTTTCAAGCTCGCAAACTCATTCTGACACATTGGAAGAGAATGGAGCCCCCCACTGTGAGAGAATGGATCACCCAAATGGGAGATACTATTCGACTGGAAAAGTTTATATTCCAACATAGAAATCAGCCCAGTAAGTTTGACAAACTTTGGGCACCGTGGTTGAATACACCAGGACTTTGTCCAATAGACCTGGTCTTAGACAGATTACTGCTGTAATGTGTGTTCTGGGATGGGTTGGCCAATGGAATGCATTATGTATATGTACACTTTGCAATATATCTGCCAATGTAATGCTTTTGCAAGCTTTATGGAACCGGTTTGCATACCTGATTTGTTGTATTTTATACATGTTTTACTATCAATAAAATCCTTCTTGATAAAAAAAAAAAAAACAGAACATGAATGAATCGGACACAATAGACATGACATGCTGAATTGCACTAGTCTCCTTTAAACATACACCAACCCAAGGGTGGGTGGGATCGAAGAGGGGAGAGAGTGCACATGCACAAAATGACAGTATTCTAGCGGCCTGGGGTGAAACCTATTGGGAATGCTGGTTTATATGCTGCAACACTTGAAGGTGTACCGTATGTACAAAAGTAGAGAAGAGAGCACATAGGGCTTCAAACCACCAGGACATAAAATAGCTTAAGGGGGCTCAACTAGTTTTGAATAAGCTTGAATCAGTATTAAATGAATCGCAGCACATGTCCCCGCAGCACCCCAAGTGACCCAGATGGAAATCAAGGATGGGCTCTAGGAGTGGAGGCTCCCCGGGCACACCACACGATGGGGAGTCATGCACAAGCAGGCATGGGGGTCTGCACACAATATGGATGATGATAAGATCAATTTTTGACAAAAAATAAAAGCATGTGTAAATATATCAGACATGTGTATTGGGGGAGCATGTATACAGGGAGTACCCCGTATTTATAGAGTCATCCCTGGGTATATACCCAGGCGACACTTTGTTATTATAGATGGACAAGTGTCACAATATGAAGTCCCATAGGGGGACAAAGGAGACACAAAACATAGCTTGATAATCTTTACCTGATTCAGCGGTCAACACCAGGTATGTATGAATGGTAGAGAGTGGAGATCTGTAAGATACTATCCCCAGGCACAAGATAGATGACACACAAGTATGTCAGTTATGGGGACTCCAATTAGCTGCAACCAGGAGTCAGATGGCAGTCCATGTGTAACAATGAACGGCGTCTGGAAAGTCAAAGTATGTACCAGTCAGCACACTGAGACCATAATTTCCATAGATCAGTTGTCCTGAACGGACATAAGTCTTACCTTGGTATGTGGTATAAAGACAATTGATGCCCGATATGGCAACAGCTGTGACAGGGGAGCCTTTACTCCTAGAGCCCATCCTTGGTTTCAATCTGGGTCACTTGGGGTGCTGCGGGGACGTGTGCTGCGATTGATTTAATACTGATTCAAGCTTATCATGTAAGTGGTCTTAGTTATCTCTTACAAACCTTTTACAAAATGTACTCTATAATAAAACTTGCTGTTTGTATTTTATAATATATCATGTACTTAGTGTACTGACATGCTTGTGTTTATTCCACTAGATTGCTACTGAGTGCTCCAGACGAAGCTCAAATCCAGAGCGCGAAACTAGTTGAGCCCCCTTAAGCTATTTTATGTCCTTGTGGTTTGAAGCCCTATGTGCTCTCTTCTCTACTTTTGTACATACGGTACACCTTCATGTGTTGCACTGTTATATAAACCAGCATTCCCAATAGGTTTCACCCCAGGCTGCTAGAATACTGTCATTTTGTGCATGTGCACTCTCTCCCCTCTTCGATCCCACCCACCCTTGGGTTGGTGTATGTTTAGAGGAGACTAGTGCAATTCAGCATGTCATGTCTATTGTGTCTGATTCATTTATGTTCTGTTTTTAATTAGGAGTATTTATATAATATTCTGGAGTAGGCCTTTGGGCCCTTTTTGTAACAAATAAAGTACTGTTTTTTTTTTTTTATATATTCTTTATTTTTAAAAATTTTCTTTCCATTAAACAATAACCATACAATTCCATACATACAATGAACAATGGGAACATACGCTTTTCCCACCCTAGCTCTCATTTGACATAGATATATCTGAGCCCGAGTTGGCCTACTATTAGCTTTATGAAGGCTATCTTCGGGGCCTTGTCTACCTATACGGCTATACATGTCTTAATAGATTTATTTAGATCTATTCACTGTAGAGAGCTAAGTCTATATCTACCTACATATCCTTCCATCCTTAAAAAAAAAAAACAACACAAAAAAAAAAGGGTGACGATGGGGGGGATGCCTCCACGTCTACCCTTCCAAAGAACCAACACAGAACCCACACAGAGCCGGGATCCACTAACGCAGTGTCCCCTAACCCCATTCCCCAAGGCACACCAACAGGCCACGTCCCCAGGGCCTCCACGAGCCTGCACAAGGTGACTCAATCCACCCCACTGCTCCAGTAATCGCTACTGCTACTCCATCTGAAGGAAATCTTGGAAGCATGACCCGCCGGTTCGCCCCGAAGGCCGGAGCCAAAGAAAGTCCGCACCAACAAGCCTCTTGACTGCAAACACCTATCCCAGTTCCATATCTTATTTCTCGTCCATTAGTATCTGACCATACTCCCTTGAGCTTGTATATACAGACCATTGTGCCCATTTTACCCTACATTCCTCTTCTCTCCCTGCCCTATTAGCTGTAATACATTCCATGGAAAAAATATCTGCTACTCTACTGAGCCACTGGCTGATTTTGGGGGGGGGGGAACTCTTGTTTCCATAGCGCTGGGATACATGCTTTAGCTGCATTCAGCAACTGAATCAGTATTGATTTCCTATAATCACGTTTGTGAAGGGTAGAAAGATGTAGGAGGTACCCTGCCGGTTCCTCTCCCATGTCATATTCGGTCAAATGTTTTATAATCTCGCGTACATCCTCCCAAAACCTGTCTAACTTGTGACATGACCAGAAAATATGCAATATAGAGCCCTCATCTTTCCCGCATCTCCAGCATTTAATCTCTTCATCAGGAAAGGCCATCTTTAACAGGGAGGGGACTCTATACCACCGTGTAACAATTTTGTAAGACAGCTCCTGATATTTAGTCGCTACAGAAGAGTAATGGGCAAAATACAAGATACGATCTCGTTGCCCTTCGGAGAAGGTACAACCCAGATCTCTTTCCCACTTCTGTACAAACTTAGGTATATAGCCTTCTTTGGGCTCTATTAATATTTTATAGATCTCTGACACTCCATGGCTAATATTACCTTCCGTCATACATAGCTCCTCCATAAGCGAATTACTGCGTATTGTTACCCCTTTTCTAATGATACTCCCGAGGAAGTGGGTCAGTTGCTGGGCCTTCCATGCATTTAAAGGCGGATCGAACATCGCCTGTATTTCATTTTTAGTTTTTATTGTTAGGTCCGTCATAAAGTCTCCAAGTCTCATTTTTCTTGTGTAACCAGTATGTTTAAAGCATTTTTCTGTAAGGCCCGGTTGAAACCCGGGGTTGCCTATTACTGGGTACAGCAGAGTCGTCTCCCCCACTGCGTTGGGGAAGAGACGGCTCTGCTGCACCACCCGCAAAGTGGCCCCTATGGTTGGATGTTGACATAAGGGGCCTAAAGCACACATTCCAAAGGGATCTCGGACCAGGATTGTTCTATCCTTACCCATGCTTTACTTGCTCCTGCCTTGCACCAATCCAATACCCTCGCCAAGTGTATTGCCTGGTAGTATCGTATTGGGTCAGGGAGTGCCATGCCTCCGTGAATTTTAGCCATTGCCAGCACCGAATATGAAATTCTAGGTTTTGCCTTCGCCCAGATAAATCTCGCAAAAGCACCTCGCAATGTTTTCAAAAAAGAAGTTGGAATTACGATCGGCAATGTCTGAAATAGATAAAGCAATCTCGGCAGGATGTTCATTTTTAAAATAGCATTCCTACCCATCCATGAATGTTGGCCTTTGTGCCACCTATCCATGTCCGAGATCAGGTCCCACAATACAGGTGGAAAGTTTACTGCAAATAGTTCTCCTAACGTAGTGGTTAATTTAACCCCTAGATATGTCAGAAAGGAAGGTGCCCATGGGAAGGGAAAAGCTGTCCGTATAGCCTGTGCCCTTTTAGAGGTTAGTGTAATATTTAGCATTTCTGATTTATGGACATTTATCTTAAAATTTGAGAGATCACTATATAAGTCCAGTTTGCTTATTAAATTAGGTAATGTAGTTTCCGGTGATGTAATAAAGAATAACATATCGTCGGCAAAAGCCGACACTTTATGCTCTTCCCTACCAATTTTTACTCCTTGGATGTCTGTACTCCCTCTTATATGTCGTAGAAAGGGCTCCAAAGTCAAGATAAAAATCATTGGGGACAATGGACAACCCTGTCTTGTGCCGTTGGACAGTGTAAAGTACGAGGATGTTACTTCATTTATTTTCACTGCTGCTTTGGGAGCCGAATATATGGCATTTATCCACTTACTAAAAGCTTCTCCGATTCCTATATATTTCAATATTCTCCCTCATGTCTGTAGGTTCCTCATTTTTAACCATCCCTTCTCGTATTTCACAGCCGAAAACGGCTGCTATACAATAAGAAATAATGTAGTGGCCTTTGATGTAATGGATTAAATTATTCGTTTGACCTGAATATATCACTAGAGAGTTTAAAA
>BLSH010197939.1:141424-176486 GCA_018402905.1 Glandirana rugosa
ATCAAATCCCTCTCCTACGACGACCGAGACACTCCCTGTCTAACGTCTTGTAGAGTAAGACGTAATGACTTGCTAGACTAACACCTGATCCCTCTCTATGATCATGACCACGAAACTCCCTGTCTAACGTGTGGAGTAGGACATGATTTTAGAACAGTAATATGGCTCTATGCCCCTGCAATAGGCTTTTCCCACACACTTTGAAGATGATTTTAGAACACTAATCTTTCCCTTAAAGCAACAGCTGGAACCTTTCCCTGTACAACTTGGAGATGATTTTAGAACACTAATCTTTCCCTTAAAGCAACAGCTGGAACCTTTCCCTGTACAACTTGATGATGATTTTAGAACAGTAATCTTTCCCTTAAAGCAACAGCTGGAACCTTTCCCTGTACAACTTGATGATGATTTTAGAAGAATAATCTTTCCCTTAAAGCAACAGACTATACCTAGCCCAGTCAGATCGTTCTGTGCAGCAGGATGAGGTGTGCAATCTGTCCCTCAAAGCACCAGTACTAGTATCTCTCCCTAGTCCACAATCAGATCGTTCAGTAATGCAGAATGAGATGTTCTGCAATCTGTCCCTCACAGAGCCAGCAGCATCCTCTCCCTAAACTATCCTTAGAGCATATGACATGCAGCATGGTGACTCCAGCCCCTTATAGAGGCTGGGTCACATGGTGCACTGGCCAATCACAGCCATGCCATTAGTAGGCATGGCTGTGATGGCTTCTAGGGAAAACCAGTGAAACACTTGTTGATTGGCTGCCCTTGGCAGCTTTTCAACACGTGTAATAAAATACCAGAACCCCGGACCCGATCCCGGACTTTATTTGAAAAGTCTGGGTTCGGGTCCGGGTCCCAGACACCCAAAAGTTTGGGTTCGCTCAACTCTGCTCTCTACGACTCTGCAGCGATTACCGTAAGCTCAACAAAATCACAGTAAAGAATCGGTACCCGCTTCCCTTAGTACCTGAGCTGTTTCAAAGACTTGGTGCAGCAAGCATATTTACAAAATTGGATCTTTGAAGGGCTTACAATCTAGTCTGTATTTGGACAGGCGACGAATGGAAGACAGCTTTTCGTACCCGTTTTGCCCATTTTGAATACCTGGTGATGCCATTCGAGTTATGCAACGCCCCTGCCACATTCCAGCATTTCAGCAACAACATCTTTATAGACTATCTGTATCTTTTTGTCTTTGTCTACTCATTTTTTCATCATCTCTGGAAGAGCATCGAGATCATGTCTGAAATATACTGGGCCGTCTCCGACAGCATAGTCTGTATGCAAAACCTGAAAAATGTGTGTTTGAAAAATCAAGTATCTAGTTTTTGGGATTAATCATATCCATGGAGGGTATCAAGACGGATCCCCAAAAAGTCACAGCCATTCTTGATTGGCCTGTTCCAGTTGACAAGAAAGGAGTACAACCCTTTATTGGATTCACTAATTTCTATCGCAAATTCATCAAAGGATTTTCTTCCATCATAGCCTCCATTACCCAGCTAACGAAACAGGGTACCCGATTTCAGTGGTCTCTAGAAGCTCAAGTTGCTTTTGAAACTTTTAAGGGCTTGTTTACCTCAGCACCTGTCTTAAAACACCCTGATTCAACACTGCCATATGTCGAAGAGGTGGATGCATCTGAAGTAGCAGTTGGGGCTATTCTTTCCCAAAGACAGGGCGCCAAAGCCCTGTTACATCCTGTGGCTTTTTTTTCTTGTAAATTGTCAAACACAGAGAGAAACTATGATGTGGGGGACTGTGAACTTCTGGCAATCAAAGCAGCACTGGAAGAATGACGTTACTTATCGGAAGGAGCTGAGCATCCAATTTTAATTTACACTGATCACAAGAATCTTGAATATCTAAGAACAGCAAAGAGACTAAAACCCTGTCAAGCCAGATGGGCCTTTTCACGTTTTTCTTTCCATATTACCTACAGGCCCAGGTCAAAGGACATTAAGCCGGATGCACTTTCACGGATGTTCAACAAATCAGGAGAAGCAACAATTCCAGATACTATCCTGCATGCAGGTAATTTTCTGTTACTCCAGAAAGATGTATTATCACAGGTCAAGCAGGCTTCTTCAAGGGGTGCCATTCTGCTGGGTACAAATCTCCAGGCAAAAGATGGCCTATTATGGCACCACAACAAAATCTTCATACCAGAGGAATTGTGAGTTTCTGTTTTAGGACTTTGTCACGATCTATAAACTGGCTGTGCACTTTGGCATCTACAAAACATCTGAACTATTGCAACGTACCTTTTGGTTGCCACAAGTGGAAAAGGACTGCAGAAAATATGTAGAATCTTGCACCACATGTATCAGAAACAAAAATAGCAAAACCAAGGCCTGGGGTCTGTTAAGACCGCTGTTTGTTCCGGAAAGGCCTTGGAAGATGATTGCAATGGATTTTACCTCCTTCTGAAGACTGCACTGCCATATTTGTGGTGATAGATCATTTTACCAAGATGGCCCACTTTCTACCAATGAAAGCTACACCCTCTGCTCCTGAAACCGCTAAAATTTATATCAAAGAAATCATCAGACTCCACGGAATAACAGCTAACATTGTTTCTGACCGTGGAGTACAGTTTACCTCCAGATTCTGGAAAAACTTATGTGAATCCTTATGTGAAAGATCGAGCTGTCCTTTTCTTCAGCATACCATCCGCAGACAAACGGCCAGACTGAAAGGACAAATCAAACCCTTGAACAATACTTATGTTGTTTTTCCTCCTTTTCAAAGGATGATTGGGTTTCTCTGCTACCACTGGCCGAGTTCTCTTACAACAACTCTATCCACTCGGCTACCAAACAGTCCCCTTTCTTCTCCAACTACAGGTTCCACCCTTCCTTCCTACCCAACTCCATTCTGTAAAGCCTGGCACCAGCTGTCTTGGAAGCATTACATTTTTTTGAAACTAACAACAAGCTATTGCAAGAGACAATGTCTAAAACACAGGCTTACAGCAAAAAAAGTATTTGACAAAAGCTAGCGGGGTGCGCTGAACTTGGAACCCGGTGATCGGGTCTGGTTGTCTACAACAAATCTCAAACTTGCCTGCCCTTCACAAAACTTGGCCCAAAATTTGTGGGTCCTTTTCCAGTTAAAAGGAAAATTAACGATGTGGCTTATGAACTAGAACTGCCAGATTCATTTCGGGTGCACCTGGTTTTTCACGTTTCCCTGCTGAAACCCCCAATTTCTGATCCCTTTCCAGGACGGGTAACCGGTCCTCCTGAGCCAGTCCTAATTGATGGAGAAGAGGAATTCGAAGTGGAGGCTATTTTAGATTGTGGAAAGAGAGGTAACTGAATTCAATATCTGATTAAGTGGAAAGGTTGAAGAGAATTCATGGGAGCCTGAAACTAATGTCCACGCCAAGAGATTAATCCAAACCTTTAAAAGAACCCACCCTGAAATATTGACCCAGTTGAGAATCCAGAGGCTGCCCATTGGGGGGGGGGGGGGGCAATGTCACAGAGGACAAGCTCGCAGGCACTTAGGAATGCCTATTCTTCATGTTTATGGGAGAAAAGGCATCCGGCGCATGTGCCAATGGGCAAAGTAGAGAAATCCAAGTGTGCCTGTGCGCACGGGCGCCTGGGCAAGTGAAGATGCGCGCGCGTACCTTGTGACAATTGCTGACTCATGGCGTGCTATTTAAAGGAAGCTGTGGCTTGGAATCATTACTGTCTGGTCTACAGCGTTTCCTGTGACCCCTGCTGTTTGTAGCATCTGTGATCCTGTTCCTGTGACTTTGGCTTAAACTGACTATCCTGATACCCGCCTGCACCCGACTTTGGCTTGTTTGACCTCTCTACTGCCTGCTCCCTGGTACTTTGCTGCCCGCCTGTTAACGAATCCCAGCTTGTATCCTGACTCCTCTCCTGCCTGCTCCCTGGTACCGCTTTGCCCGCCTGTTACCAACCTGGCTTGAATCCAGACTACGCTTCCATCTGCTGCCAGTGATCACGCTGTCCACCTGCCGACAACCCGGTCTGCATCTACATCCCGCTGTCTCCAAATCTGCTCAGCTGTGCATACATGGCCTGCCAGAAGTCCTGCACGAGTACATCTCACTCCAGATTGCTACAACTGGATCCAGCTTACCAGTCCAGCGCTCTTGCCACTCTGTGCTCTGGAAACCCTGTCATCTCTATCAGGGGCTCTCGAACCAGAGGTGTAAGAGAAGCTGTCACCTGCACATCAGACTCCACCACCGGGTACGTGACAAACACTGTCTTTTCCGTTAACAACAAAAACAGTCCCAGGCCTATTTTACTGTAAGCAGGAGTTGTAGCAGAAAGTTCAAGATGCCCAGCTTTTGCAGAGCACTGGGCATATTTGTAATCCAGTGGATAATGCCCGGCCGTAACATGGGGCGGGACATATTTGTTATCCATGCACGCCATTGCCCGGCGTACTTGCCCAAGGTAACAGCACATAGTACAAAGTCATTGAATTGCAGAATGATGCAAGTACTCACCCCAGTGCCGACTGCAGTGACTGGGCAGACAAGAGCGGCAATTGGCGACTGCTCTCACCGGTTGCTATGGGCAACAGCGCACTTGTAAAGCTTTACTGTTTAGCTGCCAAACACACAAATCCTTGTCCCAAAGTTCAGTCCTTTTTAGCAATAAAACAATTACAGCTACTAGCTTGGTTCTCTTTCTGTTGCTAGAGGCAACGACTGGCAGCCCTGAAGGTATCCCAGAAAACGAGCCCCCCAAATGTAGCCATGTGCTCCCTTAAGAGTGGCTGAAAGTTGTGGTCCACCCACCTGCTGCCCTCAATCACACATATTCCACACAACCAAAGTCACTGAGCAGGCCAATACTTTGTTTTTTTTGTTTTATTTAGGGGTTTGAACTTGGATAGGGATTAGGGATGACTGTGGGATGCCCAGTAATTGAACAGAGGACATGCTATATACACCTCCAGTATATACACTTCTTCACTTGCAGCACACTACTTACTGACCATTACACTTCTCCTGTACTTCTCTCCAGTACACTACTTGCTGACTGTTACACCTATCCTCCTGGTCCAAAGGGAAATTCACCAAACCTCTACAATACTTCTACATCACAGCCAGCACATGGTGAGGCTTGCTGCAGCCACTGGCAAGGCCTCAGAACTACCCTTTGTGGGTGAGAGCTGTAGGTTTCTCTCACTGAAACCAGACAGCCTCTCTTTTGTAGCAAAGTACATTGGTGCTAGCTGGGCCTTTGGATGAACTACTACTCCCAGCCATCCTTCAGACCCATCTGGTCTGTCCTGCGGTCTAATGGCTCTCCTTCCCCTTGGTTGGTTCCTCCTGGCTTCCACAGACTGCTCGCTCTCTCTCTCTCCCAGACTGTCCCAGCCATCTGCTCCAACTCCCAGGGGCCACCACTCACCGACTTATTGGTGGATTCCTTTAAAGAGTCTCCCTCCATGTAGACCTCAGCTGCTCTCCTAATTCTTCTGTGCCACTCCAGGAGCCAACTCCCACTCCTGGCTGCACCCAAGCCCCAGGCCTCAGGTTCACCCCCCAGAAGGGAGATCCCCTCCCGGGCAAGGCCTGCTCCGCAGCTCCTGACTACATTCTCACTCTTTCACCCGAACTCTCCTGACACCTGCTGGCAGATTGCTGTATTTAAGAAGGCCTGCCCCCTGCCAATCCAGTCGCTGGATTGGTCAGAGCTCCTTGTCATACATCAGGAAGTGATACCTCCTCCTCCATCCCCCTTTCCAGAACCTTCCAAGCTCAAGGGGGAGGGATCTCCAAGGGGTGTTCCTTCCCTCTATCTCCAGCCCCTCCCTGAGCTACTCCCCTAGCCCAGATCAAAACAATCAGGCCTACACCTACAGTCAGGCCTGACTAGATTTTTTTCTTTCCTATCAAAAATCTACAAAAGTAAAGCACCTATACTATGGGGGCGCTACAATTAGAATGTCATCCAGATAGATGACCACAAATTGATACAGCAAATCCCTGAAGACCTCATTGACAACGTTTTGAAATACAGCTGGGGCGTTATACAGCCCAAAGGGCATAACTAGGTATTCATAATGCCCATCTCTCATGTTAAACGGGGTTTTCCAGTCGTCACCTTCCCTTATCCAGATCAGATTGTAGGCACCCCTGAGATCCAACTTGGTAAAGATGGAGACGCCTTTCAATCTGTCGAAAAACTCAGAAATTAGGGGTAAGGGGTATCGGTTCTTAATTGTCACCACGTTTAAACCTCGATAATCAATGCAAGGTCTTAAGTTGCCATCCTTTTGGCAACGGAAAAGAATCCTGCTCTCGCCGATGATGAGGACTTCCGAATGAACCCTTTCTCTAGGTTTTCAGTGACATACTCTGCATGGCCTCGGTCTCAGGGATGGACAGAGGATAGGTACGACCCTTGGGCAGAGTTGCTCCTGGAACAAGGTCAATGGCACAGTCAAAGGACCCATGAGGAGGAAGCACTTCAGCTGATTTCTTACAGAAGACATCCCGGAAATCGCTATATGCAGCGGGAAGGGCAGAAGAAACTGACATGGTGGCAACAGGAAGTCTCTCCTTCGGGACCACCTTAAGTAGACAGGACAAAATACAGGAGGAACCCCAAGCGTTTCCCGGACGCAGTGAGCAAGTGTCAAGATAATGACCTTTGCCACCACAGTAGAGACACAGGCCCAAGGTTCTGAGCCTAGCACGCTCCTTAGGGGATAGCCTGGTTCAGCCCAGCTGCATGGGTTCCTCAGTTGACAGGGGATGCTCCACGGATCGCAGAGAGGGGAGCTCAAGCTGACTAGGGGCCAAGGAATGCTGGCATTTTCTTTCTAGGGTTCTCTCCTGAAAACAAATGTCAATCTGGTTACACAGGGAGATCACTTCATCCAGATTCGTGGGGATGGTTCTCCCCGCTAATTCGTCCTTTACTTGATCAGAGAGGCCCTGTAAAAAAGGTTGTAACTAAGGCCTCATTGTTCCAGTTCAGCTCAGCAGTCAGAATCCGAAAATGAAGAGCATACTGCCCCACAGAAGCAGACTCTTGGCGGAGGCGTAAAAGAGTGCTAGCTCCTGAAGAGACATGGCCCGGTTCCTCAAAGTTGTTCCAAAAGAGTTTTAAGAACCTAAACAGGCTAGAAACCACTGGGTCACTCTTCTCCCACAGAGGGACAGCCCAGGCTAAAGCCTCGCCAGACAGGAGAGAGATAATGTAGGCCACCTTAGCCCGATCAGACAGAAAGTTTTGAGGCTGGAGCTCAAAATGAATGGTGCACTGGCTGAGAATCCCCCTGCAGGCCTTAGAGTCCCCAGAGTAAAGGGACAGAGCCGGTAATTGCAACGGGTTAGCGGCTGCGAGTGTGACTGGAACCAATACGGCCGCAGGCTGCGGGGGAGGTTGTTGGGCTGGAGATCCTAGGGAGGCCTGCAACCGATGGCGGCTGTGTTTGCTTCCAAAACAATGGGATGCAGCTCTTCGCGGCTGTGATCAGGAGGGGCAGGATGGATCTCCTGTAAGCTTTACTGGACATATCGTGATGGTGCAAGAGGAAGGGTGCAGGGTCCTTTGGTAGCACCAGATCAGTGAATTTTTGGATGATGCGGTGTACTTCCATCCAATAGGATTGTAAGAGCCGGCAGGACCAGAATATGTGGAGTAGAGAACCAGTGTCCTCCCCACATCTCCAACATAAGTCTGAGCATTGGGGAAACATCTTGTGGATCTTCACCGGTGTGTGGTACTACCGGGTCAGCACCTTGAACCCTGCCTCCTGGTGTTTGGCGCAGATCGAGAAAATAGAAAAAGTCTACCTGCTTCTCTGTCAATTGAAGCCCCAGCTCCTTTCTCCAGCTGGTGATGTACGGAAGTTTGCGATGCAATGGCGGCGCAATTAGCAATTGGTAGGTTTGTGAGACTGCATGTTGAAGAGGAGACTGCTCTAGACAAAGTAGCTCAAAGGAGGTGAGACGTCTCGAAAAGGGTTCTGGAGGGAGTAGGGACCCAATGAAATGAGGCAACTGTATTTTTTGCCAAAAAGACAGGCCTGAGAGGGCCTGATCATTCATAATTTGTTGTCTGGTCATCCATCTCCCATTGACCGTGAAGTGTGGGGCCTGTGAGCGTTCTGCTCTTTTCAGGTCTCGGAATTTGGGGTCATGGAGTCCCGTATTAAAAGCCATGTTGCCCACTTGGGCTATAGAGGGGGCGGTAAAGGCGCCACCGAAAAGTCGTGGAATGCCTTCCGACAGGTTTTCCTTGTCTCCCCTATCATGGGGTGGTCCAGTTTCTGATGTGGTAGATCTGTTGGGCACCATGGTATTGACCCTAACCCACTGTTTGAGTTCGCCATGGCGACGCCAGTCTAGGACCCACGTCAGATGACACTCCATGTGGTAGAGGTTGGCGCCTGAAAAAAGCCATGCCACCCCTACGTTTCGGTAGTCTCAAGACGGATTGAGACAGATGGGGGGGGGTTTCAGCGCCAAAAGAAGGGTGACCAGAGCCCAGTTTACCGCACTCAGGAATGAGCTTGGGATCCGGACGGGGAGGGCTTAAAAATAATACAATAGGCGGGGCATAACGTTCATCAATTTTGCACTGTCCAAACCAGGAAAATAGACCGCATTGCCATGCCTAGAGGTCTTTTTTAATCGTTGTCAAGAGGGGAGGAAAGTTAAGTGAAAATACATCTTCTACCCTGCTGGGTAAACGGATTGCCAAATATTTTATATGTTCTGTGGCCCACTTAAAGGGGAAATCCACCCTGAGCAGTGTCGATACCGAGGCTGGCATGGCGATATTCAGCGCCTCCGATTTCTAATAGTTTACTCTGAAGGATAATAGCGCTTCATAGGTTTTCAACTCCTTGAGTAAGTTTGGGATGGAAATCCGGGAGTTGGACAAACAGAAAAGGAGATTGTCTGTGAAAGCTGTGATTTTTGGAGATAGAGTGGCATCTAGGTGGAAGCCAGGGATATCTGGATTGTTCCAAACAGTATGCAGGAAGGGTTCCAAGGTCAGTATAAATATCATGGGGGAGAGGGGACACCCCTGACGCGTGCCGTTGGATATCTCAAATGTTTGAGATAAATGCCCATTTATCTTCACTTGTGCAGAAGGGCATGAATAAATGGCCTGGATCCAATGCATCATCCTCCACCCCAAACCAATGAAGCAAAGGGTCTCTATCAGGATCAACCCTGTCAAACGCCTTTTCGGGATCGGTCAAAAGGAGTAGAAGGGGAATCTTGCGGGTCTGCTCTGCATAAATTAAGTTGAGTGCCTTGGTGATATTATCCCTGGCTTCTCTCGTAGGGACAAATCCCACTTGATCTAAATGAACTAATTGTGGAATCAGTGCTATCAAGCGCATCGAGAGTATCTTAGTAAATATTTTAAGATCCACATTTAAAAAAGAGATTGGCCGGTAATTTTGACAATGTAGGGGATCTTTTCCCTCTTTCGGGATCACGGTGATGTGTGCCCGAAGCGTGTCTATTGGAGGGTTGGTCCCCTCCCCCGCCACATTGTAAGCAGAGAGGAAATGTGGGGTCAGAAGGCCTCCCAAGGTCTTATAGTATAGGAGGGAATAGCCATCTGGGCCTGGCGCTTTTCCTGGTTTCATATGTGGAATAGCTAGGGACATCTTCAGCTGACAGAGGCTCCTCCAGGGCGGTCAAGACATCCTCCGAAATATGGGGGATCCCTGACCATTGTAAATATTCCTGGACTGCCATCCTCCAGGACGAGTCTCCCGAAGCGGATGTAGGACGGGGAAGATTATAGAGTGAGATATAGTATCGCCTAAAGATGTCTGCAATCTCCCCCGTAGCATGGGCCTTGGTTTGTTGCTTATCAAGAATTTCAGGGATGAACGAGCGGGCCTGTTGGGCTCTCAGAGCTCACGCCAACAGCTTCCCACATTTGTTACCATGTTTATAGAATGTGCCTTTGTACTTAGCAATTGTGGCTTTAGCTTTGTCTAAGGCTAGTGAGTGCAACTGGGTCAGCAGGACCATGAATTCTGCCAAAGTCTTGTCCGCAAATGATTTCTTATGGGTGGACTCCAAGTCTCTAATCTTGTCCAAATAGTCTATAGTTTGTTGGGCCCTGGCCTTCCTGATGCCCAATCCAATCTTAATCAGGATTCCCCTGACATAGCTCTTGTGCGCCTCCCATACCATCATGGGGCAACTATCCTCTCTAACACTGGAAGCAAAGAATTATCTCAGTTCCCCGGTTACCTCCCCAGTGACCTCTGGGTTCTGAAGCAAAGAATCATTCACCTTTCACATCCACTGCTTCTGAGTGGGGGACAGCAGATCTGTCCACAAAAATCAGGGCATGATCTGAGAATGTAATAGAACCAATGGAGGCAGAGGTGACTATAGAGAGGAGAGACTGAGGCAGCAGGAAAAAAATTGATTCTGGAGTAAGAATCGTAGGATGAGCTTTAAACGTGTAATCACGTTCATTTGGAAGGAGAATCCGCCATTCATCAACCAGGTGAAGCACATGAAAGTTTTTTTCAGGCGTTTGATAGCTGCGTAGGAGACTTGGGAAGTGTGTCGTGAGGCATCTAGGGTCGGATCTAGGGTGAAATTCACATCACCTCCCACGTTCACCACGCCCTCCGCAAAGTCTTCTAGTTTCAGATTGGAGAGCACCATGGAGCACTTGGTTAAAAAAAAAGGGGGGGGTTGGGAGAGAAAAAGCGAGAAGGAGGGGAGAGGAGGAGTGATATTAAGAAACAAGGAGAAGGAGGGAAAGAGAGGGGGTGGCAATGGGGTACACAGGGCGGGAAGGTTGGCCTGAACAGGCATCGCTATCAGATCTTTCACCCCTGACATACCTCCCACTCCCCCCCCCTCAGCAACCAGAAGCCCTCCGGAGGCCCTGACACATCGGGGCAGTGAGAGCCAGAGTCCCCAGATATGGATAATATCGGCCTCATGTGCAGCTTCATCAAAATCGGCTCCCCCTCCCATCAGAAGGATCTCTGCTATCCCCCCTGCCCTCCCCCATGCCCCTGAAGCCACCAGTGTCCTCAATAAACATGCTATATAGCATTAGAAGTCCCAAAAGTTGTTTCCTTGGGGGAGAGCACATTGTATTACATATTAGAAGCAAATTATGGCAAATACTGCATTTGCTTCTGCTTGGGGTATGAGATCCAGTTCTGTTAGAGATATAATCACATATGAGGCACCCCCGATCCCAAAGTCCGGAGGTGTAGCGCTGAGTCACTAGCCATCGGGCCTCCAAGACACTGAGCCTGACTCATGGAGGGGGATAGCTTGCAACAGTGGACAGCAGAGTCAGTGAGCCGGCAGCTGATCTTTGGTGGGGGTGTGGGGCGTCCCAGCATGGCAGCCAACATGGTCAGCGAACCAGCAGCCAGTCCAGGGGGAATATCCCCCAATACATAATGGCAGCCAGCAGAGCCTGTGAACCGGGGGCCAGTCACAGGGGGGAGGGCTTCCCATCGCAGTAGTCAATGAGTTGGTGAGCTGGCCTCCATCTTAACCGTGTGAAGTCTCTCAAGGTGTGTAGTATACTCACGGTCCTGCACCAGCTCAATCAGGGCTCCGGATCATTTCTCTGGATCAGACCGAGTCTCCTCTTCTCCTTCAGAGATTGCAGCGTGGCAGCCCAGCTCTAAGGACTCTGGTGTTTGAGCGGGGATCTCTGCTTTGCAGTGGTTGCAGCCAGTCCGGTAAAGCTAGCGGCTTGATATCCAGAAAGGCAAATAGGTCCGGAAGGTCGGCATGGGGGCGTAGGAAAAAGAAGGCACTGCCCTTGCAGATGGTTAGTCGGAGAGGGAAACCCCAGCAATAGGTCATCTCTGACCCTCCAGTAGGGGCTTCAGCATTGCCCTCCGCTGCAGGGTTGCTCTGGACACATTGGGGTATATGGATATCTCCACTCCATCAAAGTCAATCGGCCCCTTAGCCCAGGCAGCCCGAAGTACCTGCTCCTTCTGCCCATATCGGTGTAGGCGGCAGATCACATCGCGGGGGAGATCCAAATCAGAAGGCTTAGGTCTAAGTGCCCTGTGTACCCTATCAAACTCCAGGGTAGCTGGTGGGTCAGTGTCTAAGATCTTGTGCAGGATGGCCTGCATGGTATCTGGGAGGTTCTCGGAACCTGTTGCCTCTGGCAGTCCCCAAAGCCGCAAGTTGTTCCTGCAGCTCCAGTTCTCTAGATCTTCCAGGTGGAGTTTTTTCACTGCCAGGCCTTCCTGATGGGACACGTGGCTGCACTCTAAGTGGGCAACCCGCTGCTCCAAGGCACCCACCGTTGACTCGCCCTTAGATAAGCGGCCGTCTAGATGCTGGACTTCAGTGCGAAGTTGCTGGAAGTCTCACCAATGCTGTTCCTCCATCTGCAGCACTAGGGCCTCCATGTCGGATTTGGGTGGGGAGGGCATGAAGTAAGGTTTTGATGTCCGCAACATCTGGAGGGGTCATTGCCTGGTATCCTTGGCTGTGGGATGGACCCGCTGAAGGGTCTAGGATAGCTGGCAGGCCAGTCAACGAGCTGGACAGCTGGTGTTACGAGGCGGTCATGGATGGGGAGTGCAGGCCTGAAGCTCTGTGTCCGCCATGTGTCCCAGAGGAGTAGGTCGCTGGAGAAGAGCGTGGAGATTTCAAGAAGAGACGATCAATTGGAGCCGCTGGCACAGCCTTGGACGATCTCCTGGTTCTCCTGAATTTAGTGTAGCTCATGGTAGTTGAGAGATAGACCGAGAACGGGTATATCAGCCAGGTTTGGCAGGTCGGGATCTCTAGCAATTCTTTAACCTGTGTGCTACGTGAGATTTGTAGGTGTGCCATGGGAGTTTTGAGAAATCTTTAAAATTGTTAGCGTCTTGAAACCTTGAACATATCGAAAAACGAAATGGTAAATCAATGACGTAAAAGTTTAAAAAGTAACATATATAAAAACGCAATCTCTGTCAGTCTGTCATTCATTGGTTCCTTTTGTAAAGCGAGACTTGTGCGAGATCTCAGGAGAACTCGATCGCTCTAATTGTATTATAATAATAGAGACCGTTCCATTTGTTTGTTCTATTTTACCTCGCTTCAATCTGATTTCCTCTCGAAAGCAGGCACATCCTTCACATTAAATTTAAAATTAAATATATATGTAAAAATAAATAGGTTCTTCACCACAAAAATTGTTAAATCTTTTCAAGTGTGCCATATAAATTTTTAGATCTTTTTAGTGCGCCGCAAGGCAAAAAAATTGAGAAACACTGCTTTAACCATATCTCCCTACTTTTGAACTTGATAAAGAGGGACAATTTTTGGTATATGGTGCAGCAAAAATGTGGGTGTGGCCAGTGAAAAGTGCACTTGACTACATGGGTGTGGTCTAAAGATATACCTACACTAGCTTTGATAAGAATCCCACCTGCCTTGGACAGAAACAGTCAAAAAGGTATTGTTCATTAACAAAATGATTTACGTGTCACAGATCAGCTACGGAGCTGATCTGTGTCTTACTAGCTGCATATGTTTTTTTTACCTTTGCTGCTGTAGGTCGGCTGACACATGTGGTCCCACAAGCTTGTGCTCTGCTCTGGCTGCACTGCAGCTATGGGTGTCGCTGGCTTTACCTGCTGGTTTATATGCCTTCCTTGATGCTACTTCCTGTCCAGCCTCCCATGTGTCTCCCTATTTAAATCCCACTCAGACCAGTTTCTGGTTGCTTGAGCAACACTTGTTCCGGAGCTCCTTCTGTACTATATTCCTTACCTGACTTCTAGTGGACAGATCTCTTGTGTACTGACTCGGCTTGTTCCCCTGATTACGTTTGTCTGCTGACTGCCCTGACCTTGGCTCATCTTCTTTTGCTTCATATCCATCCATCCATGCCTGCAGTGTGTCTTCGAGTACTCTCCTCGTGAGCAGGGTGAACCTGGGGTCAGCAAGCAGCTAAACCCAAACTCCCGTGAGGGGGTCCCTGGCAGAATACCGTCTGGCCCTTAGACTCCACGCCCTGGGGGATCCCGTGTCACCTACTAGCCTGTGGGTTCAGCCTGTGGCTGAGCAACTGTCCCAACCAGACAGTGGACCCGGGAAAGGGCATCCACGTTATTCTGGAGGTTTCCCGCCCTATGCTCCACTGTGAACCTTGCAGAGTGAGGAACCACCTTTTCACACGATTGTTTTTTTCCTTATTATCACACATCCACTTAAGAGGGGCATGGTCAGTGACCAATTTGAATGGTCTCCCCAACAAGTAATATTTCAGTGCATCTAAAGCCCATTTAATGGCTAAACATTCTTTCTCAACAATGTCATAGTGTTTCTCATGTCTGTTGAGTTTCTTACTAAGATAAACCACTGAGTGACCTGGAACAGTACAGCACCCAGTCCCACATCAGAGGCGTACGTCTGTACCACAAGTTCCTTTGTGAAATCTGGGGTCACGAGCACAGGTTGTGCACAAATGGCTTGCTTCAACATTTGAAATGCCTTCTCTGCCTTCGGATTCCACTTCATGACGGACCCTCTCCCCTTCGTCAGATCTGTCAGAGGGGCTGCAATAGTGGCAAAATTGGGAATAAAATCCCTGTAGTATCCTGTGATCCCAAGGAATGCACAAACCTGTTTTTTATTTATAGGTTGGGGCCACTTCTGAACTGCCTCAATTTTATTGATTTGGGGATTGATCAGCCCCTGACCAATAATGTAGCCAAGATATTTGGCCTCCTCCAAGCCTAAGGCACACTTCTTGGGGTTGGCCGTGAGTCCTACTTTCCTAAGGGCATCTACTACTGCCTGTACCCGGGGCAAATGGGGTTCCCAATCTGGGCTGTGGATGATTACATTACATAGGCGGCTGCATATTGGTGATGTGGTTTTAAGGACTTATCCATCATTCTCTGGAACAAGGCAGGAGTACCATGCAAGCCAAACAGCATCCGCTTATACTGGAAGGATGCCTAGGGGGTAGAAAACGTAGTTTTCTCTTTCCCTGACTCTGTTAAAGGTATCTGCCATTAACTTTTAGTCAGGTCCAACGTAGTTATGTACCGGGCACTACCCAATCGGTCAACAAGCCCGTCGATGTGAGGCATTGGGTACTCATCAATTTGGACCCGCTGTTTAACTTTCTGAAATCATTACAAAACCTTATCGACCTTATCGTTCCATCTGGTTTTGGGACCAATACTATGGGACTGGGCCAGTCACTGTGGGACTCCTCTATCACATCCAGCTCTAACATGATCCTTACTTCATTTGCAACTGCTTCACGCCTGGCCTTGGGTATTCTATAGGGCTTCACGTTTACGCGGACACCTGGTTCTGTAATTATGTCATGCTGTGGTCCCTGAGTTGGTTTCCACTAAGGCCCTGTTCCGAAGTGGGAAGAAGGTGTCAATCAGCCTCTGAAATGTCACCGACCACCCTGTGGTATTAGGGGCTTGAATGCTAGTGGAACAAGTGAGTGCAGCCACCCCAGTACCACCACCAGAAGTTGTTAAAGGAGAAAAGTACCAGGGGTTGCAGAAAGAAATGGAAGAGTGTGCTGAGGTACTGCCCCCTTTGTGGTGGAAAAGGATGAAATCACAACTGTCCCGATGGGAGAAGATCTTTTCTGACAATGACTTTGATGTAGGTTGTGCTAAAAGTGCCCAGCATAGAATCCGGTTACAGGAAAACAAACCCTTCTGGGAGAGAGCTTGGAGGATACCCCTCAGTGACCTGGAGGATCTAAGGAAGCAATACGCTGACTTGAAGAAGTCAGGAGTAATTCAAGAGTCCAGAAGTCCTTACGCTTCCCCTATGGTGGTAGTACAGAAGAAAAACGGAACATTATGTATGTGCATAGACTACCGAACCTTGAACCGATGGACTGTCCCCGATCAGTATACAACTCCCTGTATCGAAGATGCTCTCCATTGCCTTACAGGGGCAAAGTGGTTTACTGTGCTGGATTTGAAGAGCTGATATTACCAAATACTGATGCACCCTTAAGATAGGGAGAAGACTGCATTCATCTGACCTCTTGCATTTTTTGAATTTATTTAGATGCCACAAGGACTATCGCGGGCACCAGCGACATTTCAACGATTAATGGATAAGACTGTGGGAGACATGAATTTGATTGAGGTTCTGGTGTACCTGGACGACATCATTGTGTTTGGAAAGACCCTATAAGAACATGAGGCGTGACTGGAGAAAGTCTTTGAAAGGCTACACGAGGAAGGCCTTAAACGATCACTGGAAAAGTGTCAGTTTTACCAAACTTCAGTCACCTATTTAGGCCATGTTGTCTCCACTAGGGGAATAGCTACAGATCCAAAGAAGTTTGAAGCAGTTACTGCATGGCCTAGACCAGAGACTGTAATGGAATTAAGATCCTTTCTGGGGTGTTGCTCCTTTACTGGAGGTTTGTAGCCAACTTTGCGAAGATTGCTATTCCCCTTATTGAATTGTTGAAGGTCGTTTTGGGTGAAGGAGAAGATAAAACTATGGTGAAGAAGTCAGGAATCAGATGGAAAAGAGAATCTTTCCGAGAACAATGGACTCCTCAATGTGAGGAGGCTTATAAGCATCTGAAGAGGAGTCTTACTGAAGCCCCAGTGTGCAGATCCAACCAAGCCCTATGAGCTCCACGTGGATGCCAGCTGAGATGGGCTGGCAGGAGTCCTCTATCAAGAACAAGATGGCAGGCTCAGGCCGGTGGGAATATGTGAGTCGCAGCCTCATCCCCTCTGAGAAAGATTACCCGGTTCATAAATTGGAGTTCTTGGCCTTGAAATGGACAGTAGTTGACAAGTTGAAGGATTATCTATAGAGGGCCAATTTTGTAGTGAAGACAGACAATAATCCATTGGCATACCTTCTGACCTCTGCTAAGCTGGATGCCACTGGACATCAATGGTTGTCTGCACTAGCTGGATTTCAGTTCAGTCTGAAGTATCTGGCAGCTGGCAATAGGGATGCGAATGCTCTGTCCCGTAGGCCTCACCAGCCGGTGAATAAATCTAAAGAATGGACCTTTATAACTGTGGAAGGAGTGCAAGCTTTGTGTAGAGGTCTGGCCCAACAGCAGAAGGGAACTGCAGGAGCCGAGTCCATAGGAGTTCTTCCTGGAGTGCCTCAAATTTACTCTGTGTTGACACAGGTGTGAGGTGAGGGCCTCCCTTGGCTATCAAAGAGAGACTTAAAAACAGACCAAGATCAGGACCCCAATGCCATTTAGCCATTGAAGCTTTGACTAAGCAAGATCCGACATTACTGTCAAAGAGTTCTGTGGTTGGTGCTAAGATTTTACACAGAGAGTGGAATAGGCTGCAGCTTAGAGACGGCCTGCTGTATTTGGAGGAGACATGGCAATTATTCCTTCTTGAAAAGCATCAAAACTCAGTGTTGATAGCCCTGCATGATGAACATGGACACTTAGGCATAGAAAGGACCATTCGCTTAGTCAGAGATAGGTTCTATTGTCCCGACATGAGAAGGGAGATGAAAGCTATTGTCACTCCTGTTTACCATGCATTCAGAGAAAAATTCTACCTGTACGAGCTGCTCCCATGGGACATCTGCAGAGTCAGGGGCCCATGGAGTTGGTGTGTATTGACTTCCTGTGCCTGGAACCTGATACAGGTGGAAGAAGTAATATTCTTGTGGTGACCAACCATTTCACCCGGTATGCCTAGACCTAGACTTACCCTACCAAAGATCAACAGGCCACTACCATGGCGAAAGTTCTTGTGGAAAAACTTTTCATTCATTACGGACTGCCTGTCAGGATTCATTCTGATCAAGGGAGGTATTTTGAAAGCCGACTAATACACCAGTTGTGCAAGTTGCTGGGCATCAAGAAGTCACAAACCACGCCATACCATCTCCAGGGAGATCCACAACCAGAAAGGTTTAATCGAACACTACTGAACATGCTGGGGACTTTACCTACAGGGGATATGTAGAATGACTACGCAAAAAATTTGAAGCAAGCCTGTGAGAAAGCTATGGAACATACTGCCACCAGAGAGCTGAGAAACAAAAGGAATTTTGACCTGAAGGTAAGAGTGCAAGATTTACAGCCCGTAGATAGAGTGCTGCTAAAGAATTTGGGTGTGCCTGGAAAACATATATTGGCTGATCGCTGGAGGCCTCAACCCTACGTCATCTGTAAACAGCTTCCAGGATTGCCAGTTTACCAAATTAAACCTGAAGGACAGCTGCGGCCTTCAAAGATGTGGCATCGTAATCATCTACTCCCCTTGTCCGATACTGTTCGAGTGCCTCCAGTTTCTTCTACACCTTCATTGAAATCAATCCCGCCCAGGACTCGTTCTTGTCGATGACTTCCCACTCACCCTGTGGTGCTGGTAGAAGAGGAAAGTGAGGATGAGGAGATAGTGCCTTGCTGGCTGTGGCCTTCAACTACTGAAGTTGATGCAGTAATCAACAGTTGGAGCAAAGAAAGAAGACCATCAAGAGAGGTGGAAAAGTCCTCCAATCGGGAGGTGAATATCTCATCGCTGCTTAGGAGAATGGATGCTATTGGAACTGGGAGTACTGGCCCAATTTTGAATCAGACTGAGGGAGATTTGATTAGCTTTGCTGATGGAGATTTACCTGTGCTTGAGCCAGAATGTCACATGGAGAAGGAATTGCCATTGTTAGCTGAAGAAGGTGGGAGGAATGTGTTAAACTCTGATCCTGTTAACGAAGCTGAAAAAGATGAGAGCAATGTGCTAAACTCTGATCCTGTTGATGAGGCTGGTCTTACCATTCTTAGATTGGGTCCTGCAACCCCATGTACAGACCTTCTGTCAGTGTCTCATGATCTTACTAATATGAAAAGTCCTGAAAAGAACTCTACACCAGTGCCAGAAGTTCATTCTCCTATCAGACTGAGGAGAAATATACATCTTCCAAGGAGGCTAACCTACGATACTCTGGGAGAGAACTCTGATAAACTGATTCCTACTATTCCAATGCAAGTTCCCACGCTCTCTTCTGCTACCATCAATTAGGTAGAAGGTGACCTTGCCGTGACCC
Source organism: Glandirana rugosa (assembly GCA_018402905.1). Classification (NCBI taxonomy): domain Eukaryota; kingdom Metazoa; phylum Chordata; class Amphibia; order Anura; family Ranidae; genus Glandirana; species Glandirana rugosa. The sequence goes on from BLSH010197939.1 coordinate 160,452, forward strand.
CTGACACCACTGGGTGGGACATGGCTATTGCCCTGGCCTGTCAGAAAACTGATTATGAGTTTCAGCAAAGCCCGGAAGTAAGTCAATATTTACTGCATTTGAATAATGATTAGTGTTGATTAATCCTTTTTTCTTTCTAGCAATTATTGATAAAATATCCCTGCCTCTTTGGGGACCAAAGACTTTAAGTTGGGGGGGTGTAGCCAGGAGCTCGATATCTATTCCTGCAATCAGGAGACACTGTGTAACTTTACTGTTAGGGAGCGAGCCATTTCCCTCTAGTGCTGAGTTGGACGCTGACCTGCTATATCCTAAATGCGAAGACATAGCAAAGCATAACATCTTGGGACATGTAGTCCAAACCGATTGGATTTGTCCTCATGCTGAATCATCAGGAACTACAACTACCAGATGGCTGATAGGGAGGAACAGACTGCTGGGAGAGTCTATAAGAGGGGCAGATCGAGGCCTGGCGTGCTCTCTTGGTACCCTGGCCTAGATCTGTGTGCAGAGATTCCGTGACTGTGTGTGTTGTGGCCAAGTCGCGGCCTGCATCTGTGGAATCATCCAGCAGATACTCAGAGGGACACCTGTGGACAGCATCCATCTACTGTCTGACAGCAGCCTGGAGGCCACTCCTGTTCCATCTGCCCTGCATTGTCATCAGATTCAGGTGAGCCGTAGCGCAGTGTGGCAGAGACCGGATGCCATCCCTGAGCTGAGTTCCTGAGGAAGAGCTTGCATCATCATCATTATCATCTCTCATTCCAGTGTGGTGAGCGGGCAATAGCCAAGCCTTATAAACACTGTATACAGACACCATTGCTTCCATTTACTATCTATCATCGTTAGTGCTAAGGACTTAGGCCCAACCTTATAGACACTGTATTCAGACATCTCTATCTTCTATCACCCCTTTTCTACTTGTAGTTCTACAGGGGGCAACATCTTTAAACCAGTGACCACTATGACGCTATTTGCAGTTTGCTCAACACAGGAAGATTTGCTAATTTGCATATTTACAGCCACATTTATTCAAGTTGCTTTGCTCTGCTATTCAGGAATTCTTTGCATGCAATTGTTTACAAGGGCTAGCTGGAGATCAACCAGATTGTCTCGCAGTAATACAGGACTATTTCACACCCTCTTCCCCGCTACAGGGATTGGTTTCTACTGAGCTCATAGAGCTACAATTTACCTAGAACTCTCTGAAAGAGCATGGTAAGTTCCAATAGAGTTGATTACTGTTAAAGGTTCGGACATTGTATTTACTGTACTGCATCTATGAGTTGAAGAGCAGAGGAGAGGGGTCTGACACAAATAGTAGCCATTCCTCTGTCCTTCTGTTACCTGTTCACATATTATGTGCATTGCTTTATACAAGGATTGTATTCTTCACTGTTTACCATTGATATGTGGACTGTCATTTAGTTATTAATAACAGTTCTATAAGAGATACCATTCTAAAACGTAAATCTGTGTTGTTAATGTGGATAGTATTACTGTTATTAAGCAGTCTAGGATATGACAAGCTAACCACTGTATCATTGAATTACGCAAAGATCTCCTTTATCTCATGGCTCTATATATTTTATGTATTGTCTTGCTCCTGCTGGAAGTTAATAAAATTTACATTTGAAAAAAATTTGGGTTGTTTTCATTCAAATACTTTCACAAGTAAACAAGCTAATTGGTTTAACCAATTTTGGTGTTATCATTAGTAGAGGGAAAATGTCTGAACCCAGGGTGTCAGAGGCGACGGAAGACTTGCAGAGTCAGGGCAACCAGTGGGGTACCCTCACGAGGGTAGTGCTACACCACAAATAGAGCTTTCTTTTGGTGGTATTTGATCACCTCTGCGTTTTTTATTTTTTGCACTATAAACATAAAAAGGCCGACAATTTTTAAAACAACAAAAAAACAATATTTCTTACTTTCTGCTATAAAACATATGTAAGCATATGTAAAATGTAAAAATCTAATTTCTTCCTCAATTTAGGCCAATGTGTATTCTGCTACGTGTTTTTGGTTAAAAAATCCCAATAAGAGTATATTAATTGGTATGCGCAAAAGTTATCTCATCTACAAACTATGGGATATTTTTATGGCATTTTTATTTTTTACTAGTAATGCCAGCGGTCAGTGATTTTTAGTATGACTCCGACATTACTGCGAACAAATTGGACACTAAGTGACACTTTTTGGGGCCAGTGACACTAATACAGTGATCAGTGCTAATTAAAAATGCACTCTCATTGTACTAATGACACTGGCAGGGATGGGGTTAAGATCAGGGGCGATCAAAGGGTTAAGTGTGCTCCTAGGGAGTGCTTTCTAACTGTGTGGGGGATGGCTTAACTGGAGGAAGACAGAGATCTGTGTTTCTGCTCAGAAACACAAGATCTCCATCTTCCTTTCTGACAGAACGGTGGTCTGCCTTGCTTACATAGGCAGACCGCCGTTCTGCCTCTCCTGTCAATGATCGGTGGGTCCCGGCAGACATTGCGTCCACCGGAGCCGCTGATTGGATCCCGCTATGTCCAATCACAGCGGGAGCGGGTCGCTGGCGGCGTGCGCACGCGCCTCAGACCTGGAGGAAGCTACAATGTACAGGTACGTTGTTTAGACCGCCATAGTAAATGTGCGGTGGGCAATACGGAAGTGGTTAAAAATACTCCTGCAAAGCATGCAGGGAATCCAGGGAGTTGTGGAGAGAGACGGTCAGCATACTAGCAGAACTGACAACATGAAGGGAGATTTTTTTAAGTAAGTGCATCCCAAAAGGGCCCGCTGATTTTCCCCAGGTTCCTTTCCCTGATTAGTGCAACAGCAGCCAGGCACACAGCAACAATAACTCTTCCAGCTCAATGAACAGCCTAAGGGTTGCCTTTTTTGAAATGTATTGCTGAATAACTAGATAGGGCATAGGAGGCTGTGGGATACTCCATGAACGCTAGGCAGTGACTTGAGGACACACTTCACTTTGTCACTACTTCTCAAGACAGTTTCTCTAGCAATGGCGAATAGCACTGAGACACCATGAGAGATATCTCAGGCCAGGCAAGCACTAGAACTGATGCACAAGAGATGGTGGCCACAACAATCACTAGGATCCTTCACGCAGGTATGTACTTCCAATCAGGGCCGGTGCTACCACTAGGCAAACTAGGCAGCCGTCTAGGGTGCACTACTGCTTAGGGGCACCCAGCCGCTGGTTTCCCTCTGTGTCTGCATGTTCTGCAGGCTGCAGCATGTAACTAACTCAGTCTCAGGCAGCTGCTCCGTCTGACCGGTATTGTAATTAGAGGCGCGGCGCAGCACTGGAGCCAGCGCTAGAGGAAGCAGAGCCGATGCTTCCTGTATAGTGCCATCTCCTGTCACATGGGCAAGGCAAAGGGGGTGGGGTCAGGGGTGGAGCCAATGGGAGTGTAAAAATTAGGTTTTGCCTAGGGTGTCAAAAATTCTTGCACCAGCCCTGCTCCCAATGTCCCTGGACAGTTGGATGCCTCCTTCCAATATCAGACAGACATTTCTCCAGTGAATCCTCCAGACTGGATTCTTTGTGAAATCCCTCGCTTAGCCTTAGAGATTCTTAGCAAAACAGGCCCCCCAGCTCTTCCACAGCTGGGACCTCAAGCGCAGGTAATAGTTCAGCTGGGCTGCCTAAGAGGGAACTTTTCCTCCTGGACAAGAACAGAGCTGCCTCTGGCTCCAAACTATTTCCGCACTCCCTCCTACCTTCTGGGCACCCTTCCCCAGGAATTGGCTGAGATAACATAAATATTCAGTTTGCTGATTTGCCTTTCCAGCCCACAACTTTCTAGAACCCTCTAGAAGGCAGGGAGAAATAATAAAACTTGAAGCCTGTCAAGCCCAGAACAGTCCAAAGCAATCAAAAACTGCTCCACTGAATACAGTGGAGTCACATAACTAAAGTTACATAGCTTTAACCTAGCAACCTATCTAGGAGGGTGCTACAAATGCTAATATTGCATTGTCGAAAAATAGCTATGGTTTGTATTGCTGGTACAATGTTGATGATATAAAATGAAAGTATGCTGTGTGTGACCAAACAACTCCTTTAGAGCAATGCTGTTTCTCTTTAAACACTTAAGCCCCGGAAGGATTTACCCCCTTAACCACTTCAGCCCCGGAAGGATTTCCCACGTTAGGACCAGAGCACTTTTTGCGGTTCGGCACTGCGTCGCTCTAACTGACAATTGCGCAGTGGTGCGATGGTGTACCTAAACAAAATTTGCGCCCTTTTTTACCCACAAATAGAGCTTTCTTTTGGTGGTATTTGATCACCTCTGTGTCATTTCTGATCGCTGCTATAAACAAAAAAAGAGCGACAATTTTGCAAAAAAAAATATTTTTCTTACTTTTTGCTAAAATATAAATCCAAAAAAAATATATAAAAAAATTTTTTTTCATCGGTTTTGGCCGATTTATATTCTTCCTCATATTTTTGGTAAAATAAATCGCAATCTGCGATCTGCAATTTTTAGTGGTACTGCGATATTGCAGTGGACATGTCGGACCATTTTGACACTTTTTTGGGGCAAATGACATTTATACAGGGATCAGAAATTTAAATATCCACTAAGTACTGTATAAATGTCATTGGCAGTGAAGGGGTTAACCTGCAGGGGGAGATCTAGGGGCTAACTGTGTTCCCTAGGCGTGTTCTAACTGTAGGGGGGATGGGCTATTATGGACATAAGAGATCTAACTGATCACAGTGACAGGGATCAGTAGATCTCCTATGTCCCCAGTGTCAGAATGGGGAACTGCCGTGTTTACATCGGCGGTTCCCCGTTCTTTTGCTGTGGCCACTCATTGCGGCTCGCTGGCGGACATCGGGTCCGCCCGAGCCGCGGGCACACTTCTCCTGAGCACGGCGGCGCGCATGCGCCCCCTAGCGGCCACTCCGCAAATCGCCGTTTATTTACAGTGATTTGTAGGACACATCCACACTGCCGCAGTAAATATACTACGTGCGGTGTGGAAGCGGTTAACGACCAGGCCATTTTTTGCGATATGGCACTGCGTCACTTTAACTGAAAATTGCATGGTCATGCGACACTGTACCCAAACAAAATTGACATCCCTTTTTACCACAAATACGGCTTTCTTTTGGTGGTATTTGATCACCTTTGCGGTTTTTATTTTTTGCGATATAAACAAAAAAAGAGCGACAATTTTGAAAAAACCCAATATTTTTTAATTTTTGCTATAATAAATATCCAAAAAAAAACAAACACATTTCTTCATCAGTTTAGGCCAATGTGTATTCTTCTATATATTTTTGTTTAAAAAAAATTGCAACAAGCGTATACTGACTGGTTTGCGCAAAAGTTATAGCGTCTACAAAATGGGGATATATTTATGACATTTTTATTATTTATTTTTTTTTACTAGTAATGGCAGTGATCAGTGATTGTTAGTGGGACTGCGACATTGCATCGGACAGATCGGACACGTTTGACTCTTTTTTGGGACCATTGACATTTATACTGTGATCAGAGCTAAAAATAGCCACTGATTACTGTATAAATGTCACTGGCAGGGAAGGGGTTAACACTAGGGGGCGATCAAGGGGTTAAGTGTGTCCCAGGGAGGTGTTTCTAAATGTGGAGGCAGTGTACTGACAGGGAGTAGAAACAGCAGGATTATTAGGGACAGCAGATCTCTCTCTACTTTCCTGACAGAACGGGAATCTGCCTGTTTACATTGACAGATCCCCATTCTGTTTCTCTCAGGAGTGATCACAGGCTGACATCGTGGGTGCCGGGCGCCCGCCCCCTATAGCCCTTAAAGCGGACACTGTACAGCTATGGCGACTCTTGTAGGGGAGCCAACCTGCCGCCATATAACGACGACGGCTGGTCGGCAAGTGGTTAAACATTGATAACCTACTATCATCACCAACTCTCCAGCATCAAAAAGTTCCCCGTAGTAAGGAAAACACATCATGCAAATTTCATTTTTTTTACAAGAATCTGTGAATCTAATGCCTCAGCTGGTTTTTTCATCAATCACATTCCATTTGTGGGCAAATCTCCCCCAACTTGTGACTTTAGCGTGCAGTCCACTATCTGTTGCCCTGGTGACAGAGGTAAATTTACTAAAGCAGTAAAGAGAGTTCATTGAGGAAATGTCCATCTTAAATACCCATTCTTTTATCACGGTCACGTGATATTTTAAGTTCTTTCAATGATTTTATTTGATATGTGCAAAGAGAGATCACACAAATACTTAATAACATACTATAACATTTATTAAAAGCCCCCCCCTGTACACTGTACATACAGTACATAACGCAACATCAACAATGAAGAAAGCACCTGACTATTTGTAACTAAAAAGTGTAATTCTCCCACCCCCCAGTTTACCTTAAATGAAAAATGGGGGGTTCTAAAGTGCATCTAATCTAAATTGTAGATACCTACTTTCCTTTCCCTGTCTAATTTACCTGCACAGAGAATCTAATTTGGCTATGATAAGGCTGAAAAATATAAAAATATCCAAAATGTAAACATATATAAAAAAACGATATGTTGGACTAACAGAAGAACACCAAACTTTTCCTTTCAAAAGCACAGAAGCAGGTATGAATATCAAACTTTCCTTTCCAAGAGTTTAAACATGTAGAAATTTGTCAAAGTCCTCCATACCTGGTGATGGACAGCAGAGTCATCCGATGACCAGATCGCAACTGCAGCAGAACAATTGCAACGCTGTAGAACTGAAAGAACGGTAGAATACAAAGTCCATATCCTCAGGACTATTGCAGCTCACAAGTCACAGACGTGCAGGCACATAACCACATGATAACTGGAACTTTACAGACAGTTCAGGCACTTGACCATCAGAGCAGATAAAACAGTTCAGGTACTTCACCATCAGATTCAGGTACTTGATCATGATAGCGAATGTAACAGTTCAGATACTCAACCATCAGAGCAGATAAAATAATTCAGGTACTTGACCACGATAGCGGATGGAACAGTTCAGGTACTCAACCATCAGAACAGGTGTAACTTGCACCAACAGTTCAGCTGCTGATCATTGGCAAAGTCTTTATAGACAGTTGCTGCTGTCAAAAGCTTTTGTCTCCTTTCTCCAATATGCTTTTGGTTGACATCAAGGCAGGTGTGTTACCAAGACTGTCAGTCCAACCTTCCACAACTATCAATAATGCCCATATAGCCCATCGTCAATTTTGATTTCTGAACAGTTAAATCTACAATCGCTAGTGACCTGGCCTAACACTAAAAGGAAAAACTCAGCTTTTTCTCGTTCAAGGGGAAATATTGGTACAGGAAACACCACCACTTATCTCCCACCTGAACTCTACTCGTTCAAGGTGAAATATTGGTACAGGAAATACCACCATTTATCTCCCACCTGAACTCTACTTTACTTTGTATCTAAACTTAACAATGTCCGACCATAGGCCCAACTTCAAACCACCTAATGTGTGTATTTCCTCTGTGTACATTGGTCTCCTCCCACACTCTAAAGATATTCTGACAGGCTAGCTTGCTCTTGTCTACACTGACTCCAGTATGTGGGTACAAACTATCCATACCTAATGTGTCACCATAATTTACATGCCAGTCCCACACCCAAGCAATCGGGGAGAATCAAGGAAAGCCAAACCTGGGAACCGATTTCATTTCATAATCATTTACCTAGAAAATTGAAACAAGTCTATCAAACGTGGTGGCCAAAGGATCACTGCGTGTTAGATATACTGCATATATCAATTTCTACAGCACCTTATTTTGAAGGACTTGGTTTAAAATTTGCAACCATTGCAGTAATCATGATTTTGATTGAGTGTACATAACATGTATTTTTCCACAATGAATAACATGATTAGCTTGAATTCAAACGGTCATCCAATTAGAAAAATATACTTCAACTCAAACACCAGTTGTGTAAAACCTTTAACTTTTGGTATCACCCATTCTCTTCCTGTACTGTGCACATCCTCTGGATTCTGGTTTTTTTTCGCACACTCCAACAGTGGTTCTGCATTACAGGCCACTACAATGATTATGGCAGAATCTACCAAAGTAGATCCTGGTATAAATCAAGCTAAATACACACAGGAAGGGCCAATAGAGAAAGATAAACCACATTATGTTTGGGTATTCTTATACCCTCCAAATCATTAAAAATATGTAAACCATTCCAAATGTAATACAATATTACTATTGATCAAATGCTAGTATTTTTCTCTAGTGGGACCGGAGTGGCGTGATGACAGGCGGCTCAGCGGCACGGTAACACACCAGTATCCCAGCTGATATGCAATGTGATTTTATTTGAAATGTACGAGCATTACTTGGTTTAAATAAATGTTTTAAAAACTTATAACAGTGTTGCACTATGAGAGCTCTGTTTTATATTCCCATGCACGAGTGGAGACTCTATATTACTTGAACATAGTAGTGAAGGAATTGTCCTATCTGAATGATTGAAGCTTATATCGGGTGGATATTGAACATGCTGGTTTTCATTTTATATCCGGTGAGCCTCAGTGTATTTGGTTGATGGGAGACACTACTGCATGGTGGCAGAAGATTAAGGGTGTACTGTATATTGCACCATCTCATCACGATTGGAATTGGACTATTTTTGATATATTTTTTATATATCTATTTTATATATATATTTTCTCACTTATTTTGAGTTTTGGAGATTTTCTATGAATTGATTCTATATTTAGGGTGTTGTGTTATAAACACTTGCGCTGCTGTGAATTACATATGCACTTTATTGTCGATTCGCTTTATATGATTTTTCTCTAGTTTTTCAAATCCAACTTAATCAGAGAAAAAAAACTTGAATACCCATCATGCAGCATCAAAATTATTAGCTGCTCTGTTTACAGTCAGTTCATACAAAAACTGTCATTACATTCACATAAGCAAACAAAATATGAACAATTAAGACAAAGCAAGTTGCCAATGTATGCTGTAATCTTCGTCTTTAGTTCTTGGACATCAAACCATATCAGACAGGTGGATTGATGCTGTTTAGCACTATCTAGGAACTAAACAAAATAAAAGGTCTTAGTGGGTTAACATTACATTACACCTAGAAAAAAAAAAAAAGGTTAGCACAAAACACATGGCCATGTTGTTTAATGAGAGTGCACTCTTTTCTACCCATGTTAAATGAGCTCATTAATTAATTAATTAATTAATCACCACGTGGATTTTCATTAAAGGACGTCCATCAAAAGTTGGCAATAATTCCCCATGGTTAACATTACATTCATGATAACATTTGTAGTGTGTTCATCACATTGTGCACAAACATTATACATTACCAAACTCATTTTGATGTTTCTATTTCAATCTATTGTTCAATCCCATACAGATCTTGGAAACTTCTAGGAACAGATCTGGTTCCTTCTGTATTAACGAAAAACGTATAAAACAACCATTAGTGTTGTATTCTAAAGTATCACACTTCATTACAACCACCAATCAGGGCAATACAACGTTAGATATACACATTTATCTCCAGTGTTCATTCGCTGTTGTCCTATCTTATGCTGTTAAGCAAAAAGCTTCTAAGCCTGGTCTTTACTAGTCAACTATCTTGTTCAAATGGCTTTCATTAAAGGGTAAGACCAGGTTTTTATCAGTGGGTGGAATGGAGAACTAAGCATTTAAATAATTATAAAAATCATGGCTACCTTTTTGGAAATTAAAGGGTGTCAGACGCAATCAGCCTTTTCTTTCTTTGTTTAAAATAAATCCTAGAGTTACATAGCAAAAACAAACCATTTCAACTAGGATTCCACTTCTGCAGCCACAACATAATTAAACATTGCCTTACAAAACCATCACCCACATTTGAACATTACATTTAACAGTATATTGCTTATTCCTTAGATGTTCAGAACTGTCCTGCTTCACAGACAGGCACAATCTTTAAAGGGGGGGTTAAAAATGGTGGAATGTCTGTCTCTTTATCTCTCCTCTCTTTGTTTACACAGACACACACAGAACATGTGAAGGGAGGGAGAAGAATCTGCAAATACAAGCAAGCGTTTTCATCTCGGAGTCCCAAATACTTTCTTACACAGGATGACCCTCAAACATAAGTGACAAAATGTATTTTATGAATCAGCCTTACCTTTCAGGTAACATTGTCATTTAACATAGACGACACAATATGCATTCAGCATATCGTTATACAAGTATCATGTCCTCAACATTAGCTAGCTTCAAACAATTTGGACATACGCATAACAATCAATCTGAGTGGTCAACTCATCATTTTCAATATTCAAAATAGTCTCATTGCTCTGAAACTTCTACAGTCCAGAGACCAATGTTATTACTATCACAAATTGAGGCTACCTGAAGATACAACAGTTTCATTTGTATATCAGTATCTCGCCCAATTTATCAAACAAAAACAAAATCGCAAGCCGGTGTCTAGTCGTGGGCACCTAAACAAAAATTGGCTTACACCTAATTACCTAAAGGCACCTCAAATAAGCCAGCTAAGTATCTGATACATTTCCTATGCTTTCTAAATGTACTATGGCTCACAATACAAGAACACAACAAACCCAGCACAAACAGTCTAGCACAATTCTGCATAATTTTTGTATCTCTTGTTTGCACAAATCTATCCTGCCGACTATGCCAATTATTTTACCACGGTCACGTGATATTTTAAGTTCTTTCAAGGTTTTTATTTGATATGTGCAAAGTAAGATCACACAAATACTTAAAAGTATAACATTTATTAAAAGTAATGACAGATACAGATAAGGATAAAGAAAATATCAAGAATACTTAACTAAAGGTGCTGTTTCCACGGAGCCCCCCCTTTTAAGGAGCGGACAGGTAATCAGACCAGACGCGTGCATGTTACATGATGCTGCTCTGGACTAGCTTATTCCAGCCTGGGCTGTGGTAGATACAGGCTAGTATGTGAGTAAAATGACCAATCACAGTTGTTTGGACAGTGATATCACTTTTTAAAGGCGATAGTGGGCTCTGTCGTCCTGCATTCCTCAAGCTTTACATCAGCAAGGTTAAAAAATACACAATACATATGACCTTATATGGCCCTTTGACCATGATGTGGATGCTTAGATTTCATTAGTGAGCCACAATATGAACCAACAATAATAGGGAAATATGTAATATGCAATATCCCCAACACCCACATATTAAATTGCAAGGGGAGAGTAAAAAACACAATTTTGCCTTTGATTGGATGATCAAAGTGGAGGGCTGAGGGGGGCTGCTGGGCACTGTAGGTTTTTTTTATCTTAATGCATTAAGATAAAAACCTTTTGCCACTTTACATTGTTGAGTTCCACTTTAGAACATCTATGTTTTAACATGTTGTTTTAATATATCTACAAATCCAGTATGTTACAGCACCTTGAAAAGGTATTCATACCCCTTGAAATGTTTCACATTTTGTCATGTTACAAGCAAAAACATAAATGTATTTTATTGGGATTTTATGTGATAGACCAGGGCTCAAAATGTCAAGTCCTGAGCAACTAGCCAGGCCTTAAGAGTTACTCGCCACCAGTTGCCCCACCCAACCCCTACCCTGCCCCAACCCTAAGTCTGCGCGTAAACCCCCCTCGTAAATTATCTTGTGAAATTACACAGTTAACCACTTAACAACGGCGTCGTGTACATTTACTGCTGCAAGGTGGCAGCATAAAGCAAGTCGTCTATAAATGCACGCTGCGAGCTCTAGGAGTGTGGCCACGGGTCAGGCAGATTCGATGTTCACCGGCGACCCGCGATCGCTTACAATAGAAGAAAAGCGGGGAACCGCCAATGTAAACACAGCGGTTCCCCACTCAGACAGGGGACATAACACTGTACTACTGATCCCTGTCACCGGGATCAGTTAGATCTGTTATGCACCTGCCAGCCCAGCCCCCACACAGTTAGAACAGATGTATGTATCTAACACTCCTGTGCATGAAGTAGGAAATGAATCCAGCTTCTCTCCATAAGGATTTTTAGTAAATACAGCATCACAATCAGTTTGAAAGTCACTTACTTTTGTTTCTGTTTCAGAAATCCTTCTCTGATTTACAGGACTGGAGATTTCAGAGAGGAATTCTTCATTCTCCTGCAGCTGCGTTTGTGGCTGTGTCTGCTAGTCTTTCTTCTTTTCACTGCACTCTGCCTGCATGTCTGTGTGTGTGACAGAGGAGGGGCCAGCGCCATCTTGCTCCTTAGGAGATCCGGCCGGGCTGCAAAAAACCCCTAATTTGCGGGATTTATCCCGCAGTTTTCTTTTCCCCATGGGGACAGGAATGTAGAATGCTCCTTCCTGCATTTGGTGATTTCCTCAGATGCTTTCTAATTCTCCGCTAGCCGCTACAGGGAGCTCCGGTATACAGGAGCGCTCTCAGTGTGCGCCCATTCACCACCGTTGCTGGCCACGCCCCCACCGTGCCATAGTAATTTTAAGTGCCGCATCTCTCTTTACACATAGGAAGAATGTTCACCATAGAATGCTGGTTAAATCTTGTGCAAATTACTTTGATTTTTGATCAACAGAGCTTCTAGTATTTTATAATGATATTTTTTAGCAGCCTGTCATTTTACATTTTTTACAACCTGATTTTCTTTTTATACCTTTTGATGTATTCTTTGTAAAACTGAATTTATTAAAATATTCCTTAAGAGAATTAATTTTGTAAATGCACTTTTCTTTTGTATAAGCTTACATAGCATACACTTGCTATGTTAAGTGTACTACACCCAGAACTACAAGTCTCAGTGTCGGACGTTTGGCGCATACGGTACTGCAGGGGCTGAATGAAAGTATTAAGGATTGAAGCAGTAGCCAAACGTGGTACAGGCGTTATTATGTTTAATCCCTATTTATTAAAAGTTATTGCACATACAGTACAAAACAGAACATATCGATTTAAAAGATGGAGTACATAAGGTATATAATGACCTAACTAGACAACATTATGTATTCAAATCAAGGAAAGTGAACACAAGGTATATGTAAACGGAGTGTGGCATTCGAAATAGATAACAAATACAATGTCACAAAATTATAAACATAGTAATAGAAACAGTAAAGGTGAGTAGTGACATATCCTGAACATCAGGGGTTAATAAACCCTAACTCATAAGGGAGACTAATGAAGAATCAAACTTAAGATAATTGAAAGGCCTCCAAAGGAGTTATGGTATATATTTTTTGGGGAGAAATCGGCTGCAACTGCAATATGAGGCCAATAACATCCTCATGCGACTTGACAATGGTAAGCAAGCAAACAATGGATACGAAGAAAAGAAGAGAAAGGCAAGGAGAGGAGAGAGAGAGAAGAAGGGATGGGAAAAGAGCAAAGAATAAGAAGAGAGAGAGAAAAAAAAAAGGGGAAGGAGTAAATGAAGCCCCAAGCCCAACACCACACCTAGAGCATAGAGCATCCACGTGTCACTTTGGATATAAACAGTTGGTTGATAGTAGAATACAGAAGGGCTCTTAGGAGAAGTATGTGGAGAATTATGAGGGATATCTAAAATAGTCTACGTAATACTGTGAGTGTCTGATTTGTCATTTTCCCAGGAGGCTATCTGTTCCATGTGACTTAGGGAGTCCATCTCATAGGCCCAGTCAACCAGAGAGGGGGGTGCCTGGTTTACGCTTATTTCTGGGTATAACAGTACATGCTTTGGTTAAAAAGTGCCAGAGTGAGTACTCTGCTTAGAGGACCCAGGCATCATGCATAACAGCGTAATCAGAGGATCATTAGGAATCTGGTCTCTGACCAGTTTATTATACAGTTGGAAGGATTTTGTCCCAGAATGGAGTAATTATAGCCCCCCCCCCCTTATACTGTATGTATAATATTACCTGGGGCGTTCATGCACCTCCAGCAGACTTTTGGTATAGAGACATCAATGTTATGCAGGACTGAAGGGCAAAAGGGAAAAGTTTGTTCACTGAGGATAGGGCATCTACAGGTCTTTGAGATTGCAGAAGTAAGGATTCAAAGTTCATATGAGGACAGTAAAGGCCTCTCATGGTTGTGTAGTTCGTAGATAATGATGGAGCTGCAAGTAGTCTAGCCAAGTAGTCAAATGATTATGACAGTTTGGCAGGAGGCAGGAAAGAGGAGGTAATGATCCCTGAGACAAAGTATGAGAGAGAAACATTATAGAAGTCTTGGCCAATAATAGGAAACAAGAGGCTTTCAGAGTCAAGGGAAATACAAGGTCACCAAACAATGATATCAAGGGACTAGGCCTAGTAGACAGACGCTACTTATGTAGGTAATAGTAGCGTATATGAGACCAAGAGTGGCAAGACCAGAATGCAGATTAGGGAAGATGCATGAAGATATAGCAACCTTTGAGGAAGTGCAACCCCCCCCCCCCACACTAATGACACAGTGGTAGATTTAATCCAAGGTTTTTTATGTTGCCATATGAAGTTACGAATCATGGTGTTGATACTACGGAGGAAGCTAAGAGGAGGTAGGGATAGGGATCGTAGGGGCGGCACAGTGGTGTAGTGGATAGCATTTTCGCCTGGCAGCAAAAGGGTCGCTGGTTAGAATCCCATCCATGACACTACCTGCCTGGAGTTTGTATGTTCTCTCTGTGCCTGCGTGGGTTTCCTCTGGGTACTCCGGTTTCCTCCCACATGCCAAAGACATGCTGGTAGGTTAATTGGATCCTGTCTAAATTGGGCCTAGTATATGTATGAGAGTTAGGGACCTTAGATTGTAAGCTCCTTGAGGGCAGGGACTGATGTGAATATACAATGTATAAGTAAAGCGCTGCGTAAATTGACAGCGCTATAGAAGTACCTGAAATAAATAATAATAAATAAATACACAAGTTTAGGTAATATATCCATTTTCATAATATGATATGTATGCGTCCAAACCAAGAGAAACACGGCTGATTGTAGGATTGGGACAGGCATTATTAGATATATTTTATTTTCACACAGCAAACAGCCCAAAATGTTAATTTTGTTTGGAGTTCAGCTTTCATTTATATTTGCATTAAAAGCTGAACTCCAACTTTACCCTTTTCCCCACACTTGTAAGTCTTTTCCCAGTGTTGAAACAAATTACTCCCAATTCCCTCCAAATTAGCATTTTCAAAATATAACCCTTTGAAGCTACAGCCGCTACCTTGACCCTAAGCACGGAAAGGGGGGGGGGGGCAAGGGGAGCTATTATAAGCGTAGACCAAACTCCAACTGAAAACATTTTTTTTTTATAGTTCAGTAATACTTCTTGGAACTTGTTAATACATTCCTCTGATGTTAGCCCTAGTTTTGTTCTACTTGTTCAGTTGATAAATACAAAACATCTAATGTATAATTAGATATACATCAGTAATACAACATGCAGATATTAAATAAAATGCAGGTATATTTTATTAACTTAGGTTGTGTCTCCATGTACGGGGTTTAAGACTACATAATGCACAGAGTGCAGGGGTCCAGGGCCATCTTAATAGCATCATGGGCCCCTGGGCAAAGTAATGCATTAGGGCCCCCACAAGCCTGCACTACCGCTCACCAAACGCAACCCATTTAAATAAAAGGGTCTGCGCTGCAAGTTCTCACAACTGGGGGTGATGCAGCATTTAGAGCAGGGGTAGGCAACCTTTGAGAGGTGGAGATCTACTTGAACAACATAAAAGATCAAAGATCACCGGGGGGTAAATAAATTAACTAACAACGCCTAAGTAAATAGTAAGGATGACACTAGGAACATTTAGAAAACTTATAATAAAACTAATGTCATTGTAAAAATATAAACTTGCCTGACTTCAGTGAGCAACTAGCTTCAGGCCTGAATGTAGGGTGGTGAATTAAGGTCAGTAATAGATAGGGCGGTGTATAGAGGTCAATAATAGGTAGGGCAATGTATAGAGGTCAGTAATAGGTAGGGCGGTGTATAGAGGTCAGTAATAGGTAGGGCGGTGTATAGAGGTCAGTAATAGGTAGGGCGGTGTATAGAGTGGAGATATG
>BLSH010197939.1:181717-210638 GCA_018402905.1 Glandirana rugosa
CCCCCCCCCCTTCCCCCCATGCTTTTTCTCCCCACTTACCTGGAGTTCTGTAGTGCTTTTCAAAGCACATGCTCACCCACACAGTGAATCCAGCATTGTCCCATTGTGATCCACTATTCAGGTGTGACACAGCAGGGCCTGTGCTGCCATGCTGCCATCTTGAACCTATTTAGATGGTTGCCTCGTCTGGGTGCAGGGAACCAGCTCTAATGACACATGGAACCTGCCCCCCAGATGCTCTCTGGCCACTCTATGTGCTGATTCTGCATTCTCCTGGGAGTTGTGATGTAAATATCCCAGGAGGCTGCAGGACCAGGTACACGTTATTCTGCCCTAGGCTGGAATGGCGGCTGGGGTGGAGCTAAAAAAAAATAGATAGGAAAAAAATTCCGTGCAAGTCTGCTAGCAGAGGGTGGAAGTGCTAAAATGAAACCAACTTCATTTTGGGAGTTTAGTTCCGCTTTATTCTAATAAGTGTGTTGTTTGTTAAAGTACATTTTTATGGAGAGAAATATGGAGACTGCCATTGCTGACTATCGCTGGTCTCAATACTTTGAGTCACTGAACCAAAACAACCATGACCTGCATACTTGATCCAGGTTGCTCATACAGACAACTCTTATGTCTTGAGCTGATACTACAATGGAACACATGTAGCAGTGGACATGTCTCACCCCTTTGTAATATTCGGATATAATAACACATATCGCTTTTTCCTAACACATGGACACATACATACCTGTCACTTTAAGGTGTTTAAACAACAGAGTACACAAATCCTATGTGAAATTTATTGAGGTGTGCAGGGTGTATTTCAAAATATAATGGGTAGACCTGTTATAATTGCAGGGTGGTGATAATTAACAGAATAACTGGTTTCATTTGACTGCTCCTGTATGAACATGAAACTGGGAACAGTTATTAGCTCCTGTTATTGTTTGCGGATAACTAGTATCAGTTACCTAACTCCACCCTGTGTGAGTACTAGTTAGACTGGCATATTTAAGTCCGTTTAGCTGTCCTCGATTGAATCTTAACAATACAACTATTTTTCATCTCCCTTCAGTTTTCCTTCTTTTGTGCATTACAAAATATTTAGTTATTATTTGGGATCATGCTAGTTCTTGTGAATTAAAGTGTTAAGAAACACAGTCATTATTTCCTAATAGCTACCTGTGACAAACCTAACAGAGACAGGGGCTTTTGGAGGGGACTAAGGGCTAGCCTTCTACCCACTGATTATAGCCCATAGAGGAGACCATGTCCCAGGGAACACAGTTAACATTGACATTTACACATAGCACTGATCGCTGCATAAATGCCAATGGTCCCAAAAAAGTGTCAAAAGTGTCCGACATGTCCTCTGCAATGTCGCATTACCACTAAAAATCGCAGATCCCCTCCATTACTAGTAAAAATAAAAACCACATAAATTAATTCTCATCCTTTGTAAACGTGGCCACGTTTGCGCAAACCAATCAATAAACATGGTTGCGATTTTTTTTTTACCAAAAATATGAGGAAGATTATATATCGGCCTAATCCGATGAATAAATTATTTTTTTATTTTTTTTTGCATATGTATTTTAGTAAAAAGCAAGAAATATTGTTTTTTTTTTCAATATTGGCGCTCTTTTTTTGTTTATAGCGGTGATCAGAAGTGACGCAGAGGTGATCAAATACCACCAAAAGAATGCTCTATTTGAGGGAAAAAAGGACGTCAATTTCGTCTGGGTACAATGTCTCACAACCGCACAATTGTCAGTTAAAGCAACGCAGTGCCGAATCGCGAAAAGTGCACTGGTCATAAAGGGGGAAATCCTTCCTAAGTGGTTAATTAGCTTACTATTAGTTGCTAGCTGTTGATTAGCTTACTGTTTATGTTTATGTTAGCTGTTCATTAGATGTACTGTTAAATATACAGATGATATTACTGTTTAAAGTTTGCATTGTTTAGGATAATGTGATCAAGCTCTTATCTGATTTTGTGTGCTTTGTATTCTGTGTGAGTTTACAATAAAGTCAGTTCCAGTTTACACCTAAGCTAGTGTTGTCTAGCTCTTGAGTGCAATTCTACGCTATAACACTTTGTGAAGGAAGCTGTGTCTTGGCGGAGGCACCTTCAGTGCCTTAAAAAAGTATTCATACCCCTTGAAATGTTCCATATTTTGTCATGTTGCAACCAGAAACATAAATGTATTTTATTGGGATTTTATGAGATAGACCAACACAAAGTGGCACATAATTGTGAAGTGGAAGGAAAATGATAAATGGTTTTCAACATTTTTTACAAATAAATATGTGAAAAGTGTGGCGTGCCTTTGTATTCAGCCCCCCTGAGTCAATACTTTGTAGAACCACCTTTCGCTGCAATTACAGCTGCAAGAATTTTTTGGGGATGTCTCTACCAGCTTTGCACATGCTAGAGAGTGACATTTTTGCCCATTCTTCTTTGCAAAATAGCTCAAGCTCTGTCAGATTGAATGGAGAGCGTCTGTGAACTGCAATTTTCAAGTCTTGCCACAGATTCTCAATTGGATTTAGGTCTGGACTTTGGCTGAGGCCTTCCCTAACACATGAATAGGAATGGGCCGAACACTCCCCGGTTCGGTTCGCACCAGAACACCTCGAACAGGCAATAAGTTTGTGGGAACACTCATACTCTATTAAAGTCAATGGGACACGAACATGAAAAATCAAAAGTGCTAATTTGAAAGGCTTATATGCAAGTTATTGCCATAAAAAGTGTATGGGGACCCGGGTACTGCCCTAGGGGACATGTATCAATGCAAAAAAAGTTTTTAAATCAAACGTTTTTTTCAGGAGCAGAAAAACCGGGTCAGATCCTTTACTGAGTGATCACCCCTTATCCATTATACAGGTTTATAGGATATGCAGAGGAAACCATGCATTATGGACACTTGTTAACAATTATATGTTTATAGTTTATTTTTTATTGGGTATATAATTACCACTGTTGTGTCTAAATGTTTTCATTTTAAGAGTATATAGGACCATTGCCTTTACAATTTTTATATAACCCCTATAATCCATACCAGGCCCAAAGGGGGGGGCGCGTGTCGTCTTTTCCTAATTCTGTCATAGGGTTCCCCTTAACCACTTCAATACACTATGTTTTTATATATTTATATATATATATATATATATATATATATATATATATATATATGTATACACTACACTGACTGCTGAACCATATAGTCTAAACTGTATTATATATACTACGGGGACTGCACACTATAAAATTGTAATGACATGTCCCAGTCCAACCGGTGCAGAAAAATTGGGCCTTGGGTGTTGGTGGTGGCAAAAACCTGTAAACCCTCACAGTTATTCTTGTTGGGTGCAGGAACAGGCCCTGCTGTTAAAAATAATTTCATAAATTGTAATGACATGCCCCTGTTAAACAGGTGCAGACAAAAATTGGGCCTTGGGTGTTGGTGGTGCCTTAAACCAAAAATATTGTTGGAAGCTAGCATCATCAGGATTCAGGAGGAATAGGATAGGCAGCATAGGCAGTCTTAAAGGGATCCCAGATCCCTAGCAAATTCAATCAGTTACAACAGCATCAGGGGCTTGATAGCTGCTGATCCAGGACTGATTCATTTTTATAAATGTGAGCCTATCAATGGAGTCTGTGGACAGGCGCACTCTTTGATCCGTTACAGCACTGAATGTCCATTCAGAAAGCATGCTGGATGCAGGACAGGCCAGTAGCTCAATTGCACATTGAGCAAGTTACGGCCAGTGGTCCACCCTCAAGACCCAGTAACTCAGTGGATGCTCGGTTGGAAAGGTCTCCAAGTCTGCTCTTGCCCCTAGATTTTCCTGCACCATATAATTCAGACGTTGCCAATGGGTGCTTGAACCTATCAGCCCTGGGCACTGAGGACTGAAGAATTGTTTAAAGGCATCGGTCAGACGGCCACCTTCTCTACAGCTATTCCTCTGACCGAAGGAAGCCTCAGAAACACGTTGTCCAGCACCAGGAAGTGGTAACCTCACAGGGTCTGGAAAAGCATTGCACAAACTTTTCTTCCAGGTATCCTGAAGATGTTTCATCCTCTGCTCCCTCTGCATCTGCAACTTTACCCTTGTAACGTGGATCAAGAAGGATTGCCAGCCAGTAATGATCCCTCTCCTTGTTACCATGAACCCTCAGGTCTTTTTTGCAGGCTTTGCAGAATCAGGGGGGCCATGCTGTGTAAGTTTGAGGAGGCATGAGAGTCCTCTGGGTCACTAAGGATGACATTGTCAGGGTCAGGAACTACCTATCCTATCAGCCACATACAACTCCTTGGGTTTCTGGGGTCTGAAAACCATTCCTTGAAGACTGCTGCGTGTTATCCTCTACATCCATGTTGACATACTCCTCCTCCTCTGTCACGCTGTTGGTGAAATTGCATATTTCATATTCCTTATTAAGGTTGGCCTCACAAATATGTATTATAGCCTCTAATATCCTGGTTATTATGGTTACCTTGCATGACTCAAATTATTGGCATTTGAACTGCTTTATATGGACAAGCTAGCCCCCTCAGGAATATGAAGATCATATCCTTGCTTACCAGGGTGTTGGCTGGGGGTGGTCTTTTTCCTTACACAAGTTTAATACTACAGCCCAAACTGGTATAAGTTAGTCTCACCCAGAACGGCCATGAGGCCAGTGTCTGGTCCTGGTTACCTGTGCCATGTAAGGGACTCCATGGTGAGACAAGCACTTCCAGTTAAGTATTCTTTATATTTTCTTTATCTTTATCTGTATCTGACATTACCTTGTAATAAATGTTATATTTTTAAGTATTTGTGTGACCTCTCTTTGCACATATCGAACACAAATCCCAAAAACGTGATGATAGATTTGGTACCAGGAGTAAGTGGGGTCGATTTGTGCAAATAAGAGATACAAAAACGATGCAGAATTTACATTAAATGTGGTTGTTTATCTTTCTCTACTGTCCTTTCCTGTATGTATTTAGCTTGATTTATAGCAGCATCTACTTTAATAGATTCTGCCATAATCATCGCAGTGGTCTGTAATGCAGAACCACTGTTGGAGTGTGTGAAAAAAGAACAGAATCCACAGGATGTGCACAGTGCAGGAAGAGAACGAGTGATACTAAAAGTAAAACTTTTTACAGAACTGGTGTTTGGTTTGAAGTATATTTTTCTATATGATAGTGATGCTTTGGCCACCACGTTTGATGCACATGATTATGAAATTAAATAGGTTCCCAGGTTTAGTTTTCCTCGATTCTCCCCGATTGCTTGGGTGTGGGACTGGCATGTAGAGTATACTGACAAATTAGGTGTGGTAAGTACGTACACACATATTGGGGTCAGTGTACACAAGAGCCAGTTAGCCTGCCAGAATGACTTGAGAGTGCGGGAGAAGAACGGAGTGCACAGAGGAAATACACACAATAAGTGGTATGAAGTTGGGCCTATGGTTGGACATTGTTAAGTTTAGATACAGAGTAAATAGATTTCAGTTGGGCAATGGGTTTTGGTGTTCCTGTACCAATATTTCACCCTGAACGAGAAAAAGCTGAGTTTTTCCATTTAGTGTTAGGTCAGGTCACTAGGGATTGTGGATTTAACTGTTCAGAAATCGAAATTGATGATAGGTTATATGGGCATTATTGTCAAGTATGGAAGGTTGGACTGGCAGTCTTGGTAACACACCCGCCTTGACGTCAACCACAAGCATAGAGAGGAGACAAACACTTTTGACAGCAGCAACCGTCTATAAAGACTTTGCCAATATAGTTGAGCGAACCCGGACTGTAAAGTGCGGGTTCGTACCGGACTTTGGGGTGTCCGTGCCCCGAACCCGAACCTGGACATTTGAAAAAAGTCCGGGTTCGGTATTAGGGTATTTTTGGTGCCTTTTCTATGGCTGCAGGGCGGCCAATCAACAAGTGTTTCACTCATTTGCCCTTAGAAGCCATCACAGCCATGTCTACTAATGGCATGGCTGTGACTGGCCAGTGCATCATGTGACCCAGACTATTTTTGGCACCTGTTGAATAGCTGCAGGGCAGCCAATCAACAAGCGTTTCACTCGTTTGCCCTTAGAAGCCATCACAGCCATGCCTACTAATGGCAGGGCTGTGATTGGCTAGTGCATCATGTGACCCAGCCTCTATATGAGCTGGAGTCACATAGTGCCGCGTGTCACATGCTCTCAGGCTAGTGTAGGGAGAGGATGCTACCGCCGCTGTGAGGGATAGATTACCGTTCTAATATCATCTCATCCTGCATTACAGAAAGGTTCCTGGCGGTGCTGTAAGGCGGAAGATTAGTGTTCTAAAACCATGTGATACTGGACTAGGTACAGTTTCCTAGTGCTGTGAGGGATAGATTACCATTCTAATATTATCTCATCCTGCATTACAGACAGGTTCCTGGCGGTGCTGTGAGGCGAAAGATTAGCTTTCTAAAATCATCTGATACTGGAGTAGGTACAGTTTATTAGTGCTGTGAGGGAATGATTAGCATTCTAATATCATCTCATCCTGCATTACAGACAGGTTCCTGGCGGTGCTGTGAGGCGAAAGATTAGCGTTCTAAAACCATCTGATACGGGAGTAGGTACAGTTTCCTGGTGCTGTGAGGGACAGATTAGTGTTCTAAAATCATCTTATAGTGCTATAGGGAGAGGTTCCTGCTGCTACTGTGGGGGACAGATTAGTGTTCTAAAATCATCTCATACTGCTATAGGGAGAGGTTCCTTCTGCTGGTGTGAGGGACAGATTATTGTTCTAAAATCATCTCATAGTGCTATAGGGAGAGGTTCCTGCTGCTGGTGTGAGGGACAGAATACTGTTCTAAAATCATCTCATACTGCTATAAGGAGAGGTTCCTGCTGCTGGTGTGAGGGACAGATTATTGTTCTAAAATCATCTCATAGAGCTATAGGGGGAGGTTCCTGCTGCTGGTGTGAGGGACAGATTATTGTTTTAAAATCATCTCATAGTGCTATAGGGAGAGGTTCCTGCTGCGAGTGACAGATTACTGTTCTAAAATCATCTCATACTGCTATAGGGAGAGCTTCCTGGCGGTGCTGTGAGGAGAAAGATTAGCGTTCTAAAATCATCTGATACTGGAGTAGGTACAGTTTACTAGTGCTGTGAGGGAAAGATTAGCATTCTAATATCATCTCATCCTGCATTACAGACAGGTTCCTGGCGGTGCTGTGAGGCGAAAGATTAGCGTTCTAAAACCATCTGATACGGGAGTAGGTACAGTTTCCTGGTGCTGTGAGGGACAGATTAGTGTTCTAAAATCATCTTATAGTGCTATAGGGAGAGGTTCCTGCTGCTGGTGTGAGGGACAGATAAGTGTTCTAAAATCATCTCATACTGCTATAAGGAGAGGTTCCTGCTGCTGGTGTGAGGGACAGATTATTGTTCTAAAATCATCTCATAGAGCTATAGGGGGAGGTTCCTGCTGCTGGTGTGAGGGACAGATTATTGTTCTAAAACATCTCATAGTGCTATAGGGAGAGGTTCCTGCTGCTGCTGTGAGGGACAGATTAGTGTTCTAAAATCATCTCATACTGCTATAGGGAGAGGTTCCTGCTGCTGGTGTGAGGGACAGATTATTGTTCTAAAATCATCTCATAGTGCTATAGGGAGAGGTTCCTGCTGCGAGTGACAGATTACTGTTCTAAAATCATCTCATACTGCTATAGGGAGAGGTTCCTGGCAGTGCTGTGAGGCGAAAGATTAGCGTTCTAAAATCATCTGATACTGGAGTAGGTACAGTTTACTAGTGCTGTGAGGGAAAGATTAGCATTCTAATATCATCTCATCCTGCATTACAGACAGGTTCCTGGCGGTGCTGTGAGGCGAAAGATTAGCGTTCTAAAACCATCTGATACGGGAGTAGGTACAGTTTCCTGGTGCTGTGAGGGACAGATTATTGTTCTAAAATCATCTCCTACTAGTATAGGGAGAGGTTCCTGCTGCTGTTGTGAGGGACAGATTATTGTTCTAAAATCATCTCATAGTGCTATAGGGAGAGGTTCCTGCTGCTGCTGTGAGGGACAGATTACTGTTCTAAAATCATTTCATATTGCTATAGGGAGAGGTTCCTGCTGCTGGTGTGAGGGACAGATTACTGTTCTAACATCATCTCATACTGCTATAAGGAGAGGTTCCTGCTGCTGGTGTGAGGGACAGATTATTGTTCTAAAATCATCCCATAGAGCTATAGGGGGAGGTTCCTGCTGCTGGTGTGAGGGACAGATTATTGTTCTAAAATCATCTCATAGTGCTATAGGGAGAGGTTCCTGCTGCTGCTGTGAGGGACAGATTAGTGTTCTAAAATCATCTCATACTGCTATAGGGAGAGGTTCCTGCTGCTGGTGTGAGGGACAGATTAGTGTTCTAAAATCATCTCATACTGGTATAGGGAGAGGTTTCTGCTGCTGGTGTGAGCGGTGCATTTCTTGCACAAAAATAAAAAGTGCGTCTACGTTGCTTTTTTAAAAAAAAAAAGAAGAAGAATTTATTATTCTTTTTTTTTAGTATTAATAAATAGTGCTACATAGTACATTTGCACCTTGCTGTGCATTTCTTGCGCAAAAATAGAAAGTGCCTCTACATTGCTGGTTTAAAAATATATATATATTTTAAATACTACATTTGCGGCCAGCGGTGCATTTCTTGCACGAAAATAAAAAGTGCATCTACATTGCTGATTTAAAAAAAAAAAGAATAATAATTTCTTATTCTTTTTTTTTATTATTAATAAATAGTGCTACATAGTATATTTGCGTCCAGAATGAGGAGAGCGTCAAATAAGGGACGTGGTCGTGGTGCTGCTGGTGCTGCTGGTGTTGGTGGTGTTGGTGAAGTTCCTGTTGCAAGGAGAGGACGTGGTCGATTTGTGCCAGCTACACGCACAAGTGAAACACCATCCTCAGTTGCGAGTAGCTGACAGAACCTTCAACGTTATATGGTAGGCCCGAATGCCGCTCAACAAATGGTGAGGCCAGAACAAGTACAGTAGATTGGGTGGCTGACAATGCCTCCAGTTCCTTCACATTGTCTCCCACCCGGTCCTTTGATGAAAGCTCAGAGTTGGCACCTGAACCCCATGGCCATCTGTATTTCACCTCAGCTCCTTGTAAATCAGCCAAGCAGTCTGAGCCCCAAGTCATGCAGCAGTCTCTTATGCTTTTTGATGACTCTGCTGGTGTGCTTTCCGTGGGCCATCCACATAGCCCTGCCCCAGAAGTGGAAGACATTGAGTGCACCGATGCCCAACCACTTCTGTTGCAGGATGAGGACATGGAAACACCACCGCAGCGTGTCTCTGATGCTTTCCACAGTGTGCAGACTGACAAGGAGGGCAGTGGTCAAGGGTGGGTGGAAGATGATGTGGAGGATGATGAGGTCCTAGACCCCACATGGAATGAAGGTCATGCGAGTGACGTGTGCAGTTTGGAGGAAGGGGTGGTGGTCACACAGAGGCACCAGCACAGCAAAAGAGGAAGCAGGTTGCAAAAGCAGAGCGACCGTCCCCTAGACAGTACGCCTGCTACTACCCACCGCACCCAGGGACCTAGCACACCAAAGGCAGCTCAAAGGCATTCCCCGGCGTGGCAGTTCTTCAGACAATGTGCTGACAACAAGACACGAGTGGTTTGCACGCTGTGCAATCAGAGCCTGAAGCAAGGCATAAATGTTCTAAACCTGAGCACAACCTGCATGACCAGGCATCTAAATTCAAAGCACGAGCTGCAGTGGAATAAGTACCTCAAAATCCAAGAAAGGTCTCGGCCTCCTTCTGCTTCCTCTTCTGCTGCTGCCTCGGCCTCTTCCTCCACCTCTACAGTGCCAATGTCACCTGCCACCCAGCAAACAGATGATGTGACAGCAACGCCACCATGTCCGCCACCGTCCCCAAGCATATTTCCACACGGTCCCATGGAAGCTTACAGCTCTCCATCTCCCAAACACTGGAGAGAACGAAGAAGTACCCCCCTACCCACCCGCGATCCCTGGCCCTGAATGCCAGCATTTCAAAATTTCTGGCCTTTGAAATGCTGTCATTCCATCTGGTAGACACAGGCAGTTTTAAAAACCTGATGGCGGTGTCTGTCCCACAGTACGTGGTTCCCAGCAGCCACTACTTTTCCAGGCGAGCCATCCCTTCCCTGCACAAACAAGTCAGGGACGAGATCAAGTGTGCACTGTGCAACGCCATCTGTGGCAAGGTCCACATAACCACTGATACGTGGAACAGTAAGCACGGGCAGGAACGCTATATCTCGCTAACTGCACACTGGGAAATGTAGTGGCGGGTGGCCCTGAGGCGGCTAGCTGTTTGGCGCATGTCCTTCCGCCACCGAGGATTGCAGGCCATTTCTCTTTGCCTCCTGATGCCTCCTCCTCTTACTCCACTTCCTCCTCCTCTACCACCTCCTCATCCTCTACACCTTCACCACCAACTTCAGCACATCCAGGGGGAAACGACAGCAGGCTGTTTTAAAACTGATATGTTTGGGGGATAAACCCCACACTGCGCAGCAGCTGTGGATGGGCATTGAACAACAGACCGATGAGTGGATGTTGCCACTGAGGCTCAAGCCCGGCCTGGTGGTGTGCGATAATGGGCGAAATCTCGTAGCAGCTCTGGGCCTAGCCGGTTTGACGCACATCCCTTGCCTGGCGCATGTGCTGAATTTGGTGGAGCAGAAATTTCTAAAAAATCTACCCGGATATGTCAGAGCTGCTGCAGAAAGTGGGGGCCGTCTGTGCGCGCTTTCAGCTTTCTCACCCTGCTGCTGCTCACCTGTCTGCGCTGCAGCGGAACTTTGGCCTTCCCGCTTACTGCCTCCTATGCGACGTGCCCACAAGGTGGGACTCCACCTTGCACATGCTGGAGAGACTGTGCGAGCAGCAGCAGGCAATAGTGGAGTTTCAGAGTTTCAGCTGCAACACGCACGGGTCAGTCGCTCTGTGGAAGAGCACCACTTCACCAACAACGAGTGGGCCTTCATGCGAGACCTGTGTACCATATTGCGGTGTACTCCATCAACATGGCCAGTGCCAATGACGCTGTTCTCAGCGTTACTATCCCACTTCTATGTCTCCTTGAAAAAACACTTTGGGCGATGATGGAAGAGGATTTGGCACAGGAGGAAGAGGAGGAGGAAGAGGGGTCATTTCCACGGTTATCAGGCCAGTCATTCACAAGTGGCTCGGAGGGTGGGTTTCTGCACCAGCATAGGCCAGGTAAAAAAATTTCAAGCCAGGGCACAGTCCTGGAGGATGAGGTGGATGAGGATGATGAGGATGAGGAGGAGGAACCGTGTTCACAGCAGGGTGGCACCCAACACAGCTCGTGGGCATCACGGGAGCGTGGCTGGGGGGATACGGAGGACACAGATGATACGCCTCCCACAGAGGACAGCTTGTCTTTGCCTCCGGGCAGCCTGGCACACATGAGCGATTACATGCTGCAGTGCCTGCTCAACAACAGCCGAGTTGCCCACATTTTAACTTGTGCCGATTACTGGGTGGCCACCCTGCTAGATTCCTGTTACAAGGACAACGTGCTGTCCTTAATTCCCTCACTGGAGCGTGATCGGAAGATGCGTGACTACAAGCGCACGCTGGTAGACGCATTGCTTAGGGCATTCCCAAATGACACTGGGGGCTCAGTGGAAGCACAAGGCGAAGGCAGATGAGGAGGAGGAAGATGTGGCACCGCCAGCACCTCAGAAGGCAGGGTTAGCATGGCCAAAATGAGGAAAAGCTTTGTCAGCAGCCCGCCAAACAGCACCACCAGCTGATAGGCAACTTGGAGGTGCTGGCCTGCCCTGCAGCCAGTGTATTGTCTGAAATTGTGTTTAGCATGGCAGGGGGCGTTATCACAGACAAGCGCAGCCGTCTGTCCACAGCCAACGTGGACAAGCTAACGTTTATTAAAATGAACCAGGCATGGATCCCACAAGACTTGTCTGTACCTTGTGCAGAATAGACATTTAGACCGGCCTCACACAGCCATTGGTATACTTGTTTTTTTTTAATATGTCTCAACATTTTGGGGGCTAC
Organism: Glandirana rugosa; assembly: GCA_018402905.1. Lineage (NCBI taxonomy): Eukaryota > Metazoa > Chordata > Amphibia > Anura > Ranidae > Glandirana > Glandirana rugosa. Next base: position 193,810 of record BLSH010197939.1, read on the forward strand.
CCCAATTAGAAAAAAAAAACAAAAAAACTTAAAACAGTGTTGGCTACCTCCTCCTCCTCCACCGCCACTTCCACCTACACTGCCACGGTCATGGCCTACTCAACCTTCTACTCCACATCCACCTCCTCCTCCATTTTTTTTATGTGATTTTAAGTTATTTCCCTATCCACATTTGTTTGCAGGGCACTTGTCCTACTCTTACCCCCATTTTGCTTCCTTTCGCAGCCCTCTAGCCCTTTCCAGGACTTTTTTACAGCCATTTTTGTGCCCAAAAGTTCGGATCGCCATTGACTTCAATGGGGTTCGGGGTCCGGCGTCAAGTTCGGGTCAAGTTCGGTGCCGAACCCAAACTTTTTTGCAAAGTTTGGCCGAACCCGCCGAACCCGAACATCCAGGTGTCCGCTCAACTCTATTTGCCAATGATCAGCAGCTGAAATATTGGTGTAAGTTACACCTGTTCTGATGGTTGAGTATCTGAACTGTTCCATCCGCTATCATGGTCAAGTACCTGAATCTGATGGTGAAGTACCTGAACTGTTTTATCTGCTCTGATGGTCAAGTGCATGAACTGTCTGCTAAGTTCCAGCTACCATGTGGTTATGTGCCTGCACGTCTATGACTTGTGAGCTGCAATATTCCAGAGAATATGGACTTTGTATTCTACAGTGTTAGTAGTGTTCGGCAGCTGCAATCTGATCATCGGATGTTTAAGACTCTATTGTCCATCACCAGGTATGGAGGACTTTGACAAGTTTCTACGTGTTTAAACCTTTGGAAAGAAAAGTTTTATGTTCAATCATACCTGCTCTTGTGCTTTCAAAAGGAGAAGTTTGGTGTTTTTCTGTTAGTCCAACATATGAGTTTTTTAAGTTTGGATATTTTTATATTTTTCAGGCCTAACATAGCCGAATAAGATTTTATGTGCAGGTAGATTAGATACACTTTAGATCCCCCATTTTTCATTTAAGGTGAACCAGGGGGTGGGAGAATTATTCTTTTTGTTTACAATTATCAGGTGCTTTCCTTCTAATATTGATATGTTGTGTTTATGTACAGTTGGAGGCATTATGTGATTTGTGAGCCAGGGGGTGGAGTGTTGGGGAAATTGCATATTTCATATTCCTTATTAAAGATGGCCTCACAAATATGTATTATAGCCTCTAATATCCTGGTTATTCTTGTTACCTAGCATGACTCAACTTATTGGCATTTGAACTGCCTTATATGGACAAGCTAGCCCCCTCAGGAATGTGAAGATCATATCCTTGCTTACCAGAGTGTTGGCTGGGGGTGGTCGTTTTCCTTACACAAGTTTAAAGTGGTTGTCAAACCGGGACAACCACTGTAACCTACAGGTAAGTCTATAATAAGGTTTACCTGTAGGTGCCCTGCATATCTCCCAAACCTGCACGGTTTAGGAGATATACAATGTACTAGATGTGCCAACGTCATTTCGCCACATGCGCAGTGAAGAAACGGTCTCCGTGCCATTTCTTCACTGAGATCGTGCCGTGACTGGCGGCTCTCGCGTGCATGCGTGGGAGTGACATCATGTGACTCCGGCCAGTTACAGAGCCAGAGTCATGGCCCCGGAAGGAAGAGGGGCAGAAGACAGACGCTGCCTGCACAGGGGACATCGATGGATGTCACAGGCATCGTTTGCAGGTAAGTGACACATAATGGGCTACTATGCAATGCATAGTAGCTCATTATGCTTCTACTTTGCTGGGGAATATAGAGGAAGTAAACCTCATCAGAGTTTACTTCCTCTTTAAACCACAGCCCAAACCTGTATAAGTTAGTCTCGCCCAGAACAGCCATGAGGCCAGTGTCTGGTCCTGGTTACCTGTGCCATGTAAGGGACTCCATGGCGAGACAAGCACTTCTAGTTAAGTATTCTTGATATTTTCTTTATCTTTATCTGTATCTGTCATTACCTTGTAATACATTTTATATTTTTAAGTATTTGTGTGATCTCTTTTTGCACATATCAAACACAAACCCCAAAAACGTGACGATAGACACACATCTGGTGGAGGAGTCTCTCTTATGCAGGGAGCAACCACTCTTATCACCCTGATTCAGGAACCCCTGGTAGTGTTCACAGGGAGTTCGGGAGTGCAGGATGGCACGAGGGCTGGACTGGTTCACTGGTGGTGAGGTGAGTGGTCCTTCCGTGACTCGTGCGGACTGGTAGAGTGGTGGTACAGGCTGGGTCGGCAACTGGCGGGCAATGCGGTACAAGGGTGCAGGCAGGAGAATTGTCAGGTACAGTCAGGGTCGTTAACAGGCTGGCAGCAGAAGTACAATGGGTTAAGCAGAAGAGTAGTCGTGGGTAAGCCGGAGGTCGGTGCAGGTGGATATCAATCAAAGTCAGAACAAGCCGGGTCACAGGAAACAGGTACAGATATTAGATAACTCAGGAACACCAGAGCGCTGTAGAACGGACAGCACCAGTGCATGGTGCTGTACGGTTTAAATGGATTGTTTGGCGCCAATGGCATTGCGCACATGCCTGCACACCTGCCGCGTTCCCACGGTTCTCCCGCGCATGTCTGCGCAGAGGAATAGGTATTCTGGGCAGATTTGTAACAGAGATTCCCTGGCATCCTCCTCCTCTTCTTCCTGTGTGCTTGGTGGCCCTGCAGGAATTCTATCTGCATAAAGGGCCCATGAGAGGAAAGGAAGTCCTCCTCTTCCTCCCGCTGTTCTGTCTCAAGTGCCCTGTCCATGATTCCACGAACCATGTGCTCCAGCAGGAAGACTAGAGGGACAGTGTCACTGATGCATGCATTATCGCTGCTCACCATCCTTGTGGCCTCCTCAAATGGTGACAGGACAGTGCATGCATCCTTGATCAGTAGCCACTGGCGAGGCAAAAAGAAGCCAAGCTCCCCTGAGCCTGTCCTGGTGCCATACCCACACAGGTACTCGTTGATGGCCCTCTGCTGTGCGTGCAGCTGCTGCAGCATTGCCAATGTTGAGTTCCACCTGGTGGGCATGTCACAAATGAGGTGGTTGGTGGGTAGGTTGAATCTCTGCTGAAAGTCAGCCAGCCATGCACTAGCATAGTATGAACACAGACTTTTCTGGCCTGCCTCAGAATATCTGGCCAAGAAACGCTGCACCACCAAATTCAGGACATGTGCCAAGCATGGAACATATGTCAAGTGTCCCTGTTTGAGGACAGGGAGAAGGTTGATGCCATTGTCGCATACAACCATTCCAGGCTCAAGCTGCTGTGGTGTCAACCACCTCTGAGTCTGCCCCTGCAGAGCTGACAGAATCTCTGCCCCTGTGTGGCTCCTGTCCCCTAGACAGACCAACTGTACCACTGCATGGCATCTTTTAGCCTGACTACTTGCGTGGCCCCTTGAATACTGAAGCACTGCTGGTTTAGAGGACACTTCTGCAGAAGAGGCCACAGAGGAAGAAGAGGAGGGGGTGGAAGAAGCAGATGGGGCAGAATCACCACCATTTTCTTGGAGGCATGGTGGCAGAACTAGCTCCAACACTGAACCCTGTCCTGCATCCTTTCCAGCTGCCAGCAGTTACCCAGTGCACCGTGAAGGAATGGTAACATCCCTGACCATGCCTGCTGGACCATGAGTCAGCGGTAATATGAACCTTGTTGCTGATCGCTCTGTCCAAGGAGGCCAAAACATTGCCTTCCACATGACGGCAGAGAGCTGGAATGGCCTTACGTGAAAATAAATTTCACTGCCACTGTGGTACAGCACATTCCACAAATTCACAAAAGGGGGCACAGTCTACCAGTTGAAAAGGCAACAGTTGTAGTGCTAGCAATTTGGTCAAACTAACATTTAGACGCTGACCATGTGGATGGCTGGGACAGTATTTTTTTTTACAGTTCAGTAACTGGGGTAGGAAAATTTGCCTGCTGAAATCAACTGGTGGTGTACTGCTAGCAGATTGGCTGCAAGTACTTGTGGCATCCATTGTTATACCTTCATTCTTCTAAGTGCAGGCTTTTGAGAGGAATGGAGGTATAGTAGGGGTTGAGGTCACAGATGAGGAGCAAGGAGAAGTCCACCTTGTTTTATGATGTAGGTCTTTAAGGCGCTGTTGCCAATGGACTGCATGGCAGGTCATCATACGACTTGTCAAGCATGTGGTGCCCGAGTGGCTGCTGTTCTGGCCACACTTGATCCACTTCAGACATACATTTCAAACAGCTTTGGTGCGATCTACTGCAAAATAGAAAAAAAGCCCACACCAAAGAACTTTTCAAAGTCAGCGGTAAGTCAGCAGCACCCTGCACCTGTGGAGCTCTGTGGTGTATTGCAATAGGGTGGCTGCCCTTAAGCTGGCCACTGGAGGACATCCTGCCTCATTGGAGTTGAGCATCCTCCTCCTCACTTTCCTCCTCTCTTCTCTGAGGCACCCAAGTACAGTCAGTGTCCTCATCATCCCCTCCCTCCTCGTCACTGGAGTAAACTTGGCATTATGCTGCAGCTAGGGGAACATGACTGCTAGTTTCTTGTCCTTCTGTGGCACCCCCTCTCTCTAGGCTCATGTTACTCCCTTCCTCAACCTGGGAACCAACTTTGAAGCCTTCCATTTGCTGCGCATCCTCCATCAGCATGTAACCGACACTATGGTCGAATAATTCTGGTGACTTCTCTGTGCATGATGGTGGGGCTACAGAAGGAGTAACTGTGGACATGGATCCGGTGGAATAGGCCGCTTTGACAGCTGCTTTGGAAGGGAAACTAGTATGAGCCTGAGTGACAGAGGATGAGGTCGGCTCAATTATCCACTCCACCGAATCTTCTTCATGTTGTGGCTCCATAACACGGCCAACAGCAGAAAAAAAGGACAAGTGTGACTTGCCTGCAGAGGATGCACCATGTCCACCACCACCACTTTTCGCTGTAGACACAGAGGCTGCTTGCCCTCTTTTAGTGGTCTGGGAGCATCTGCCTCTCCTCTGTGGCGTTCCGGACATGATGGGGAAATGGCTGGTGTTGGCGCTCATCACGGCACCATGGTTGTTATGATGTCAGGATGATTGAAGCACATTATTTCTTATATTACATAGTAACATAAAATGAAATAGTTCAACTAACCATAATGCAGAATCAGAATCAGTTGGAACCCAGAGTGTGTCACTTGCCACGTCACCTGCCAACAGATGCGGATTGTCACTTGCCACATCGCCTGCCAAAAGATGCGGATTGTCACTTGCCACATCGCCTGCCACCAGATGTAGATTGTCACTTGTCACGCTGCCTGCCACCAGATGAGGATGCCACTTGCCATTGCCTGCCACCAGATGAGGATGTCACTTGCAACACTGCCTGCAACCAGATGAGGATGCCACTTGCCACGCTGCCTGCCACCAGAAGACGATGTCACTTGCCATGCTGCCTGCCACCAGATGAGGATACACTTGCTATGCTGCCTGCCACCAGATGCAGATTGTCACTTGCCATGTTGCCTGCCAGTGGCACCAGATGAGAATGCACTTGCCACGCTGCCTGCCACCAGATGAGGATGCCACTTGCCATTGCCTGCCACACAATGCCAATTGTCACTTGCCACATCACCTGCCAGTGCCACCAGATAAGGAGGTCACTGTGATCAGTTCTGAGGCAGGAGAGCGGTGATATGGTGGGGGCGGTGAGAGATGTCATTTCTCTGCTCTCTGCTGCACCTCTGACACTGAAAAGTCCCACGCTGTGAGAGCTGTGAGGGCGGAGAGCGGTGAGGGCAGTGAGAGATGATGTCACCTCTCTGCTCCGCACCACATCTCCAACACTTAACAGTCGCGCTGCAAGGGCAGAAGTCGGAAGAGCGGTGATGCAGAAAGATATATCCTCTCTGCTTGCCCGCATCTCATGCTGCCAGCCATGCCGCATCTCATGCCGCCAGCCCACCCGCCGCCCTACCACAGAGAGGCTACGGCCTGGCAGTGGGCCACAGCCCTAGGGTTGGAGACCCCTGGTATACAGTATCTCACAAAAGTGAGTACACCCCTCACATTTTTGTAAATGTTTTATTATATCTTTTCATGTGACAACACTGACGAAATTACACTTTGCTACAATGTAATGTAGTGAGTGTACAGCTTGTATAACAGTGTAAATTTGCTGTCCCCTCAAAATAACTCAACACACAGCCATGTCTAAACCACTGGCAACAAAAGTGAGTACACCCCTAAGTGAAAATGTCCAAATTGGGCCCAAAGTGTCAATATATTTTGTGGCCACCATTATTTTCCAGCACTGCCTAAACCCTTTTGGGCATGGAGTTCACTAGAGATTCACAGATGCCACTGGAGTCCTCTTCCACTCCTCCATGACAACATGACGGAGCTGGTTGTTAGAGACCTTGCACTCCTCCGCCTTCTGTTTGAAGATACCCCACAGATGCTCAATAGGGTTTAGGTCTGGAGACATGCTTGGCCAGTACATCACCTTTACCCTCAGCTTCTATAGCAAGGCAGTGGTCGTCTTGGAGGTGTGCTTGGGGTCGTTATCATGTTGGAATACTGCCCTGAGATCCAGTCTCCGAAAGGAGGGATTCATGCTCTGCTTCAGTATGTCACAGTACATGTTAGCATTCATGGTTCATGTAGCTCCCAGTGATGGCAGCACTTATGCAGCCCCAGACCATGACGCTCCCACCACCATGCTTGACTGTAGGCAAGACACGCTTGTCTTTGTACTCCTCACCTGGTTGCCACCACACACGCTTCACATTATCTGAACCAAATACGTTTATCTTGGTCTAATCAGAATACAGGACATGGTTCCAGTAATCCATTTCCTTAGTTTGCTTGTCTTCAGCAAACTGTTTGCGGGCTTTCTTGTGCATCATCTTTAGTAGAGGCTTCCTTCTGGGATGACAGCCATGCAGACCAATTTGATGTAGTGTGCGGCCTATGGTGTGAGCACAGACAGGCTGACCCACCATACCTTCAACCTGTGCAGCAATATTAACAGCACTCATACGTCTATTTCCCAAAGACAACCTCTGGATATGACTCTGAGCATGTGCACTCAACTTCTGTGGTCGACCATGACAAGGCCTGTTCTGAGTGGAACCTCTCCTGTAAACCACTGTATGGTCTTAGAAGCTTTGATAGATATGGTGGGCTGGCGCTGCCACTTAACAAGATAATTTTGCCAGAATAATAAAGTGCGTAGACGTGCTTAGTTATAATAAGTAATCAACCATAGCCTAATATGTGCTAATTTGAAGTGTTCATAAAGCGCCAATCGGCTATAAAGTGCCAAAAAAATAAAAATAAAAAATTATACAGGATATGGTCCTGTATGTGTAGTTATACTGATAATGTGAAAAAATACAAAAAATGTGCAAATATGCAAAATTGATACAAAATAAATACAGTGCTATGTTTAAAGTGGTTAAAAAGCGCAAGTCAATTCACAGAATATGATATAGGACTATGCTCTCCTACTCTATGTATTCCTGCTTAGCAAGGTGCAAACATGTTAAAAACGCTAAAAATTGATTATAAAGCAGTTAAAAAGCATGAGTCTGCTCAATGATTTCATATGAGATAAATATGCAGAACCTCTTCTCATTTGTCCAAGCATGTGATTCAATAAGAAAACTGATAACTAATATCCACAGACCATTAAAAAGTCATATAACCAAATGGACATTAATATCCAGCCCTTCGGGGCTCCCTTAGTGATCCACAGCTTCCCACAGCACACACAGTGTCTCGTCCAGGGACTGGCTGTATGTGTTGGGGATATTTGCTTTCTCTATTAGACCGTATTGTATCCGGAAATCTTAATAGACATAAGGAGAAAGAACTTCCATAGCGTAACACCGTACAGTGTAGCTAAAATCGAGCGGTAAGATGTACTCACATGATAGAAGTCAGAACAGCGCCTGTATGACCGGCTACTGTGTAGCTAATCCGAAGGTAGCGTGGTGACGCACAGGCTCCGCCTTACGCGTTTCATCATACGACGTCATCGTCGCCTCAGATGACGTCGTATGACGAAACGCGTAAGTCGGAGCCTGTGCGTCACCACGCTACCTTTGGATTCAGATATCCAAATACTTTTTTTTTGCTAGAAAATTACTTTGAACCCCCAAACATTATATATATTTTTAAAGCAGAGGCTCTACAGATTAAAATGGTGGGTGTTACATTTTTTTCACAAAGTATTTGCGTAGCGATTTTTTTAAACGTAATTTTTTGTGAGAAAAAAACACTTTTTTGAATTTTAATGCACAAAAACACACTATATTGCCCAAATGTTTGGTGAAATATAAAATATGATCTTATGCTGAGTACATAGATACCAAACACGACATGCTTTAAAATTATGCACACCCGCGCAGCCCTCGATCTGACATTCACGGTGATACCTCACATGCATGGTGAAATTGCTGTTTACTTACGACACGAGACCGGCGCCTGTGTTCACCTTTGCGCACGTGCACAGGGGTGCTTTTTTTTTTTTTTAATTATACATTTTGATTTTTATTTGATTTTTACACTGTCCATTTCATTTTTTTTAAATCATTTTTATTGTTATCACAGGGAATTTAAATATCCCCTATGATAAAAATAGGTAGTCTATTAGACTCTAGATCTCTCCTTAGCCCTTAAAGCATCTGACCACACCAAGATTGGTGTGATAAGATGCCTTCCCATTTTCCCAATGGCGCTGTTTATTTCCAGTGATATCATGAGTCATGAAATGCTCGTAGCCTCTGGTTTCTTAGGCCATAGAGATGATTGGAGCCATTCTAGTCTTCAATCAGTTGTATGGTCAGCTGGCGGAACCACCGGCTGCATTCTCGGGTTCCCTGATGGGACAGGAAAGCTCGATAAAACCATGGAAGACTGCAGGAGGGAACTTTCCCTCCCAATGCTTGTAAAAGCAGTCTAGCAGCTAATCAGCTGCTAGGATTACTTTCACATGAAAGCCGACCATCGGCTGAAAAGAACGATACCAAGATGATACCTATACCTGTAGGCATCATTCCGGTATAACCACTCAAAGTCCAGCAACATGCCAGTACGTCGCTGGTCCTTGTCGGGCATATATTGTAATGTTCTTTTTTTCATGCAGCCTGTGAATGAAAAAAGAGAATTAATCAATGGGTGGGTATGCCCACCATTAGAAAATTGCCCTGCATCCACCCACTTCTAATGATGGGCATAGCACCATTCTAAAAAATATATTCCGAAGCATAGGGGCAATCCGCCCCTATGTCCACCCCTGCCCCTATGCTTCGGCATATATGCTCTCTTTTTAACTGTGGTGGTAAAATCACCTCCTACAGCGCTGGAGTTGCTGATTTATGTATCATGGCAAATGCTGTTATTGCCAAGATAAATAAATCAGTGATGCAGCTGAATGGCATACATGAAAACAAAAAAATGATTAACAATAAAACAAAAAAGACAGTAACATATAAAAAAATTACATTCCTGCAAAGAAAACATGATAAAACACAGTAACAAAACATTACAAGTATGCATAAAATACATGTAGTGCCCTCCTAGTTTGGGTTTTAGTGAGTGTATATAGTTTTTGGCTTTCTCTGCTTAACAGGAGAGCACATAGGTACATTTAGATGCTGTCTGCTTATCAGAGAGCCTTGATTTGAGTAAAGTCTGCTCGGTGTGCTCTGGTGCTGATTCATGTGGTCTGGAAGGTTTTGCACTGTCCAGTAGTATGGGTTTCTTTTGGACAGTGGGAGGAAAACCCAGCCAGTGACAGCAGGTGTATGTGGGTGTAGTTCTGACCAATTAGCAGGGGATGTGCCCCACTGCATTTTGGGTGAACACATTTATATAAAAAGGAGCACATGGGCTTAAGGGGAGGAGTTCCTGCCCACCCAGACCTAAGGGGTGGAGGTATGTGTTCAGCTCCTGGCTGCTAGGCCTGAGGACTATCCTGGATGCTGGGCCTGGTGGAGGCCTAGCTGGAGTTGCTCGCAATCGAAGAGAAATTGTGTTATGCTAATGTGTGCTCTACAGTGATTGATGCAACCATACTGCCAGAGAATGGAAAAGGGAAAGTTTATTCGAGAGCAGTGGCGGCTGGTGAAGTTTTAGGATTGGGGGGCGCCAGGCCCCGCCTTCATTTTTGACCCCTCCTACTTCTCATAAGCCCCACCTCTTATAGAAACCACCCACTCCGTCCCCTGTATTCCACATATTGTGTATTGTGTCAGGAGTACACAGCTCAGCATCACAGGACACAGTATACAGCTCAACATCACAGGACACAGTATAAAGCTCAGCATCACAGGTGGGGTATATAGCAGCCAGTATCACAGGACACAGTATACAGCCCCAGCATCACAGGTAGGGGTATATAGCAGCCAGTATCACAGGCAGGGTGAATTGCAGCCAATAACACAGGTATGGGTAAATTGCAGCAAATAACACAGGTATGGGTAAATTGCAGCCAATAACACAGGTGGGGTAATTTGCAGCCAATATCTCAGGTGGGGGTAAATTGCAGCCAATATCACACTTATGAGTATATTGCTGCCAGTATCATAGGAGGGGGTAAATTGCAGCCAATATCACAGGTGGGGGTAAATTGCAGCCAATATCACAGGTGGGGTACATTGCAGCCAATATCACAGGTGGTGGTAAATTGCAGCCAGTATCACAGGTGGGGGTAAATTGCAGCCAATATCACAGGTGGGGGTAAATTGCAGCTAATAACACAGGTGGGGTACATTGCAGCCAATATCACAGGTGGTGGTAAATTGCAGCCAATATCACAGGTAGGGTACATTGCAGCCAATATCACAGGTGGGGTACATTGCAGCCAATATCACAGGTGGGGTACATTGCAGACACCCCCCCCCCCCACAAAGTCGGGACAAAGTCCCGCACTTACCCCATCTAGTAGCAGGCTGGCAGTTTGCAGAGCCCGCGAGCGGAAAGCATGCTGGTAGTGTGCGGAGTCCACAAGCGGAGAGCATGCTGGCAGTGTGCAGAGCCCACGTGCGGAGAGCGTGCTCTCCATGCTCTGGCGGCATCCTCCTTCTCCCCCAAGATAGGCGTCCAATAGGATCGCCTGTCTTCTCCACTAATAAGGAAACAGGTAACATACCGGCGCTTCCTGATTGGCTGAGAGCGGTTCCCAGTTAGAAAGTCAAATGTTCATGTACCTTTCTAAGGGCTTGTTGCAGCACGTTTTGCGCCACAAGCCATACTTTAATGAAGCCAATTAGAGCCTACGGCTCTAATGAGATGCTTCATGGACACCCCCTGCCGCAGTAATTCATGCGGCAGGCGCCACAAAGGGGCCGGCCGCATGAATTGGGGAGTGGTTACGGGCGGCCATGGATAGATTCATGCTATGCATGAATCTATCCATGACAGAGGGGTGACAGGAGAGAGGGGACGGTGCCCGTGCGCCCTGATGGACGGGCCGCCACTGTTCAGGAGTCAAAATGGCAGTGTTGAGGGCCATGTGAGCACATGTTCTATGGAAGTGAATGTTTGCTGCACAGTCGCCAGTAACAGGACATTTCCAAGTCACAACAGTGAAGATTGTGGTTTGGAGCACTGGAGAGAGAGTACTGTCTGTATGTCTGCTGTGCTTGATGCTGTCTGCTTCACAGTAGCACCTGTTGATGCAGGATGGTGGTTGAGTGATAGCAGTGAAGGAGTTAATTTGCAGCGCGGGAGAGAGCACGCTGTGGAGATCCACCCTAGGGGTGTAGTTGCCGCCAAGCAGTCAGTTAGCCTGGTGTGGGCGGAGTCGCCGCCCAAAGTCGGCCAATCCGGAGTGAGAAGAAGAGCAGTGATGTCACTTCCACTTCAGGGAGTAGCTGAGAGGAAGCCGCGTGTGCAGAGTAGCAAGATGGCGGAGACCGGAGTTACTACACATGGCGAAGAGCTAGGAAGACTGACTGGGTTGTGGAGCCGTACACTGACTGACACTGGAGTGAGATTGGCGCCCCGGGGGAGTCTGGCACTATGCAGTACCAAAGATAAGGAATACATCAGTCTGGTATGTGGCAGATGCCAACGGGTGACAGTGAGACTGCGTGCCTGGAGTCAGTGCGGCCATTGCGGGGAGATGCTGCTGCAGCTAGAGCCTAGTGACTGCCAACCAAGGGTCCTACACGTTACTTGGTTCACCACAGAAATGCCTATGCCTATCGTCCTGACTACTGTACTTCTGTGGGAGACAGACGTGCTCTGAGGGCGCCGCTGGGGCCGGGACCAGTGGTTTACACCCATACCACTGTTTGTCAAACCAGGGAGACCTGCATATCTATTGTGCAAAACGCTCAGCAAACCAGGCAGGGCAGCAAATGCAGCAGCTACCACTATCAGCAGCCATCCCCGTGACCCACCCTTCGGGTTTTAAAGCTACAGAGGGGACCCATCTGATACAGAGGTCAGAGTCCAAGTGTCCTTCAAGTGAACAAAGACTGAGGATTATCGATGTGAGATCATCCAGTTTTATATACCGTTATGGGTCTATAGAGGAGGGGATAGCAGAGTGAGGGTCAGAAGTGGACACAGAATGGGACTATGAGGCTTCGGAAAAAGAAGGGTCCTTGTGTTCTGACCAACAGGATGGAAGTCGTGAGAAAGAATCCATCCTTATTCAGTGTGCCAGGAACTTGGGGTTTTGTGAAACCTATGCCAATAGGACCCCTGATCTGTCCCCTCCTCGCAGCTACGCTCGGGCTCGAGCACAAAATTAGGCCTACACCCTCCTTATTAAAAAGGAAGTAACCATCTATGCCCCAGCTGGAAAAGGTGATACACAGAGTTTGCCTAAATTCTCCCAGTTGCAGAGACTTGTGCAGCCCAAGGTTGTCTTAGAGTATGGGTACGACTACCCCTATGCTCCCCTGGAGATTATGGAGGAAATAAAGGTCAAACGAGATACATAGTCTAATGAAGCAGTATGGGACTTTATGTTCATTCCAAAGCTCTACTGCAACAAGACAAAACCCTCACTGTGGTAGGAATTTCTTGCTGTCAAAGAGAATTGGAGTCTTGGGAGAGCCATTCACATTGACAAGGTGATAGTTAAACGGCCCAAGAAGAAAGACATTGAGTGGTCTTGTAACATTTGAGGTCCTGATGGAAAGATGGTTCAAATTCCTCACCCAGCTTTCTACTACTGAACCAAGTTTAAATATTTCTGTCTACCGAAGGAAAGTTTGTTCCGGTCAGAAGGCTGTCCTGCCTAAAGGAGTGACCAGTTTGCAATAGTCTACTCAAGTTGAATGTTGTTGCTGGGGGCAATCCCCCAATTCCCAATCCCCTTTCCCTTCTATCCTTGCAAAACAAAGAAGGGGTATCTGGGATTTGTCCTACAACTAGCGAAAGGGTCTTCCGCCAAAGAGGACTTCTCCTATTTCACTATGGACACTTTGCGAAGATTTCTTCAAATGGACACTTTGCGAAGAGTTCTTCAGAGAGACACTTTGTGAAGATCTGTAGGGCCAGTTGGCCACTTTAGATAGAGCGTCAAGTTTAAAAGCTGCTGCCATGTCAGTTGCTGAACACCCCTACAAGTAATGTGCCGAAGGAAAGACTTCCTCTGTTGCGAGCTCCTTCTGTTATTCTATAAGTGATGTGCCGAAGGAAAGACTTCCTCTGTTGCGAGCTCCTTCTGTTGTTCTATAAGTGATGTGCTGAAGGAAAGACTTCCTCTGTTGCGAGCGCCTTCAGTTGTTCTACAAGTTAAGTGCAGAGGTTAAAAGAACTTCAGAATTCAGGTATTCAAGGGAACTTTTGAGTTATGGTACTACTTGCTTAAAAAGTTTGACACTCCTTCTGAAACAACTTTAGCTAGGTAGATTAGTAGGATGTTGTTTGTCTTATCTCTTCAGGTACAAAAGGAGATGACGTGTCAAGAGTTGCCCTTAGGGGGCAAGATCCATAAAGATGCCTCTACAAGAATGTTAGTGGTAGATGCATGCCAGAGGGGAGATTGCCTCTGAGGAGAGTGTGTTCCCACCAATAGTTACTCAGGATGTATATAAATTTCTTGCTTGAGTATGTTCTCTTTTCTTTGCAGGATTGCAGGGAATCTCCAGGCCTCTGCCGAGGCATTGCACTGTGTGTATATGATTATACTATATACATAGTTAGTTAGGATGTATTGGTTGCATTTACCCCCTCCCCCAATCATTTTTATGTTTGGCGGGGGGGGGGGGTGCACTAATAAAGTGCATTTGGTAGAGTCCTACTTAAAATGTGAAATATTTGTACCTACTGGCCACATATGGGGTATGCCCCATGACCCTGTTCATTTGTTATTCCCCTTTCCCCCTTTCAAAAATATGGGATACTCCACTTAGCCTTTTTGATAGATTTTTGTAGGGGCGGCTGCCCAGAGCCAATGTGGACATGGCTCATTTTCGGCGGGGGGTGAGCATAGCGCCCTCCTAGTTTGGGTGTTAGTGAGTGTGGGAGGAGCTTCATGACCACGTGACCAGGAACCAGGACAGCGGTCGCCATCTTTGTGTTTGGACGCCCTAGATTTGTGTTAAGCGCTGCTGAAGCTTATTGAATGTGAGTGCATTTCCTATCCTTTTCATTTCCAATACATTTTTTGTACCATCTGCACTATCGATTTTCTTTCTCTTTTGCATTATGGTACTGTTATACCACATGTTGTGCATCTGAGAGGAGCGCTGTATACGGATGGGACTCGGGAAAATCAGTGGAGTTGCCAGCTGAGGTCCGGATTGAGTGATTGCTCTCTTGCATTTGGTAGCTGTCACTGACCCTCCGTGATAGGGGGTCGGTGAATTCTGGTAAGGGGCAGTGTGTGGTGGGATCACGGGTGATGGGATGCACCATTCAACATTTCCGTTCACCACCTTAGTCACCGATCTTCAAGGACTCTCAGGACTTATTCATATATTTGTATTACTATGCGCCGCAGTTGTTTTTTATTTTTAATGTGTGTGTTTCCATCCTGACCTATCTGCTGGCTGCAATTTTTGGTTGTTACACCTGAGCGCAGGATTATTCTTATTCGTTTTATATAATTTTTGGCTTTCTCTGCTTAACAGGAGAGCAGATAGGTACATTTAGGTGCTGTCTGCTTATCAGAAAGCCTTGATTTGAGTAAGGTCTGCTCAGTGTGCTCTGGTGCTGAGTCATGTGGTCTGGAAAGTTTTACACTGTCCAGTAATATGGGTTCCTATTGGACAGTGGGAGGAAAACCCAGCCTGTGACAGCAGGTGTATGTGGGTGTAGTTCTGACCAATTAGCAGGGGATGTGTCCCACTGCATTTTGGGTGAACACATTCATATAAAAAAGAGCACATGTGCTCAAGGGGAGGAGTTCCTGCCCACCCAGACCTAAGGGGTGGAGGTGTGTGTTCAGCTCCTGGCTGCTAGGCCTGAGGCCTATCCAGGAGGCTGTTGGATGCTGGGCCTGGTCGAGGCCTAGCTGGAGTTGCTAAAGCTACAGCCCAGAGTTCCTTTAAAGCTGACAGAGGGGGATGTCCTCGGATCCTGTCTGGTATCACAGTGGCAAAGTGTCGCTTGGAAGTTGGAAGGAGGCTACCGGCTTTCCCTGGACATGGTGTGAGTACAGACTCGTGAAGGGATCCCTGAGACTGAATTGCTAGAATCCCCCTCCTGCTCCTCATAGTCAGCTAACTGGGTGCGTGAGCTAGAAAGGAGACACTGCCGAGTATCTTGAAGAAACAAAGTCCAGCTTATCCTCTGCTGCTTAACCACTTCAGCCCCTGAAGGATTTCCAGCTTTAGGACCGGAGCACTTTTTTCCATTTGGCACTGCCCGCTTTAACTGGTAATTGCGCGGTCATGCAATGTTGTACTCAAACAAAATTTCCGTCCTTTTTTTCCCACAAATAGAGCTTTCTTTTGGTGGTATTTGTTCACCTCTGTGCTTTTTATTTTTTGCAATATAAACAAAAAAAGAACAAAAAATTTGAAAAAAAAGGATATTTTCAACTTTATGTTATTACAAACTACATTTTCTGGAATTTACGCAGCTTTTATTTTATGACTGCCTATCTCATTTCCTGAGGTGCTAAAATGGAGGGGCAGCAGGGCTCAAGTCCTGCGGGAATGCATGGGAACTGAGTTACTGCACTTCTCCGGTTTGGCTTGATGCACAATGTGGTAGTAGTGGTGGTGGTGGGGGGGAAATCTTGGATGAGTTCCCACACTTTTTCCCAGGACTTGACCACTGAGGGGCACTACAACCCCCCCCCCAAATGACCCCATTTTGGAAAGTAGACACCCCATAGAATTTGCTGAGAGGCATGTTGAGTCCATAAAAATTATACAAAGTCGTTACTGAAATGATATATTACTTTACACATGCCATGGGTATATGGAATTACACCCCAAAATACATTCTGCTGCTTCTCCTGGGTACGGAGTCCCCTCCCATATTTAGGTTATATTCGTGGATAGAGTTGAGCGAACACCTGGAAGTTCGGGTTCTGCTGGTCCGTCCGAACTTCGGGACAAAGTCCGGGTCCGGGTCCGGACGGAACCCGAACGATCGCACGGACGTCTTGGGCTTGAAGGTCCACAAGCGAGTTGAGATAGGTGCTTATATTGGATTTATACCCTCCCCTGAGGCATGGGTCCTCTTCGTCGTCTTACATAAAACCCCACATTAAGGTATATGGGTACCGTACACATTTCATTATATAGTAAAGTCATTGCTGAAACATATTAAAAATACCTGAGTTGTACGGAGAGTCGTTTAAGATACCCCACAGATGAAAGGTTTTACCCCAGTAAACCCCCCCCCCAACATCACGGGGAGTCACCAGTTCAGGACCCTTTTTCACACCCTTGAGTAGGTTCTAAAGGGGGGG
>BLSH010197939.1:237844-312042 GCA_018402905.1 Glandirana rugosa
TTTTACTTGATTTTAATTTATTTTCCCTATCCCCATTTATTTGTAGGGCACTTGCCCTAGTTTGAAGATGATTTTAGAACAGTTATATGGCTTCTACCGTTAATTAATACTTTTCAGACACAGTTTGAAGATGATCCACATTCACCTCCATTTTTGCTTTTTTTATGTTTTTATTTTTTTAAAAATATTTACAGTTATTTCCCTGTCCCCATTTTTTTGTAGGGCACTTGCCCTACCCTTACCCCCATTTTACTTCCTTTTGCAGCCCTCTGGGGCTTTCCAGGACTTTCCTACAGCCATTTTTGTGCCTAAAAGTTCGGGTCCCCATTGATTTCAATGGGGTTCGTTGTCCGTGCGATCGTTCGGGTTCCGTCCGGACCCGGACCCGGACTTTGTCACGAAGTTCGGACGGACCAGCAGAACCCGAACTTCCAGGTGTTCGCTCAACTCTATTGGTAATGACAGAGGTCAAACGTTTTCTGTAAGTCTCCACAAGGTTTTTACACACTGTTGCTGGTAGTTTGACCCATTCCTCCATGCAGATCTCCTCTGGAGCAGTGATGTTTTGGGGCTGTTACTGGGCAACACGGATTTTCAACTCCCTCCAAAGATTTTCTATGGGGTTGAGATCTGGAGACTGGCTAGGCCACTCCAGGACCTTGAAATGCTTCTTACGAAGCCACTCCTTTGTTGCCCGGGCGGTGTGTTTGGGATCATTGTCATACTGAAAGACCCAGCCACGTTTCATCTTCAATGCCCTTGCTGATGGAAGGAGGTTTTTACTCAAAATCTCACGATACATGGCCCCATTCATTCTTTCCTTTACAAGAATCAGTCGTCCTGGTCCCTTTGCAGAAAAACAGCCCCAAAGCATGATGTTTCCATCCCCATGCTTCACAGTAGGTATGGTGTTCTTTGGATGCAACACAGCATTCTTTCTCCTCCAAACACGACAAGTTGAGTTTTTACCAAAAAGTTCTGTTTTGGTTTCATCTGACCATATGACATTCTCCCAATCCTCTTCTGGATCATCCAAATGCTCTCTAGCAAACTTCAGACGGGCCCGGACATGTACTGGCTTAAGCAGGGGGACAAGTCTGGCACTGCAGGATTTGAGTCCCTGGCGGCGTAGTGTGTTACTGATGGTAGCCTTTGTTACTTTGGTGCCAGCTCTCTGCAGGTCATTCACTAGGTTCCCCCATGTGGTCCTGGGATTTTTTCTCACCGTTCTTGTGATCATTTTGACCCAACGGGGTGAGATCTTTCGTGAAGCCCCAGATCGAGGGAGATTATCAGTGGTCTTGTATGTCTTCCATTTTCTAATAATTGCTCCCACAGTTGATTTCTTTTTTTTTTTAAAGTTTTGTTTATTGAAAATTTTCAAAAACAGGTACAGATAGTGGCGACTGCCACAACATATAGAACAACTGTCCAGCTGCATTAGACAATATAAAGGTCAGTGCATAGGCAGTTCAATCTCATAGAGTACATTTGTCGTTACACTTCAGCTGAGGCTAATATGTTCTGCCCCTACTCCTCCACTTCCTCTCAACCCCTCACTTCCTAGGCCTCCAGCTTCCGCTCCCGGCGTTCCATCCCCCCCACCAGACCAAGTCCGGGTGGGGGGGAGACAAGAAGCCACCTGTGGCCACCCGTATCTTACGCTGTGGAGGGCTCTCCCAACCAGGCCCGCCACACCCTGTCATATTTTAGAGGACAGCCTCTTGAAGCGTATGTGTCTTTGTAAAGTGGGAGGCAGTCATTTACCAGTTTTTTCCACTGTACCTGAGATGGAGGAACGGATTTTTTCCACTGCATAGCAATATTCTTGCGAGCATAGAAAAAGAGGGTTCCTATCAGTGTTCTTTTTGCAACAGTCTGTACCAGAGTTTCCACCAGCCCCAACAAGCAGCACTCAATAGAAGGGGCAATGGACGTAGTGGCCACTACATTAACCAGGGCCACAACCTCCTCCCAATAGCTCTGAATTTTGGGACAACACCAGAATACATGTATAAAATCACTCACTTCCTCCCTGCACCACCAACATCCAGCCGATACCCCCGGATGCATTTTATGAATTCTATGGGGGGTGTAATAGGCCCTATGCCACCGTTGATTTCTTCACACCAAGCTGCTTACCTATTGCAGATTCAGTCTTCCCAGCCTGGTGCAGGTCTACAATTTTGTTTCTGGTGTCCTTTGACAGCTCTTTGGTCTTGGCCATAGTGGAGTTTGGAGTCTGATTGTTTGAGGTTGTGGACAGGTGTCTTTTATACTGATAACAAGTTCAAACAGGTGCCATTAATACAGGTAACGAGTGGACGGAGAAGCCTCTCAAAGAAGAAGTTATAGGTCCGTGAGAGCCAGAAATCTTGCTTTTTTGTAGGTGACCAAATACTTATTTTCCACCATAATTTGCAAATAGATTATTTAAAAATCAGACAATGTGATTTTCTGGATTTTGTTTTCTCATTCTGTCTCTCATAGTTGAAGTGTACCTATGATGTAAATCACAGGCCTCTCTCATCTTTTTAAGTGGGAGAACTTGCACAATTGGTGGCTGACTAAATACTTTTTTGCCCCACTGTATATATACAGTATAGTAGTATATATACTCTGAGCAAAATTATAAACTCAACACTTTTGTGTTTGCCCCATTTATCATGAGCTGAACGCAAAGATCTACGACTTTTTCTATGTACACAAAAGGCCTATTTCTCTCAAATATTTTTCACAAATCTGTCTAAATCTGTTAGTGAGCACTTCTTCTTTGCCGAGATAATCCATCCACCTCACAGTTGTGGCGTATCAAGATGCTGATTAGACAGCATTATTATTGCACAGGTGTGCCTTAGGCTGGCCACAATAAAAGGCCACTCTAAAATGTGCAGTTCTACTGTATTGGGTGTATTGGGTGGTCCGAAAACCAGTCAGAATCTGGTGTGACCACCATTTGCCTTACGCAGTGCAGCACATCTCCTTCACATAGAGTTGATCATGTTGTTGATTGTGGCCTGTGGAACGTTGGTCCATTCCTCTTCAATGGCTATGCGAAGTTGCTGGATATTGGCAGCAACTAGAACACGCTGTCGTATACTCAATGGGTGACATGTCCGGTGAGTATGCTGGCCATGCAAGAACTGGGATGTTTTCAGCTTCCAGGAATTGGATACAGATCCTTGCAACATGGGGCCGTGCATTATCATGCTGCAATATCAGGTGATGGTCGTGGATGAATGGCACATCAATGGGCCTCAAGATCTCGTCACAGTACCTCTGTGCATAAAAATGCCATCAATAAAATGCACCTGTGTTCGTTGTCCATAGCCTACGACTGCCCATACCATAACCCCACCGCCACCATGGGCTACTCGTTCCACAACACTGACATCAGCAAACCGCTCACCCACACGACACCATACCCGCTGTCTGCCATCTGCCCTGTACAGTGAAAACCGGGATTAATCCATGAAGAGAACAAATGTTAGGAAGAGAATCTGTGGCTAAAGCTGACTTTCTGCACCTATGCAGGCATGTCTTGGATCTGCTAACCAGCGCAGGGGTCACTAAGGGTTAACAGTTGTGCAGGGTGATTTCATTGATTGGAGCCCAGCTGCCTTATTTAAACACCTCAGCAGCACACAGACTCTGCTGTCTGATCTACAGCGTGTGGTGTGTGTTCCTGATCTGCCTGTACTTTGATTACCTGTTCCTACGACCCGGCCTGCCTGACCTTGCTGATTCCCGCCTGCACCGACCCCTGGACTGCCTACGACCACCCTCCTGCCTAGCCCTCCTGTACTTCTGCTGCCCGCCTGTTGACGACCCTGCCTGAACCCGACCATCCATCTGCCTGCTCCTTCTGTACTGCACCGCCAGCCAGCTTCACGACCCGGCCTGTACGACCACGCTTCTTGTGCACGAGTGCACCTACGGACTTCCTATCAACACCAGTGACCCAGTCCGACCCTCGTGCCATCCTGCACTCCCGAGCCACCTGTCTACTCTACCAGGGGTTCCCGAGTCAGGGTCGTAAGGGAGGTTACCCACTGCATAAGTCAGACTCATCCACCAGGTACGTGACAACACCTCTCCCAAGTGCCAGACGCCATTCTAATGTGTGCATTTACCACTCAAGTCGGTTACGACAACGAACTGCAGTCAGGTCGAGACCCCGATGAGAACGACGAGTATGCAGATGAGCTTCCATGAGACGGTTCCTGACAGTTTGTGCAGAAATTCCTTGGTTATGCAAACCAATTGTTCCAGCAGCTGTCCAGGTGGCTGGTCTCAAACGATCTTGGAGGTGAAGATGCTGAATGTGGAGGTCCTGGGCTGGTGTGGTTACACATGGTCTGCGGTTGTTAGGCAGATTGCATGTACTGCCAAATTCTCTGAAACGCCTTTGGAGACGGCTTATGGTAGAGAGATGAACATTAAATTCAAGGGCAACAGCTCTGGTGGACATTCCTGCAGTCAGCATGCCAATTGCACGCTCCCTCAAAACTTGCGACATCTGTAGCATTGTGCTGTGTGATAAAACTGCACATTTTAGAGTGGCCTTTTATTGTGGCCAGCCTAAGGTACACCTGTGCAATAATCATGCTGTCTAATCAGCATCTTAATATGCCACACATGTGAGGTGGATGGGTTATCTTGGCAAAGGAGAAGTGCTCACTAACACAGATTTAGACAGATTTGTGAACAATATTTGAGAGAAATAGGCCTTTTGTGTACATAGAAAAAGTCATAGATCTTTGCGTTCAACTCATGATAAATAAGGGCAAACACAAAAGTGTTGCGTTTATAATTTTACTTACGTTCAACTCAAACATTGGGCCCATCCCTGCACATGAACATGCTTTGATCTGAACCATTCCATTGTAGCTCTGGCTGTATGTTTAGGGTCGTTGTCCTGCTGGCAGGTGAACTTCCACCCCAGTCTCAAGTCTTTTGCAGACTCTAACAGGTTTTCTTCTAAGATTGCCCTGTATTTGGCTCCATCCATCTTCCCATCAACCCTGACCAGCTTCCCTGTTCCTACTGAATAAAAGCATCCCCACAACATGATGCAGCCACCACCATGTTTCACGGTGGGGATGGTGTGTTTAGGGTGATGTGCGGTGTTAGTTGTCTGCCACACATAGCTATTGCTTTTAGGCCAAAAAGTTCAATTTTGGTCTCATCTGACCAGAGCACTTTCTTCCACATGTTTGCAGTGTCCCATACATTGCTTATCGCAAACTGAAAACTGGACTTCTTTCAACAATGGCTTTCTTTTTGCCACTCTTCCATAGAGGTCAGATTTGTAGAGTGCACAGTTATTCTGTGGACAGATTCTCCCACCTGAGCTGTGGCTCTCTGCAGCTCCTCCAGAGTTACCATGGGCCTCTTCATGGTAGGGATGGTGTGTTCCGGGTGATGTGCAGTGTTAGTTTTCCGCCACACATAGTGTTTTACTTTTAGGCCAAAAAGCTCAATTTTGATCTTATCTGACCAGAGCACCTTCTTCCACGTGTCTGCTGAGCCCCCCCCCCCCCCACATGGCTTCTCACAAACTGCAAACGGGACTTCTTATGGCTTTCTTTCAACAATGGCTTCTTGCCACTCTTCCATAAAGGGCAGATTTGTGGAGGGCACAGCTAATAGCTGTCCTGTAAACAGATTCTCCAACCTGAGCTATGGATCTCTGCAGCGCCTCCAGAGTTATCATGGGCCTCTTGGTAGGTTTGCAGTTGTTCCATACTCTTTCTATTTTCGGATGATGGATTGAACAGTGCTCCATTAGATGTTCAAAGCTTGGGATATTTTTTTATAACCTATCCCTGCTTTAAACTTCTCCACAACTTTATCCCTGACCTGTCTGGTGTGTTCCTTGGCCTTCATGATGCTATTCACTAAGGTTCTCTAACAAACCTCTTAGGGCTTCACAGAACAGCTGCATTTGTACTGAGATTAAATTACACACAGGTGGACTCTATTTACTGATTAAGTGAGTTCTGAAGGTAATTAGTTCCACTAGATTCTAGTTAGGGGTATCAAAGTAAAGGGGACTGAATACAAATACACGCCACACTTTTCACATATTTATTTATAAAAAAAAAATTGAAAGCTATTTATCATTTTCCTTCCACTTCATATTGATGTTGGTCTATCACATAAAATCCTAATAAAATACATTTACATTTTTTGGTTGTAAGTTGTAACATGACAAAATATGGAAAATATCAATGGGGTGTGAATACTTTTGCAAGGCACTGTAGGCTGGGTGCAAGGCGGTCCATCATACTACCATTAAGACTGAGTCTTGAAATTCCAAATGTCATTCTCCAGAACAGGCTTAAATATCATTGATGGCTGTGGGGAAGTAACAAAAGTGGGTAAGTGGGTAGTGGGTAAGTGTCAAAAACAGTAAACGCATTTAGTGCTTCATGACACTCCCCCATCAAATTTCCTAGTTTCTTTTAACCACTTGCCGACCGCCCGCCGCAGCGTGACGACGGCAAGGTGGTTCGTTATCACAAACCGCCGTCACCTGACGGCGGCTGCGATAACTAGCATTGTGAACGCTGTGTTCCGGGGGGGGCAGGGAACGGGTAGGACGGACTCGATCGCCGCTGGCTACCCGCGATGGCAGTGAAAGAACGGAGGTCCGTGCATTTAAACACGGATCTCTGTTCTGACAGAGGGGGAAGGGCGGTGATCACAGGCTTCCTGTATATGGAAGCCGTGATCACTCCTCTCCCCCTGCCAGCCCAGCCCCCATACAGTTAGAACACGCCCAGGGAACACAGTTAACCCTTAGAGCGCCCCCTCCAGGTTAACCCCTTCACTGCCAATGGCATTTACACAGTAATCAGTGCATTTTTATAACACTGATCGCTGTATAAGTGCCAATGGTCCCAAAAAAAAGTGTCAAAATGGTCCGACATGTCTGCTGCAATATCGCAGTACTGCTAAAAATCACAGATCGCCGCCATTACTAGTAAAAAATAAAACAAATTAAAAACCCCAGAAATTAATTCTCATCATCCGTAAACACAGCAATTTTTGCGCAAACCAATCAATAAACGCAGATTGTGATTTTTTTAACTAAAAATATGAGAAAGAATATAAATCGGCCAAAACTGATGAAAAAAAAGTTTTTTTATATTTTTTTTTTGGATTTGTATTTTAGCAAAAAGTAAGGAAAACTTTTTTGCAAAACTGTCCCTCTTTTTTTATTTATAGCGGCGATCAGAAATGACGCAGAGGGGATCAAATACCACCAAAAGAAAGCTCTATATGTGGGTAAAAAAGAAGCAAATTTCGTTTGGGTACAATGTCGCATGACTGCTCAATTGTCAGTTAAAGCGAGACAATGCCGAATCACAAAAAGTGCTCTGGTCCTAAAGCGTGAAATCCTTCTGGGGCTGAAGTGGTTAAACAGTGGTTTCTCAAATAAAAAATAGGGTGCCATGGAAATTTTTGCAAGGCAGACCTGGGGAGAGAGTCAAACATCCTTCTACACAGCTTCACATATTAATTATAAAAAAAGGGAATTCATAATAATGTAAAATTCATGTAAATATTCTAAGAATAATAGCTGCGTATTCTAAGATTCTAAGCAATCCCAACATTAAAGAGGAATACAAGGTACTGGATAAAAACTTTATTTCACAAAAGTGGATGTAAGGACAGACTTCACAGTGAATTAATAAATGAATGAACGCATGATTAATTGAAAAGACACAACATTTGTTAGCTCAACGCATTTCGTGACTTATTGTCACTCATCACTCCATGTGTTATTACAGGGAGTCCGTGTAGGCAACATGTAGTAGCGGGTACATAGGCTCCCCAACTTGAGGGGATATCTCCCCCCGGGAGCTGAGGTGGCAAGGTTTACAGAGAACACCCAAAGGAGGCACATCCCAAACTATGCAGCACATGGCTGGAGTAGATAAACGGGCTACTATAAAATGGTGACCAGTCAGTATCAGTATCTATTTCCCACAGATACTGACTGGTCACCATGTCATATTAGCCTGTTTATCTACTCCAGCCATGTGCTGAATCGTTTGGGATTTGCCTCTTTGGGGTGTTCGCTGCAGACCTTGCCACCTCAGCTCCCGGGGGGAAATATCCCCTGAGGTGGGGGGGCCCATGTTCCCGATTCTACATGTCGCTTACACAGACTCCCTGTAAGTAACCACATGGGGTATTGGAGTATTTTTGACTAGATCAGACTAACTAATAATCCATGTATGTCATTGCAGAAAAACCTTTTTTACACGCTTGCTCCTGATGAGTGAGAATAAGTTACGAAACACGTTGAGCTAACAGATGTCGTGTCCTTTCAATCAATCATGCGTTCATTCATTTATTAATTCACGGTGAAGTCTGTCCTTGCATTATTAATTCATTAATTTTATATGAATTGTTATATGCTAAAATTAATTATCGATCATGTGCCATCTCAAAGTAATCAAGTGTTTATCAATTATCCACTTTTGTGAAATAAAGTTTTCATCCAGTACATTATATTCCTCTTTAGTGTTGGGATTGCTTAGAATCTTAGAATACGCAGCTATTATTCTTAGAATATTTACATGAATTTTACGTTATTATGAATTCCCTTTTTTCTAATTAATATGTGAAGCTGTGGTTTAGCTCATTTGATTATAATATAGAGTCTATATATAATTCAATTTAATATTGTGACCCATCGAGTACTTCATTTAAAGTCCCGCCCCTTTGGTTCTCTTCCTTTACATATACAATAGGGATGGAGATAGATGGCAAGGTCCTTTCCTCATTTAAAGTCCCACTAATTCCCCCCTCCTTTAATAATCCTTCAACACAGTTTCATTAAAAACATAAAGGAGCCACTGAGTTAAATTGAGCTTGAACCAAGTTTTGGCTCCTTCCTGGTCTAAAGAACTTAGTGATTGATAGACAAATATTAGAACATGCGCTGTTCCAAGAAGTGGATGAACAGTTCATGATCTGCTGGGTTAAATGGCAGGGTTTCCTTCACAATATTCCCAATAGTATTTAGCAGTACAGTGCCTTGAAAAAGTATTCATACCCCTTGAAATTTTACACATTTTGTCATGTTACAACCAAAAGCGTAAATGTATTTTATTGGGATTTTATGTGATAGACCAACACAAAGTGGCACATAATTGTGAAGTGGAAGGAAAATGATCAATGGTTTTCAACATGTTTTACAAATAAATATGTGAAAAGTGTGGCGTGCATTTGTATTCAGCCCCCTTTACTCTGATACCCCTAACTAAAATCTAGTGGAACCAATTGCCTTCAGAAGTCACCTAATTAGTAAATAGAGTCCACCTGTGTGTAATTTAATCTCAGTATAAATACAACTGTTCTGTGAAGCCCTCAGAGGTTTGTTAGAGAACCTTAGTGAACAAATAGTGTCAGGATGGCCAAGGAACACACCAGGCAAGTCAGGAATAAAGTTGTGGAAAAGTTTAAAGCAGGGTTAGGTTCTAAAAAAAAATCCCAAGCATTGAACATCTCACAGAGTACTGTTCAATCCATCATCCAAAAATGGAAAGAGTATGGCACAACTGCAAACCTACCAAGACATGGCCGTCTACCTAAACTGACAGGCCAGGCAAGGAGAGCATTAATCAGAGAAGCAGCCAAGAGGCCCATGGTAACTCTGGAGGAGCTGCAGAGAGCCACAGCTCAGGTGGGAGAATCTATCCACAGAACTACTATTAGTTGTGCACTCCACAAATCTGGCCTTTATGGAAGGGTGGCAAAAAGAAAGCCATTGTTGAAAGAAAGCCATAAGAAGTCCAGTTTTCAGTTTGCGAGAAGCAATGTACGGGACACTGCAAACATGTGGAAGAAAGTGCTCTGGTCAGATGAGACCAAAATTGAACTTTTTGGCCTAAAAGCAATAGCTATGTGTGGCAGACAACTAACACCGCACATTACCCTAAACCAGTGGTTCTCAACTCCAGTCCTCGGGACCCACTAACAGGCCAGGTTTTCAGGATAACTGAAATGCATCACAGGTGATATAATGTGCTGCTCAGTGATTGCAGTATTCTAGTCTGCATCTCCCCAAGGTAATACTTAAAATCTGGCCTGTTGGTGGGTCCTGAGGACTGGAGTTGAGAACCACTGCCCTAAACACACCATCCCCACCGTGAAACATGGTGGTGGCCGCATCATGTTGTTGGGGTGCTTTTCTTCAGCAGGGACAGGGAAGCTAGTCAGAGTTGATGGGAAGATGGATGGAGCCAAATACAGGCCAGTCTTAGAGGAAAACCTGTTAGGGTCTGCAAAAGACTTGATACTGGGGCAGAGGTTCATCTTCCAGCAGGACAACAACCCTAAACATACAGCCAGAGCTAGAATGGAATGGTTTAAATCAGGGGTCTCAAAACTTTTACTTCTAGGGCCACATTGTATATTTTACAGATATTCACGGGCCGAAAAAAAAAGTTGTTTATAAATGAGTCCTCAGCCATCAGCGGGGCTGGATGGTGCTTTATCCTCTGCCCGCACCAGAGCCTCGTGCACCAGGGATAAACATAGTGTGCATGAGCCTTACATCTGAGTTCCTGTCAGAGCCTCCCTGCCCATTGGTATCCCCAGCAGAATCTCCCCACACATTTGTGTCCTCATCAGACTCTCCCTACAAGCTTGTGTCCCCATTAACACCCCCCTTTCACATTTCTATTCCCATCACATCCACCCCCACACATTTGTGTCCCCATCACAGCCACCCCCCCCACATTTGTGTCCCCATCAGGACTCCTGTCACACGCTTGTGTCCCCTCAGAGCCACCTCCCCACACCCACTAAAACCCCTCCTGCCGCATGTGTGTCCCACATCAGAGTCCCCCTCCCCACATTTGTGTCCCCATCAGAGCCCCCACATGTTTGTGCCACATAAGAGACCCCCCCCCATTTGTGTCCCCACCAGATCCCCCCTGCACACTTGTGCCCCCCATCAGAGCACCCCCTGTACACTTCTGTCCTCATCAGAGCCCCCCGTGCACATTTATGTCCCCATGGGAGCCACCTCTGCACACTTGTATCCTATCAGAGGCCCCCACAATTATTTCCCTCATCTGATTCCCCCCACACTTGTGTCCCATCAGACCCCATCCCCCCTCACACTCTTGTGTCGCTATCAGAGCCTCCCCTGCACATTTGTGCCCCCATCAGAGCCACCCCACACCCTTGTGTTCCCCATGAGAGTCCCCCTCCCACATTTGTGTCCCCAACAGGTCCCCCTGCACACTTGTGTCCCACTTCAGAGCCCCCCTGCATACTTCTGTCCTCATCAGAGCCCCCCTGCACATTTGTGTCCCCATCAGTGACCCCCATACTTGTGTCCCTCTTCAGAGTCCCCCTCCCACATTTGTGTGCCCATCAGAGCCCCCTCTTCACATATGTGTCCTTAATCAGAGTCCCCCAACACTTTTGTCCCCATCAGTGTCCCCCTCTCCCATACACTTGTGTACCCACCAGAGCCCTTCCCCCCCAGCACATTCCTTTCCCCATCACCACTTTCTATTTCCCCCATAGATCAATGCAGTGTTCATTACCGCTGTGCTGCTTCTGGCATTAGAGCAGACCTACTGCACTTCCCGGCTCCCGTCTTGCTGTTACACAGGCACGCTGTATGTGAAATTACAGCGTTAAGGACACTGAATGTAACTGCGGGCGGGAGCCGGGAGGTGCAGCAGATCTGCACTGAAATAACTTGCGCTTTGATGGCTTGCTCGAGACGCGGGAATTGCGCTGCACACCCCCTCAATGCCTGTCAGAATGCAAAGCACGCTCCACAACTCGAGCAGAGTCCGTCCCTGCAGTGAGCCTGATGACTGTAACTGCGGGCTGTACTTTGGAGACCCCTGGTTTAGATCAAAGCATATTCATGTGTTAGAATAGCCCAAAGTCCAGACCTAAATCCAATTGAGAATCTGTGGCAAGACTTGAAAATTGCTGTTCACAGATGCTCTCCATCCAATCGGACAGAGCTTGAGCTATTTTTCAAAGAAGAATGGGAAAACATGTCACTCTCTAGATGTGTAAAGCTGGTAGAGACCGCCCCAAAAAGACTTGCAGCTGTAATTGCAGTGAAAGGTGGTTCTACAAAGTATTTACTCTAAATACAAATGTACGCCACACTTTTCACATATTTATTTGTAAAAAATGTTGAAAACCATTTACCATTTTCCTTCCATTTTACAATTATGTGCAACTTTGTGTTGGTCTATCACATAAAATCCATTTACGTTTTTGGTTGTAACATGACAAAATGTGGAAAATTTCAGTATGAATACTTTTTCAAGGCACTGTAAGTATCATATTTTGTTTTACTCTGTTTCTTTCTGTAAACTTTTGCTAATAATATTATACTAAAACTAGAATCCTAAATAATCATTAAAGTGTATGTCCAGCCCAAAATTTGTATTTTCCTTTCCCATATTTGCACAGCATGTGGTGGACTGCAGACAGTAGCCATAGCTTCTCATAGCCAATTTCAAAGAGTGATGTAATTAACACCAAGTGGATGATGCCCCCATCAGGAGTCTTCAAAAGCAAAAGCGTCACTGCCTCATCAAAAAACTTGGTTTAGAGCAATGATATTATTCACATAAAAAAGTGATTTTTTAATAACAGCCCCTTCATCAAACAGTGACTCCTTCCCCACTCTATCCAAATCTAGAAGAAGGTTTTTAGCTTGACATCATTTTAAAGTACTAAGTAGGGGCAAAACTAATCTTTTCTAATGTAAAAGAGCTTTCTGTGCCTATTCATTGTAAATAAAGCGCAACCATGCTTTTAATGCCTAAGGCCCTTTTCACACTTGTGTGACGCGATTTTACTGTGCCGCGATTTTGCCACGAGTTTTTGACACGATTTTACCGCAATTTGGGATCAGTATGACTTTTGGTCCAACTTTGTTGCAACTTTGGCACAATGAAAACCAATTACAAAGTCGGACAGAAATAGTACAGAAATCACATTTATATTATTCAGGTGCGATTTGCATGTGACTTTGAGGGTTTAACATTGAAGTCTATGGGGAGAACTTGAATCAATGTAATGGCGCTTATAGTACAAGATTGTAACACATGCCCCAGCTTGGTAAATTATAGCAGTAAGGATGGATGTGTAAAGTTCAGTGTCAGCTTGTAACTAAGCAGCCAAGATGCGCTCTTGGGAAAGAGTAAGGAACTTAGGGTGAACTTGAATCAATGTAATGGCGCTTATAGTACAAGAATAGAACACATGCCCCAGCTTGGTAAATGATAGCAGTAAGGATGGAGCAATCCAACCATGAGTCAGTTAAAAACAGTTCGTTTATTGGAATTACTTACAAACATATTCATCTGGCTCCTATGATGGTGGTGAGCCTGCCCCACTTGTTGTCAGACTGGTGCTGAACTATGCCCCAGGTGGAGGGTTGTGTGTGCGCAGCCGCTCTGGGCTGACAAGATTGTAAAGGGCTCCTAGGGCTGGGGGGAGCGGTGGTATGTGAGTGAGCTGAAAAACCCCTTTGAATACCCTGGATCCAATGGCCCTGGCACGGACTGCTCTGACAGGAGAGCCGGCGACTGAACGAAGGGATGGGCAGAGCTATGGCTGCGTCCGTGGTGACATCAATCCTCAGAGCTGCCGTGCCAAGCTAGGCAGAGAAGTGCGAGGCAGCTGGGAGCCAGAGTATGGAAGAGGTCCCGTCACGCTGACGACATGTTTCGCAATAGTGGCCATTTGGTGAGGGATGTCCCCAGATGGAGGATATAATCCTTTCCCTCCCCCACTCGTGTCTATTTCCGGCTTTTGCCTTTAAATTGTCTTCCCTGGTCCCGTCACGTGACTTGACAAAGCAAACTATTGAGAAACATGTCTTCAGCGTGATGGGACCTCTTCCATACTCTGGCTCCCAGCTGCCTCGCACTTTTCAGCCTAGCTCGGCGCGGCAGCTCCGAGGATTGAGGTCACCACAGACGCAGTCGTAGCTCCGCAAAACCCTTCGTTCAGTCGCCGGCTCTCCTGTCAGAACGGTCCGTGCCAGGGCCATTGGATCCAGGGTATTCAAACTGGTTTTTTGGTTCACTCACATACCACCGCTCCCCCCCAGCCCTAGGAGCCCTTTAAAACCTTGTCAGCCCAGAGCGGCCGCACACACAACCCTGCATCGTTCAGCGCCAGTCTGACAACAAGTGGGGCAGGCTCACCACCATCATAGGAGCCAGATGAATATGTTTGTAAGTAATTTCAATAAACTAACTGTTTTTAACTGACTCATGGTTGGATTGCTCCATCCTTACTGCTATCATTTACCAAGCTGGGGCATGTGTTCTATTCTTGTACTATAAGCGCCATTACATTGATTCAAGTTCACCCTAAGTTCCTTACTCTTTCCCAAGAGCGCATCTTGGCTGCTTAGTTACAAGCTGACACTGAACTTTACACATCCATCGAACCAGCGCCATATCTACTTCTGTTTTTTGATTGAAGTCTATGGACCTCAAGTTGCATCAAAGTTGGACCAAAATAATGCAGGGACTACTTTGAAGTTGGCACGACTTGAAGTCGTACAGACATGAACGGTACTCATTGGAAGCATGAGGAAAGACTTGTTATGCGACTTTGCAGTCCCAAGTCACAGGACAAGTCACATAAGTGTGAAAGGGGCCTAATACAATGTAAGAAATGTGTGTTTGAATGCCTGTAGATAACAAACACATCATGATGAAGCTTTCAATGAAGAGGAAGGAATTAGTAGCAGTTACTAACAGATCTTGTCTCTCAAAACGTTTCTACAAAATACACCTTCATGAAATTCAATAGATTCCAGAAAGGTAGTATTTCCGGAAAAAAATCTTAAAGGCCAACAGCAAGCAAAGCTAAATGGAATGTGTCGCTGCTGGTTTATTTTTGTAGGTGCAGTGCCCCAGGTTGTCATCCTTATCCTTTACTACTTAGCCACTGCCCCACACAAACATGTGCATATTCAATGTCCCACTTGCTTCTTACATGTCAATGACTCCCAAATAAATGAAGGATTCAAAACAAAACAAGCTGGCAATAAAAGCTTGCATACTTCTATTTTGAAAGGTTTCTAAGAAAGTCTGTTTTAGACTTGGTTCACACTATGAACCCCATGTGAATCGCACAGGAACTGCAACACATTCCTGTTTAATTCACATGCAATTAAGTGTGCTGAAATTTGAGCTCCTTCATTTTGAATGGGCTCAAATCACACCACATCACACCAAAGAAGTGCATGCACCTTTTCTGAGCCGCACCGCAACCTGATCACATGGTCATTTTTGGTACTATGCAATCTGTTGCAATCCAGTGAAGGCAAACACACTGTGTTTGCTGTTTGTGTTTGAGGTGTCATTGACTTTGTGTTGAGAACTGCAGCAGATCGCAAGGGCAATGCAATTTGCATGTGGTGCAGGAAGCACGCATGGATCGCAGCCTTTCCCACACCCCATAAGTGTGAATCTCGCCTTAGATATGTAACCATATTTATTAATGTAGATTCGTATGTGCACACTGAACAAGCAGAAATACATAAATATGTTCCTTAACACATAGATTATTGGCAGTGACCCTTTTTGTGGTACTGAAATGTGAAGGAAGGCTCATGTATAAAATGGCCAGTCATGTTTATTCTCACAAGAGACAAATCTAGACAAATAACAGAATGAATGAGGAATTAGGGAGGTTACTTGTAGCAATGAAACGCTGAGAGATTTAAGGATAACAAGAAGGTGAGGTTGATAGGGGGAGTGGTAGCCCGAGGAAGAAAGGGTGTGGTGACTTGCGGAGGCTGGAGCAGGTATTTCTAGGATAGTGAGAAGAGGCAGAAAGACTACTGATGGACAGATATTTTTTCATATTTAAGAGTTTTTAAGTTTGGCATGTAATAACAGTTGTCGGAGGATTAATAATGTTGCTCAACTAACTTCAATATCACATAAAACATAACCACCAACACAAAGTTCTCATAAACTGTTAAAACAAAAGATGGCCATAAACTTTAGGCACTATCTAATCCCACTCATGCTAAGATGAAAGCAGGTGGTGGCAGAGTTGTGGCACAAAACTGAAACGCTTGTATTTTCTCTAGTTAAACTATGTAGAGGAGTGAGGATCACAGTGAAGCACCAGCTTATCATGTTGGAGGGGGGGGTGGAGGGGTTAGAGGGTGTAGTGACTTCTCTCTCCAAGCAATATCCTATGGCATCCTATAGGCCTCATGCACACTTCTTGCATTCTGCGCATTCATCCCTGGGTGCATACTGCCCTGAGAGCCCTATCACCCTGGGGCCGCCCGAGCGTCAGCAGTAAAGCGCCGCTAGTTTAGCGGCGCTTTACCACTGTTATAGCTTCGCTTTGGCGCCACTATTTGGGCAGTAACGGGGCGCTTTTAACCCCTGTTAGGAACTGCTATGATAACCCTCGGCTATCATCTCTCTGTCAGTCTGTCTTAAGCTTGGGCGCCCAAGGAGAGCCCGTCTTCACCCAAGCCCCAATGATCACAAACGAAAACAAAGCATGGTGAAAACAGACTCTAATTTTACTGGCATGGTGGGTGGGTTTTATACACTTTTTAGACAAAGAAATACATAATTCATACAAGGGAGGGGATATGTAATTACGTGTCTTAAAGAGAAAAGAATAGTTGTCTTGTATAGCAGTTATCAATCTTTTCTAAAACCAGGTGTCCTTTGTTACAAGATACAAAGGGTACACTAACTGCAGAATCATACGCTTTCAACTTTTTATCTGGACAAAATGTTCTCTCCCCAAGGTCCGTTCCTTCACACACCAGCCAGAGAAAGGAATGTGGCATGTAGAGGAACAAAACCCTGCCGAGATGAACAGAAAACCTTGTCAGCATAAACTTCTTAAAGTAACATTTACACAAACAAGATGGAGTAACTAAGGATAATAGGTTTTCTAACATCTACAACCCCTAAGAGGTTAAAAAGGGGTTAAAATCGCCGGTGCGCAGAGCTTCTGGAGCGGTGTACAGCCGCTATGGAAGCGATGCCCATTTATTCCAAAGGGCAGGGGCAGTGGAGGAGTGGGGTATACATCGCTCCCGAACCGCCCCAAAAATGCTGCTTGCAGGAGTCAGGACACACTGACTTTAATTAAGAGGCGCTTTACAGGCGCAATTTTTAGCTAAAAAACCCCTGTAAAGTGCCTCAGTGTTAAAGGGGTCTAAACGTTAGTACCGTTCCATGCACAGTCCAGATAGGGTTGTCACATCATCCCTTTAATCCAGGACACACATTAATTACACAGGTTCTGTGGCTGATTAAGGTGGTAATTAACCACTTCCGGACCGCGTTGCGTACATTTACTGCAGCATAACGCAAATCGCTGTCTTTAAACCCCCCCCCCCCCCCGAACGGCGGCCTAGAGAACTAGATCAATGTACAGGCACAGGCCAATGAATTTTGATCTGTACCTGTTGATCGGTCTTGGCGAATGAAATGCCTCTTCTGCCTGTGGAATGTAAACATAGGCAGAGAAAGTGATGTCACTCTCCCTCTCTGAGTCCTTTTCCGTTCCAGAGAGAGAGACGACATCTAACCGTGAGTTTCACCAACACTACACTAACACCAGTACAGTTAGGCACACTTTTAACACCTTGATCGCCCCCTGATCCCCCCCCAGTTAACCTCTTCACTGCTGTCACCCCCTGTCACCGTGTCACTGAGTGCAGCGATCAGATTGTTCACTGATCGCTGTACTTGTGTCACTTGTGACACTAATCACTGTTAGGGTAGGTAGTAGTAGGCCTAGGTAGGTATAAATACCCCCCTTACCCCCCTAATATAGGTTTTAACCCCTTGATTGCCCCTGTCACCTGTGATCACTGTTAGGTAGTTTTTTTCCCCATCAGATTACCCACCGTATATTATATATATATCTTTTATAGGCTTTAACTCCTGATCGCCTCGCGGTCACCTCAGTTACATTTTAGGCTAAGTTCGGGTCAATCCCCGGCAGGGTCAGATCAGTACAGGTACTCTGACACGCACACATACACCTAGATAGGTTAGTTAGTAGCATATTATCTAAACAGATCAATATCTGTGATCTGATCAGATCTATATTAGCGTCCCCACTAGATTAGTGTTCTAAAAAAGCACCTACGTTTATCCCCTCTGCCCAGCCCAGCCTACCCAAGTGCAGAATCAATAGATCGCTGACACTTACCAAATACATCACACATATCTGCAGCATTCGCAGAGATCACGCCTGATCCCTGCGAAAGCTGACAGTGATTTTGGTAGTGACTTGAAACAGGCTCTGACAACCAGGTGCACTTTTTTACCTGTGAGTCACAATAGTGTACCGATAAATTTAGAGTCCAACATGTCCAATCCGATGTACACTAGTGAAGAGGCCTACGCATTGCTGATCATGACAAATGAGAGCGATGGGGAAGCCTCGCTGTCAGAATCAGGCTCAGCATACGAACCTGTAGACAGTAGCGGCACCCTGTCACATAGCTCTGATGACGGAGTTGTGGTCCCTGCTAAGATCAGGCGTATCCGATCCCATTCTGCTGTCGCTGAGGTGCAAGAACCGCAGGGCTCTCATATGGAGCAGAGAGGCAGTACTAATGCCGCTACTCCTTCTGGTGAACTGGCAAGCACCAGCAGCCTAGTACATCCTGTTCATACAATCAGCACTGCAGTAACAATTGGTGACATGAGGAGTCCCATAAGTGAAGTTCAAGCTGGTGTGGCTAGCACAACTAGTCTCCTGCAGCCACAAAGAAGACAAAGACAGGCCCACAGAGCCCATTCACTGGCCAACCCAGAATTCAGGTGAATACAGTTGATTTTAAGGCCATTCATTTTTATTTGCTGTTTTTCACCGAAAATCTCTCTAGATTTATTGTGGACCAAAGCAATTTATATGCTGGTCCATACATCTCCACTAATCCCCATTTGTCACTTGCCAGAGACTGGAAACCAATTACGGTTCCAAAATTTAAGACCTTTCTGGGCCTTTCTCTCAACATGGGCATAACTTAAAAAATCTGAGTTGCAGTCATATTGATCCACTGACCTAATTCACCATAGGTCCATGTTCTCTGTTTCCATGGCCAGGACACGATACAAGCAGATCATGCGGTTTATGCACTTCAACCACAATGAACTCTGTCATCCACGGGGTGACCCTGAATACCATGGGCTCCACAAAATTTGGCACTTTTGATCCTGCTTTGCCCTGCAACATCAGTCCTACTTATGTCCTACTTTGGTCCTACTTCCATCCGACTTGAATGAACAAGGTAAGATTTTGCTCCGACTTTGAGATGACTTGTCCTTTGACCAATCAAAACAATCCCAATGTGAGATAAATTCCTTTTACTGCTGCTGTAATCACCAAGTCGGATGTCACAAGTCGGATGGTTAGAACAAGGATCCGACTTTGATCCTACTTCAATGATATTCAATGGGCTGAAGTAGGACCAGAGTCGGACCAAAGTAGTACAGGAACCTTTTTCAAAGTCGGACCGACTTGTGTCGGACCAGTTAAGACGGCTCTCATAGGGAAACATTGATTTTGTGATGTAAAGCGACTTGTGCTCACAATGTCGGTCCGTTTGTCAGACAAGTGTGAACCCAGCCATAGAGTCATGGTGGGTCATAGAGCTATGGTGCCAGCCATTGAAAATTGATCACACCTGATGTACTGATGGCCTATCTCATTTCTCGAGGCCCTGAACTGTCAGGATATACAAAATACCCCACAAATGACCCCTTTTTGAAAAGTAGACATTCCAAGGTATTTAGTAAGAGGCATGGCGAGTTTTTTGAAGTTGTACATTTTTTCCCACAATTCTTTGGAACATTAAGAAATTATTATTTTTTTTTGCACAAAATTGTCATAACAACAAGTTATTTCTCACACAGCATATGCATACTTCCAATTAAACCCCAAAATACATTCTGCTACTCGCCCTGAGTATGGCGATACCACATGTGTGAGACTTTTTCACAGCCTGGCCACATAGAGAAGTCCAACATGCAGGGAGCACCGTCATGCATTCTAGGAGCAGAATTTTCACATCTAATTTCCTAAAGACCTATTACACTTTTGAAGGCCCTGGATCACCAGGACAATGGAATTACCCACAAAATGACCCCATTTTGGAAAGCAAACACCCCGCGTATAATCTATGAGGCATTATGAGTCTTTTGAATGGTTCATTTTTTTCCCACAAGTCTTCGAAAAATGTGGAAAGAAAATAAAAACGCTTTTATTTTTACACAAAGTGGTCA
This sequence comes from Glandirana rugosa, assembly GCA_018402905.1. Classification (NCBI taxonomy): domain Eukaryota; kingdom Metazoa; phylum Chordata; class Amphibia; order Anura; family Ranidae; genus Glandirana; species Glandirana rugosa. The sequence goes on from BLSH010197939.1 coordinate 258,160, forward strand.
ATTTATAAGATATTTCTAACACATAGCATGTACATAGCAAAAATTACCCCCCAAAAAATATTCTGCTACTCATCCCGAGTATGGTGATACCACATGTGTGAGACCTTTACACAGCCTGGCCACATAGAGAGATCCAACATGCAGTAAGCACCGTCAGGCGTTCTAGAAGCATAAATTACACATATGATTTCCTAACCACATATTACAATTTGAAGGCCCTGCAGCACCAAGACACTAGAATTACCCACAAAATTACCCCATTTTGGAAAGCAAACATCCCAACGTATATTCTATGAGGCATTATGAGTCTTTTGTATGGTTCATTTTTTTCCACAAGTCTTCAGAAAACGTGGAAAAAAAATGAAAACGTATTTTTTTTTCACAAAATGGTCAATTTATATGATATTGCGAACACATAGCATGTATATAGCAAAAATAACCCCCCAAAATATATTCTGCTACTCGTGCCGCGTATGGCGATACCACATGTGTGAGACTTTTTCACACCCTGGCCACATAGAGGGGTCCAACATGCAGGGAGCACCGTCAGGCATTCTAGGAGCAGAAATTTCACATCTAATTTCCTAATGACCTATTACACTTTTGAAGGCCCTGGAGCACCAGGACAATGGAATTACCCACAAAATGACCCCATTTTGGAAAGCAAACACCCCAACGTATATTCTATGAGGCATTATGAGTCTTTTGAATGCTTCATTTTTTTCCACAAGTCTTTGAAAAACGTGAAAGAAAAATGAAAACGCTTTTATTTTTACACAAAGTTGTCAATTTATAAGATATTTCTAACACATAGCATGAACATAGCAAAAACTAACCACCAAACAATATATTCTGCTACTCGTCCCGAGTATGGCGATACCACGTGTGTGAGACTTTTTCCCACCTGGCCACATAGAGAGGCCGAACATGCAGAGAGCACCGTCAGGCATTCTAGGAGCATAAATTGCACAAAATTTAAATTCGTACCTATCACCCTTTTGAAGGCCCTGGAGCACCAGGACAGTGGAATTACCCACAAAATTACCCCATTTTGGAAAGCAAACATCCCAACGTATATTCTATGAGGCATTATGAGTCTTTTGTATGGTTCATTTTTTTCCACAAGTCTTCAGAAAACGTGGAAAAAAAATGAAAACGTATTTTTTTTCACAAAATGGTCAATTTATATGATATTGCGAACACATAGCATGTATATAGCAAAAATAACCCCCCAAAATATATTCTGCTACTCGTGCCGCGTATGGCGATACCACATGTGTGAGACTTTTTCACACCCTGGCCACATAGAGGGGTCCAACATGCAGGGAGCACCGTCAGGCATTCTAGGAGCAGAAATTTCACATCTAATTTCCTAATGACCTATTACACTTTTGAAGGCCCTGGAGCACCAGGACAATGGAATTACCCACAAAATGACCCCATTTTGGAAAGCAAACACCCCAACGTATATTCTATGAGGCATTATGAGTCTTTTGAATGCTTCATTTTTTTCCACAAGTCTTTGAAAAACGTGAAAGAAAAATGAAAACGCTTTTATTTTTACACAAAGTTGTCAATTTATAAGATATTTCTAACACATAGCATGAACATAGCAAAAACTAACCACCAAACAATATATTCTGCTACTCGTCCCGAGTATGGCGATACCACATGTGTGAGACTTTTTCCCACCTGGCCACATAGAGAGGCCGAACATGCAGAGAGCACCGTCAGGCATTCTAGGAGCATAAATTGCACAAAATTTAAATTCGTACCTATCACCCTTTTGAAGGCCCTGGAGCACCAGGACAGTGGAATTACCCCCAAAATGACCCCATTTTGGAAAGCAAACACCTGAGGTATATTCTATGAGGCATGGGCTGCAGATAGGTACTCGGGTACTCTGATGGGCTGCAGATAGGTACTCAGGTATTCTGATGGGCTGTAGATAGGTACTCGGGTACTTTGATGGGCTGGAGACAGGTACTCAGGTAATCTGATGGACTGGTAAAAGGTACTTGGGTACTCTGATGGGCTGCAGATAGGTACTCAGTTACTCAGATTGGTTGGTGACAGGTACTCAGGTAATCTGAAGGGCAGGTGACAGGTACTCAGGTACTCTGATGGGCTGGTGACAGGTACTCGGGTACTCTGATGGGCTGGTGACAGGTACTTGGGTACTCAGATGGGCAGATGACAGGTACTTGGGTACTCAGATGGGCAGATGACAGGTACTCGGGTACTCAGAGGGGCAGGTGACAGGTACTCGGGTACGCTGATGGTCTGGTGACAGGCACTCGGATACTCTGATGGGCCGGTGACAGGTACTTGGGTACTTTGATGGGCTGGTGACAGGTACTCGGGTACTTTGATGGGCAGGTGACAGGTACTTTGATGGGTTGGTGACAGGTACTCGGGTACTCTGATGGGTTGGTGACAGGTACTCGGGTACTCAGATGAGTTGGTGACAGTTACTCGGGTACTTTGATGGACAGGTGACAGGTACTCGGGTACTTTGATGGACAGGTGACAGGTACTCTAATGGGCTGTGACAGGTACTTTAATGGGGTGGTGACAGGTCCTCTTTATTATGGGGGGGAATCAGTGTGCTTGGTGTGTACACTAGGCGGTAACAAGCTGTTACCGCAATCTCCCTCTCACACACAATCGGTGTGTGAGAGGGAGAACCTGGTAACAGCTCGTTACCGCAGTTTGTTTACATCATGTGACCGGCTGTGATTGGACACAGCCTGTCATGTGGTAAAGAGCCAATTCTATTGGCTCTTTACACTGATCGGAGCTGGGCTTTGGCCGAGGGACACGTCTCAGCCCCGATCGCCGTGCTGCACGCCCCCGGGGGTGCGCACGAGCGGCGTGCGCACTGATGTCGGTAGTGACCGGCTGTAATTGGCTTTTTACCCCGATTTAGGGGGGCTGTGTCCCCAGGGGCCTGCAGTAGCGGCGAAAAGGGAAAGACGTCATATGACATCGTCCCGGATCGAGGAAGGGTTCCTGCCGATGTCATTTTACAATGACTCGGTAGGGAACCAGTTAAGTATGTTCAGTCCATTACTCTGCCTCTCAACCCCAATAACAGTCTCAGTCCTCTCTGGCACACTTGGCAATACTGGGTTAAAGTATTATTGTGTTAGTTCCCCTTTAAGTAAAGACACAGCAACGGAACACACAATACTGAGATAGATCAATAGTGTTTACTCAAATATATATGTTAGGAAGAACTTGAACCCACCAGGGTAAAATTAAGCACATCAAATAATTCTCTTAACTGAATAAATGTTACACACAAGTGAATGATATGATATGTTACTTATGACTCTATAGATTCAACCAATATGTATATAAGCAGGTCAGTATACTGTTCATGAGAGTGGGGCACAAGAGAGCAGGGGAATGACTCCTGAAGTGTCAGACCACTCTCTACTGCTCACTCACCTGACACCAGCAAACAGTGGATAAACAGGTATAAAACTGGCAAACAGTAGATAAACAAATGTAACACCAACAAGCAGTAGATAAACACAGGAATAACAAATGCAGCAATAGTCAACCTGCTCTAAGGGAGTGAGTTCCTTAAGTTCCACTAAGTGGATGAAGAGTAGTTGTAGTTCAATGTTCCTTGGTTGACACTTCAGATGGTCTTCAGCTAGCTTTTATAAATTGACTGGTATATACCACACAAAGGCTGATGCAAAAAATAAATTCCCAGGAAGTGTACTGCAATGATATAAAGCACTTTTTCTGCAGCAGAACTAGGAAAGCTTCACAGTAATCACTGACTTTAAGCTGTAGGACTACAAATAGCAGAAATCCCATATACTGTATGATTGCTTGTACTTAACTTCTATTCCCAAAGTAAAGATCTAGGACTCGATTAACAGTAAATGTGAAGAATATGGCTGTATATGCACAGTGTCTGTAAAGATGGGCTTCAGCCTGCTCACCACAAGGATCAGAGGATGCAGATGATGTATTCGCCACTGAGGATAATGATGGCACTGTAATTGCAGATGATTAGGATGATGATCCCTCAGGTATCTGGCTCAAGGGGATGATCCGGGTCTGTCACCACTGCAGGGTGGATGAAACAGGAATGACCTTCAGGCTGTAGCAGATCAAAGTAGTCACGCTGTCTGCTGGTGTTCCTTCCGGTATCCTGTTGATACCTCTATATTAGCAGCCTGCAATCACTGCGACACCCAGCAGCAGGCTTCCTGCACACAGAGCCACGCTGATCCCAAGAGAAAGATGCAGGCCCAAAGCCTCTGTTCTTATATCCTCTCCCATGAGGCACCTCTTCTCCCAGAAGCCCTCCAGTGCTGCACAGCCTGTAGGGAAATGTAGTTCTCTCCTAGTATAGCCAGGGGGCGAATTCTTGCAAGTAAATTACATATACCAAAAGGCATTGCTTTGTTCTGAAAGGAAATGACACATAGCGTCCTTTGTCATTGCTGCTTGTTAAACTCCCATTCATTGGCTCCTGTAACTGCTCCATCTATTGGCTTTCGTCCTCCTGCCAATGGGAACACAGTAGGGGAGCAGAGTAAACTAATACGTGTGTGTGTGCGTGCGTGTGTAGAGAGAAAAACATCATACAGAGACCGACAGTCAGCTCCACCTAGATAACACTGCACACTGTCTCTGGATTTCAGGTATATATATATATATATATATATATATATACAGCTCCCTGCTACATCTGTAAATGTCAAAAGCCAGCATAAAGGAATAGTAGTAGTAAAAAAGCATTAATGGGTTTTTTTTATGTATTATTTTCCTTGAGCCTGAGTTCACACATAGGCAAACACAGACATCACATGTGATCCGCATCGGCATTGTTGTGCCGATCTGATGTCTGTGTAATGCGAGTTCAGCGATACAGTCTGTATGGCTGAACGCGCATTGGATTCGCACAAGAAAGGTGCAGGGACTTTTTTTTTCCCGCACTGGAATCGGATCGCATGGGTGTTCACACCCATGCAATCCGATCCCTGTCCGATCCACATTTCGCACTGCGATATGTGAACCGATCTGGGGGTGTCATTAACTTTGTATTGACAGTCCCAGCGGTTCACAGAGGGCACTGTGAACTGCCTGCAGGGGAGATGCCACGCGGGTACCCACACTGTTTCTCGAATCGCATATGTGTGAACCCAAGCTTAATGTGGTGGTGGTGGGGTCCTATGCCTACATACGTTTGCTAATAGCCCATCTCAAAAAGTTGGGAGGTATCAGGTATGCCTACTTTGTTTATTAGAAATGAAAGACTTTTGGCTTTACGTACTTTATATTTGAAATGCTTGGACCAGGCAGGCACTCATACGCCAACTGCAGACACCAGATGGCGCTCCGCCTCCTCCTTCTCAATAATGCTTTTACAGTTATATATTCAAATATAATGTGCATACTATGCTGGTATAACAATAAACAGATGTAATTATTTATTTTTTTAGGGGAAATAGAAGTAATTTTTAACTGAATCGTTTGTTCGTGATGAATGCAACCAAACACTTCCTGTAAAGTCAATCCGTTCCCTGCAGTGAAACGCACCCTGCGTTCCAGACAACAGAGCAGAAAGGCCCCATTTGTGTGGCTTTGAAAGCTGTCTTGTAAAGTGCCTGATTTTAGCTAGCGTTCCAAGAGTAACCATTAGCGATTCGGAATGGTTTTGTGTGACGGGCATGATTCGAAAATCCAATGTATTTTGCGGAAAATAGAAAACTTGCAATTGTCAGGCGCGGTTGAGGTAACCTAAGGCTCAGTGGTCGGGGGGAAGAGGCGGAGTCGGCGGGGAAGGGAGGCGGAAGAAGCCGTAGAGTCAACATGGCGGAGGTGAGAGCTTATTATTAGTAGTATCTCTGTGTCCAGGTTTATTTATCGCTAACATTCATTGGTTCTTATTTTCAGTTTAAAATTAATGGAGAGGGGAGAATTCCTCACACATTGTAGCCGTGCTGCTTCTCTTTCATTACAAATGGATGTTGGAGGCCTGTGTTTTCATGTCACTCACATTCATTATCATTGAGCTGGGGCTGCTTTCAGTGTTGTAACCTGGGGAGGAAAGCAGCCATTGCATTGTGTAAGACAGTGACATGTCACTGCTGGGTTTTCCAGTGATAATAAATTACATTTTTTGTTAATTGGTTAAAATGTATGAAAATACAACTTTGTTTAGGCCTTGTTCACATGGCCACACTAAAGCATATGCCTAATGAAGGGCTGTGTTTACCTGGACAAGTATTCCATGCATCCCTATGCAGGCAGTCCCACTGATGTCAATTGGGACGCAGCAGCCGCACGGACACAGACTCCCAATCTGACAGTCATGTGGGTGTACAGTAATTCACCGGAGCAGTCTCTGTGTCCATGCAGGTAAACACAGCCTTCTAGGGGCGTACATTCTAGTTTTGAATAAAGCAGTGAAAGAATAAAAATTTTCATACAGAGTACAACGTTTCAACATGCCCTCTGTACATCCAGTTAGCAACGCTGCTCGGGAAGAGTGAGTATTGTTGATTGGAGCTCATTGTTGCATCACTACTAAGGATGAGCTTGAGTGTGTACGCAACTGCACGTGCCCGAGCCCGCCAGGAAATTTACACTGCACAGCGCTAATCACAGGCAGTGAGACATTTCCCAATCGCTGCAGCCGTGCGTTGGGAAATGTCTCACTGCCTGTGATTAGCACTGTGCAGTGTAAACTTGCTGGCGGGCTCGGGCACATGCACTGGCGATTAAGCTCATCCTTAATCAGTGTGCTCCCACAGTGATGCAGATGTCCAGTGGAGTTCCAGCACAGGGCAGTGCAATATAGCTCTAAGGGTCACCATACACATTGCAGTCTGAAAATGAAGTCTTTCAATAATCAACTTTTGATTTACCAAAATTCTGTAATGAGGACCTACCTAATCTAGCCAATCACTTTGTATGAAATCAGGCAGGCCCTTGCACTACATAGTTGTTAGATCTTAGCCCTGGTTCACACCAGTGTGGCTTTGAAATCGTGCTACTTCAGTGCCATTTCAAAGTTGCATATCAGTGTGATATGCACCTCCGATTTCATTGCGGCTTGTGATTTCTTTTAACAGAAGTCAATGCAAGTCGCAATGAAATTGGAAAAAAGTAGAGCAGGACCTTTTTCAAAGTCGAGGTGATTTGAACATTTCCATTGCTGGCAATGGGGTGCGACTTGTAATGCGATTTGGAACTGACAAAACACGCCGGTGTGAATCAGCGCTAAAGGAGATTGTGCATTCGCATTGTAACAAGTGTGGTGGGATTAAAATGGAGCCATAATTTAAAAAAGAAAAGAAAAAATTACAAACAGACAGGGTTTTACCTGCAGGAGAGATATAGCATGGGGCTGTCTGGCTAAAACTTCAAATTCGAGAGCAGCTCTGCATAAAAACGAATCAACTTCCAGGTTTTATAAGTCTATTTGAACAAGCTGAAATTAGGAGCTGATTGGCTACCATGCAAGGCTGCACCAGATTTTGCACTCTCCAGTTTTAGTAAATCACCCCCCGTGTCTGTTTTGCATTACCTGGGTTCACACTAGTGCGAATTGGATTTTCCCGCATCCAATTTGCATGACAGGAGATTGTGACCGGCTCTCAATGGGGCCGGTTCACACATCTCGGGTTGCTGTGGAGAGAATTGCACACGTGCATCTTTGGCTGAGTTTCAGGTCTGAATAAAGCCAAAAATTTGGGCTTTATTCGTCCCTGAAAAGGAGAACAGGGACGCACCGGACCCGTGCTGTCAGCCGCATCCGTCTGCAGTGTGAACCCAGCCTAAATGTTTCTTACCTGCCTGTCCACTGTGCAGCTTGGTGTACAATGTCAGCATCTGCCAAGATGAATGAACCCTCACGAATTTGCAGGAGTGGCGCCATGTCGGCCAATGAAAACAGCCGAAGGTGTCAGCGATTGGTGCAGGAGCTCTTTGACAGTGCAGAGTTGGAGTACAGATGAGTATAGTACTGCTTTCAGGGTTTGTTCACACCAGATGTACTGGTTTACATTGGCAGATATTACCGGGGCAGTCCCAAAGCATAGACAGCGCAGAATGCCTTGTTTACAATTATGTCATACCTCGTATGCAATTCATTTTTTTTTCTTTAAATACCTTCTCAGAGTTTCCTATGTCAATTGTCCCCCCATGCTGTTATATAGTCCTCTACTGTACAACTCTGCATGCAGCCGTTCAGAGCGCTCCGCACAGAGCCACTGTTAGTCACTGCTGTAGAGAGGGAGAGGTTGGGCTTTTGCTATGTGTGCGGCACTCATGACACTGAAGCAGCATGTAGAGTTGTAGTACAGAGCGGGAGTGTGCGCATTGCGGAGACTCACAGAGGACTCCATAAGTCCCAGGGGCACAGGGAGAATGGGAATATAGCACTGTGGCCAGGGACAATGAAAAGAGGAAGCTCCAAGGTGGAAATAAAAAATAAAAAAAAATTCAATTGCATGTGACTAATGTTGACACGTGGACATCTTGGATGCCTGCATAAGAGACATGGTTTCCAGGAGCTTCAAGGTAATAACCTGCTGCCTTCATCCTACTTCATGTTGTTCAACCTGCTTGTATCTCCACACAGAATAGCAGAATTCCCTGCTGGTTTTGCAAATCTTTTAAACCAAGCAAATATAACCTTTGTTCTGACAGCAGAAAGATTTGAAGGCTCTTTCTTCAGTGTTTTCACTGTTGCAAAACTACAATAGTGCATCCCCCCTTTCTTGGATCTGAAGGCTTTAAATGTCTTCACTCAAATCCAAATCCACCAGATCTGTCATAGCCTCCCTCCATTAGGGAGACTTTCTAGTCTCCCTTGAAATCAAAGGGTGCATGCTTGCATGACTCCATCTTGCCAGCACTTCAACACTACCTGCGTATTTGTCTGGGCGCTTAAGACTTCCAGTTTGTGGCCCTACTATTTGCTCTGGCTTCTTTGCCCTGAGTGTTGATCAAGTTATTAGCTCCAATGCAAGCCTTACTGCGCTCCAGGAGTATCCTGATGGTGGGATACCTGGACAATCTCCTATTGAGTGACCAATCAAAAAGGTTTTTAACCAACAATCCGATGTGGACAGTCCGGACCTACAGGAATAAAAAGTTCAATTGGATCCTGAACTTTCAGAAATCAGTGCTAGAAATGTCACATTGCTTGGAATATCTGGGTTGTATTAAAGATACAGCTCAGTCCAGACTTTTTCTTCCCCAAGAGAAACTCTTGACTCTTTTCTCTCAGACTGTTGTTCTACAGCCTAAGAGCTGCCCAACTCTGTGATTCTGCTTGAGAGTTCTGCCTCCTTCAAGGCAGTTCTGTTAGCCCAGTTCCATTTCAGACCCCTACAATACAATATTCTGTCGTCGTGGGGAGAATTGGTTCAGTCTTCAGACAAACTGACACTTCTAATAACATGGGCAAGGTTTTCTCTGGCCTGGTAGCTCTGGATTTAAGTTCTGGAGTTGGGTGAATTCTTCCTCATCCTGTCTTGGAAGATCCTCACAACAGATGCCAGCCTGAAGGGCTAAGGATGAATCCTTGACATTTTGTTGGTGGAGAGGACTTGGGTTGCCAGAAGAATCTCATCTCTCGATCAACATTCTGGAGCTCTGAGCGATTTGGTTGTCTGCAACAATGGTCATCCCGACTGCAGGGTCATCTGATCTGGATCTAGTTGAACAGAGTCACAGTAATGGCATATATCAACTTTCTACCAGAAATCTCGGTGCAGCAAGAGAGATGCAAAGGATTCCAGCCTGCTGAGAACTCTACATTCTCAGCCTTGCCCGGCATTCACATTACAGCTGCAGACAGTTGGCAGGTAGACCAACTCAACTAGCAGCATCTGGACCTTAGAGAATGATCCAGGTATTAATGCCCCCTTTCACACATGCTCAGGTCCGCCTGTCCGTTTTTCAGGCGTACCTGCTTGGACGCTCCATTGACCTCTATAGCGTGACGGATCAGGTGACATATCCACTGACATCTGCCGCTATCCGATCCGCTAAATCCAGACGGATGGAAACCCTATTTTCCCATCTGTTGATCAGATGTAATCGGATGAAAACGGACAGGCGGATCCGTTTTCTTCCGATTTCCCATAGAGAACAGGGGGGCTCTGACAGGTCCGTCTCTGCACAGTGAGCAGAGACAGACCTGTCATCCGCCGGATCAGCAGGTATCAACGGATCAATCCCTGCTGAGCTAGCACAGTCCATGAAAACAGACAGCCATGTGTCAAATGACCCTAAGAAGTTTTTCATGACCTGTGCTTTCAAAATGTGGACTTGCCAAATGTGGACCTCCTGGCTTCCAGGTTCAACAACAAACTAGACAGGTTTGTGTCCAGCTGCAGAGATCCTCTGGCAGAAGCAGTGAATACTTTGTGGGATCAGTACAGCTTGATCTATGCCTTCTCTCCTATAAACTTCCTCCTGGTCAGCTCTGTGATATAAGATAGAGGGCATGCTGGTGATTCGTACAGCTCCAAACTGTCCCAGATACCCTGTGTATTCTTCCAGATCTTCTACTCCAAGGATCAGATTACCACTTTACTTAACATCCGCTGCCATTAAAGGCATGACTGTTGAAGCCCACAATATATATGCTGCAAAGTCTATAATTGCACATGGAAGTTGTACTTAACCTGGCGCAAGGTAAGGGGCTACTACACTGGGAAATATTCTATGGGAACAATTTTAACCTTTTCTACAATTAAGCATGGGTTAGCATTTGGCTCTGAGCAGCATCAAGGACCAAATCTTAGCCCTTGCAGTTTTTTTCCCCAGAGACTGTTGTCCTTCCATTCATTGATTGAGACCTTTGTAAAGGGAGTCTCCTCCTGTGCAACCACCTGTAAGTCTGAGGGATTTCAATTTGGTTCTGTTATTTCAAATACCACCAGGTAAGGTGGTGTTGAGGTCTAGAGGCTTCCTTCTAGAGGTGGTTTCTGCCTTTCATATCAACCAGGACTTTTGTCTCTTTGTCCAGCTCTGTAACACCAGAATTTCTGGATGTTTGTTGTGGACTTTACAGTCTGAAATCCTATGTTTCTTTAGTATTTAGTTGTTTTGTTGATAGAGTAGCAAAAGTATAACCTACTGTCCAGGTTTACTGCTTTCCGATGTTCCATTAGGGAGATTTAACCTCACCGTCACAGTAAAAATAATTTCAGCTGGAAATTACTGCAACAGAGACACGCAGCAATAAAAAGGTGCCAGGATTCTTAGCATTACTCTATTTCACAAAAAAACTTTGTTTTGCTGTTTGTAGGTTTTCCCTCACATCTTGTCTGGGAAACTGAACATTTTTCTAATGGAGCTTCAGAGAGCAGTAAAATTCTGCAGAGATAAAGTGACACTAAACAATATCCTTATTTTCCAAAAATAACCCATACACATCTACTGCTTAATGGCCCTGTAAACTATTTTTCATGAAATAGTTTTACAGTGATTTTCTGCCACTTTGTGACGTCCTCTGAGCTGTTGGACCTTTTCTTTTCTTCCTTAGTTCTGTTTATTTGCAACAAGCAGGGCACTTTAGTTGCAGTCATTTGCACTGCTCTTGCAAATCCCATAGTCCCTAGTTCATCTCAGGAGTGAGCAGAAGAGGGTGGCTAATTCCTACATACAGTGAGACCATAGAGAATGAATGTAGCCACCCTGTAACAAGAAGTAAGGTCACGACTGCAAAAAAATGAATTTGGGGATTTGGAGGAGGCTGAGAGCAAAAAACTGTATGCCCTAAATTGCCTTTGTAATGTATTATTGCAGTTAACATCATGTTGGCAGCTTGCTCTTGGCACTTCCTTAGTTGGCCATTGGACTCATGCCTTCTGCAGACCTCTTAGGCAGCCCAACAGCCAAATGAAAGCATTGAAAGAGCAGTCTGGTAATTGCAAGAAAGCAGCTTCGTTTTGTCAGTCTGACAAAAAAGCAGTGTTACTAACAGGAACTCCAGGCAAGAAAATGTTTTAGCAGATTCACCAAAAAAAATAAAATCATTTGCTTAAAGCTGAATTATACTTACCTCAGATCCAGTGATGTGATGTTCCAGAGCTCCCTGCCCAGCCAATGACATCTTCGGGTGGCTGGCTTCTGGATCTCGATCGCCAGCCATTTTTATTGGCCGGGCAGGGATGATGTCACCTCCACACATGCACAGTTAGTACAGTTAGCTTTACACTGAGCTGCGTGTGCACAGCTCACTGTACATGGGCGAATAGACAGGTAGGTAACTTAAAGTGGATGTAAACCCGATTCATTAAATTTGAGCTGGGCACATATATCTGCAGTGTTTTCTTATCTTTCTTCAAAGTGCTAAGTCCTGTGGCTTTCTCCTGCTCCATTCTTCTGTTATCGGCATAACTTCTCCGACACATTCCTTCCTTCCTTTGCCTGTGTGGAGGGTGTGTGTGTGTGTGTGTGTGGAGGGGGGGGGGTGTGCCTTTCCTCCAATCAGCTGTCTTGGCTGTATGCCCAGACTTCACACTCAGTGTTGAACAGGAAGAGAAAATCTGTAACATGATCTGAACTTTCTAAAGAGTTTATAAAGCTGAAGACAGCAGATATGCATTTAAAACTTATGTAGGGTGATCTGTTTCATCTCTGTGTATCATTTGAGGCTATTCACTTCACTGGGTATATGTGAGGGTTTACATCCACTTTAAGTGCAGAAAAGACAAAGCATGTCTCTTTTGTGTTAAAAATACTGCGCGTTCGCCCATTTTTATTTGGTAGCCTAAAGTTTCACTTTAAGAGAACTGGCACCTAATGCCAAACATAATGAAAAATACATTTGGGGTTTAAATACACCAAGGACGGCAACTTTTAAACTAGTTTGAGTGCATTTTTGCTCTTTTAACATATTCAACAACTTTTATGTAATTTTTACAACTGACTTTTTTCAAGTAATGTTAATAGTTTTGAGTTGGCAATTATTTTCTAAGTGGATTTTTTAATAACCCCATTTCATATCTGTATTGTAGATGTATAAAAGATATATTTGGGTTAACACCTGCTGCTTTCCTTCTTTCAGCCAGAGATTGTGGAAGGATGTCGATTACCTGTCCTTCGCAAGAATCAAGACAATGAAGTGGAGTGGCGTACGTGATTCTGATATTCTCTTGTTTATTATTCATTATTTTTAAAGAAGAGCATATTGTGTGATATAATCTAAATCTGAGAATATATAATGTACAAATCAAAATCCAGCTGTCAGTTATGAGGGTATTATAATATCTTGTGGTATTTTAGCACAAAATGAATGAAACCATTTTTTTTTGTTTGGGTAAAGTGGGTTATATTTAAATATTTAGAAAATGATATCACTATGATTCTAGATGAATGACAATATGCCCTTTTAGTTAATGATGCTATTTCTGTATGCTTTTTAGCACTGGCAGAAATCCTGAGTGTTAAAGACTTATCTGCAAAGAAACTGTTCTACGTTCACTACATTGACTGTAAGTAAACTATCTATTCATAAAATTTTGGTGATTTAGTAGAATTTGTATGGTATGTTTTAAATGCCTTCAAAAACTTAATTTACATGTTATGTTTTACAGTTTCTTGCAGAAGCTGTTTCCCTGTGTACTAATAATAGTTGTAGATCTGTGGGATTTTGTGGTATTAGAAGCTGACTAGTATGTTCTTAAACAGGATGTCAGCTGTATGAAACAAAATCTCTCTTCACATATGAATTAGTTTAGTTTGAACATTTTTTTCATTTACATGTTGAACAGATAAATATACTGCATGCAACCCTTTCTACTACCGAAGGTTCTGGGAAACAGTGTAGTGGTCTGACTTTCTCTGCCCTTTGACATTAAGGGGTCATTCATACCAGGCATGTTTTCATGCACTGTTCGCATTTTTTAATGCATTACTGGGCTGCGTCAGCAGTTTGCATATGTTTCTCTGCATGGTCCCATCTGTTAAATTGGGAGCTCCAGTATCTCAACATAAATGTCAAAATGTATGGCAGTATGTTATGGTATGAACAAGGCAGAGAGAGACAGATTTTTATGACAGAGCAGTATTTTAGCAGCACTGCTTTCTCAGGTGCTCACTATGAAATCATAGTAATTATCCACAGCTACTCATTGAGAGGAATTAACAGAGTGATGCAAGCACCATGCATGGTGGTCAAGCCCACAACAGGTATAATGTTGTTGTGCTACATTTAAGAGTTACTCCATATTTGCTGAGAAAAAAAAGTAATCCACTCTGGGTGATTATTGTACTTGTGCAAGCATTTTAACATTTTCTGTTGCAGATTCCTACCTGTTTCCAGAAGGAATAGCTTTTTTGTTAGATCAAGCCCTGTGCAGTGTGATTCTGAAAAGGAGTAATTGATTAAGTATAACTGCACTTTCAGTGTTCTGATGAGAAAAGTTACAGGTTCTGCATCTCTTATGAAGTCATTAGCCCTTAGAGAGTATCTCACCAAAAACTCGACTTGCAGAGTTTTTCACCCAAGCAGGAAATGTCATTTTTAGAGGTGTTCTGTATACCAACGATGTACAGAGCAGATTGCCATATTAGATTGAATTTTGCAGAAAAATATAGTGGCTGCAGATTAAAAATAAAGGTAATTTTTAATAATAATAATACTACTACTACTAAATTACAGTATGGCTTGGTAGCAATTATATGTGATATATTTTTTTTTTCCCATGAAAGTGGAGTTACTTCAAACATACCAATACAACATATGTCGAAGCATAATGTATGAAGAGATAGATCTGTATAAAGCAAAAATGTTAATTATTTGTTTATTCTTACAGTTAATAAGCGGCTAGATGAGTGGGTAACTTATGACCGTTTAGACTTGAAAAAAATCCAGTTTCCAAAAAAAGAGGCGAAGACTCCAACCAAGAATGGGCTTTCTGGGTCAAGGCCCAGCTCGCCAGAGAGAGAAGTGGTGAGTAATCTGACAAGATGATAAAAGCAGATTTTCACCTCCGTGTGTGTGCCAAATGTGCGCTGTAGCTTGGATTGAAAAGCAGTTCTTAAAAACTGGACACACCTGAAAGAAACATGCAGTTAATTGTACAGGATCAGATCAAGGGTTCAATACTTGTCTTGCACTAATCGTTTATAATAATCATTTGTAATAAAAAAACAAAAAAAAACATTAGGCCATCCTGTTCCAAAATTGATATTTGATTTGTATAATTTTTGTAGAGAGATATGGCAGGAATGCCTGAGAATTAAAGCCAGCATGTGATGAAGCTTGCCAGCATGCTTCCAGAAATGATCAGTTTTTGGTAAAGTTAATTTCCAAACTAGAATTATCAACTCTTTTCTTGATAAGGCCTTTATACAACCGGGTGTTAACGTTAGCATGTTATTGCTAGTAGGAGTATCGTATTCACAAACATTCTGAAAAGAAAGTTTGATTACCCCTTCTCTAGGCTGGGAATGCTGAATCAGAAGAGGGGAAGGGGAGGGAGGTGCCAGACAACCAATAGTGTAAACCAGTTTAACCACTTGCTTACTGGGCACTTAAACCCCCCCCCCCCCCCCTGCCCGGACCAATTTTCAGTTTTCAGCGCTGTCACTCTTTGAATGACAATTGCGCGGTCGTGCGACGTTGTGCACAAACAAAATTGACGTCCTTTTTATCCCACAAATAGAGCTTTCTGTTGGTGGTATTTGATCACCTCTGCGTTTTTTATGTTTTCAGCTATAAACAAACAAAGAGCAACGATTTTGAAAAAAGAAAATTTTTTTGCTATAATATCCAAAAATAAAAAAACTAATTTATTCATCAGTTTAGACCGATCTATATTCTTCTACATATTTGTGGTAAAAAAAAAAAAAAAAAGCCATAAGCGTATTTTGATTGGGTTGTGCAAAAGTTTTATAGCGCCTACAAACTATGGACATTGGTTTATGGCGTTTTTATTATTTTTTTTTTTACTGGTAATGGCGGCGATCTGCGATTTTTATCGGGAATGCGATGTTGCGGCGGACATGTCTGATGTTTTTGACACTTTTTTTTAGGACCAATGACATATATACAGCAATCAGATCTAAAAATAGACACTGATTACTATATAAATGTCATTGGCAGGGAAGGGGTTTACACTAAGGGGGCAGTGAAGGGGTTAAATGTGTTCCCTGTATTTGTTCTAACTGTGTGGGGGCGGGGCTGACAGGGACATGACAGATCTAACTGATCCCGATCACAGGGATCAGTAGATCTGTCATGCCCGTCCTCAGAGCGGGGAACCGCCGTGTTTACATCGGCGCTACCCTGTTCTGGCTCTCTGTGAAGGGATCGTGTATCTCCGGCGGACATCGAGTCCCCCCGACCCGCGGGCACACTCACACGGCGCGCGCAAGAGGGGGGATGTCTATTGACAGCCTCCCGGCAATTCAGATCCGCGCTGTAGCCGTCAGTCAGCTATAGCGCGGATCTGAAGTGGTTAATAAGTAAATCTAAAACACAGTAACAACATGTTCAACTCACAGGGTAATCATGAGAGGCTGTCTGTACCCAGGTGGGCTCTGTGATCAGCTGAGGAAGGAGGCGTGATTTGCCTCTGAAACGCGTTCTGATTGGTCAGTTCTAATCTGGGTCTGACAGCTGTGTCATTCAGCTCCCTGCAGTTTGGACTATCTTGGACAGAATGCGTCACACAGCCCACCTGGGCACAGAAAGCCTCTCATGATTACCCTGTAAGTTGAACATGTTACTGTGTTTTATATTTACTTATTAAACTGTTTTACACTATTGGTTGCCTGGCGCCTCTCTCCCCTTCCCCTTTCTGTTTCAGTGTTGATTCCCTGACCCCAGAGCAGGCTACCTGTTTCCAATGCATACTACAGACATTTCTCATTGATTTTTTTTTTTTTTTTTTTTTTTTTTTTGACACTGTTTCATATATAGGTGCTTAACTAATTTCAGTTTCACAACCCTGGACATTTCATTCACCGTCTTTTGGACCTCTTATTAGAGAAGCTAGGGCAGCGCTAGGAATTTGTTTTTTGGGAACGCTGAATGCCATTGTTGTGGCTGTAGACTTGAACAGGATTTTAGTAGATTTTTGAAACATGATTTTATAGCTACAGGAAACCTGCACCACTTGATGCATTCAGAAATTTCTCCGGAAACGTTGCTGTCCTCGGTGCCTGTCAAATCTCCTCATTTCGTGTAATAGAGATTCTTTTGGACCATGCATTGTTTTTCATTGGGTTGTTAATTAAAGTGATACTAAACACACACTGATTAATTTACATTGTCCCTTCTGTATGTGATGGCACTGTATACATTTAAAAAAAAAAATCTAAGTGCCTTTCTTGATATACAGCTGTCACATGACCCATATCTTTCCCAGCCTGTCTGCAGGGAAACATAAGCAGGAGGAGCTTCTAGTACTCCCCTGCAGGTCACATGTTCAAAACAAAACAGCCTTTGTCATACAGGGTAAAAATAATATCAATAAACTGTTTTAAATTTGCATACAAATATATATTTGAAATCAAATTGTTATTTTGTGGAAATAACATGGTGTGGGCAGATTTCAGCCAGTCACAGGCTGTCACACCCCTCCAGTCTGTGTCTTAGAATAAGAGGGAGGTGAAGCCTCCATCAATCAAGGTGATATGTCCCTCCCCCATTGTATTTAGCTGGTTATTGGGCATGGAGGAGGAGGGAGGGAGTCAGTTGTCATTTACCACTGTGTATATGCCCACATGTGTGACTCTCTAGTCAAATGGGCTGCTCAGATATGATAGGGAGGAAATGCTCAGCATAGAAACTCACTGAAAAATGAGCATGTGCAGAGTTGCCACGACAGATACAAAATCCCTAGCTGAATTAGGGAGATAAACAGAAGGTGGCGACAGAGAGCAGCAGGATCAACCAGTTTTTTTTTTTTTTTTTTTTGCATTATACAGAAAACAAATCTCATAGTGGCTTAAAGTGTTACTAAACCCACACCAGTAAAATCTGCCTGTATATGCAGAATAGCATGCTTGTTATACTCACTGTGGAACTTAAGTGATTAATTCTCTGCAGTGTGTAAAACGTCTGTTTGATCCTGTATGCACAGACCCCCCTCCCGCATGGTCACTCTGGACAAGTCCAGATAAGACACAGTGAGGTTAGTCCTGCTGCACATTGGTGCTCTGTTGGTCTCTGTTGCTGGAGAGAACAATTCTTGTTTCAGTTGAGCTGTTCAGGTCACATGATATTGACATCACATATTTCGGTGTGTATACAGATCCTAAATGACAGCCCAGTCCCTTCCTCCTCCTCCATGCCCGGTAGCTAAAAAAGAACACAGTGGATGGGATGTCCTTTTGATTGATGGATGATCCGCCTCCCATAAAAGCATGAGGATACAGTCTGTAGTGGATTTCAGGAGGCAGTGATTCCCATAAATGAGATAACACCCCTGTACATGTTTTTGCAGTGTTCTTTTTTGACTTCTCAACAGCATCAGTTACAGCCTGCAGACGTGCATATTGAGGTAATAGATATTTCTAAACTTTTAAAAATACATTTATTTCCCAATTTCTAAATTCATAAATAATACAGATCGTGCCAAAAATGTGTTATGTTTTCTTTTTTTCATATTTATGATCTTTCTTTCTCCCTTTCTGTGTCTTTCCTCTTTCTCCCCTGTCATCCTCATCCCACCTGGCACACCACTGCCACCTTGCTAACACACTACCCCCTGTCATCCTCATCATCCTCTTACCTGGCACCCCACTGCAGCCTTGCTAACACCCCACCCCCGTCATCTTCATGTTCATCTTACCTAGCACCCCACTGCAACCTTGCTAACACCCCACCCCCTGTCATCCTCATCCTTATCACACCTGGCACCCCACTGCAACCTTCCTAATGCACTACCCCCTGTCATCCTCTCACACCTGGCACACCACTGCCAGCTTGCTAACACCCTACCTCCTGTCATCACACCTGACACCCCAATGCCACCTTGCTAACACCCTACCCCTTGTTATTCTCATCACACCTGGCACCCCACTGCCACCTTGCTAACAACCTACCTCCTGTCATCTTCATCACACCTGGCACCCCACTGACCCCTTGCTAACACCCTACCCCCTGTTATCCTCCCTATAACCCACTGCCAGCTTCCAAACGCCTGCATTGATAAAGCAGCTTATTCCAATGTTGAGATGACAAGGGTCTCTTCCCCACAAATGTGTTTTTTGAAATATGGAACATTATGGTTAATGATTATAGTGTTACTAAACCCACAACAGTAAAATTGGTCTGTATATGCATTAAAGCATGCTTGTTATACCCCCTTAGTAAAGTGGAACCTAAGGGATTAATCCTCTGTATTGTGTAAAAAGGCTGTTCAAACCGGTCTCCTTTGATCATCTCCTTATTCCACAGACTCCAAAAAATAACCTGATATTTACCAAGTCTATTGAGTCAAGCTGCTCAGTTTGGTGTGTATTGCTAGAGAGTGTGTTTTTTTTTTTTTTTTTTTCTTGGGAGGGTGCATATGATCAGCACTAGGCCAATCAGCACTGTCCAGACAGAGGATCAGGGGTCTTGAAGCCTGATAGGATAATCGTGGAAGAAATGAAAACTCCTCCTACAAGCTATCAGCACATACTGATAGAAGTCACAAGATTGCTCTAACTATAAACCTGGTGAAAAAGGGTATTTATCAGTTTGTTTATTAAAACCAGCCCACAAATTTTCCACTCGCCTACTCACATTTTGCAAATGGAAAATGAGGGCTGCCCAGCTGGGATGCCTAGCAGCGGGGTGTGGGGGGGGGGGAGCACCGCCGGCATGTGGAGATTAATGGGAGCTGTTCTCCCAGTGATCGCCAAGGGGAAGAGAGGAGAGCAGTTGGCCGAATCATCAAACAGCGGGGATCATCCCGGTAACCGCTTTCATTTCAATTGCCGATGTTCCCCGCACTCGCCGTCACATACAGCCCCGCCTCCTGGCCCAGGGACTTTGATAGATTACCTGTTCAATGGCATGATGTGTGACGTGTATCAAAGTCGCCAGGCCAGAAGGCGGGGCTGTATGTCACAGTGAGCTGCAGGAACACGCAGCAATTGAAATGAAAGCTATTACAGCGATGTTCCTCGGCGCTCTGATGATCCGGCTGGCAATCCTCTCCTCTCTTCTCCACAGGTAGGGCAGCTTCATGGAGAGGGGCAGGCTGCATGTCATGGAGAGGGGCAGGCTGCATGTCATGGAGAGGGGCAGGCTGCATGTCATGGAGAGGGGCAGGCTGCATGTCATGGAGAGGGGCATTCTGCATGTCATGGAGAGGGGCATTCTGCATGTCATGGAGAGGGGCATTCTGCATGTCATGGAGAGGGGCATTCTGCATGTCATGGAGAGGGGCATTCTGCATGTCTTGGACACGGGCGGGCTGCATTCATTGGCACGGGTGAGGCTGCACTGATGGGCACTGATAAAGTTGTTAATATCTATTTAATAACTTCTGCATAAAACATTAAGGCTCCATGCACACTGTATTTGATAAACGACCGTTTTTGGTCGTTTTGGCGTTTTTTTTAACAGCCCAAAAACGCCACTTTGTTATCCTATGTGCCCTGAAATGGCGTTCAAAAGTCGTTCTTTTGACCACAAAAAACGCCGGACGCCGCTAAACGCTCATTAACGCCGGAAAACGCCTGTTTATTGGCGTCCGGTGTTTTTTGCAGTCAATAGAAGCCAATGAAGAAGGAAAAAAACGACGATAAACACCTGTAAACGCTGCTTAGAAAACGCTGCAAAAGAACATTTTGTAAGCAGCGTCTCCTGCCTGACGCTGAGAGAGCCCAGATAGCGTCCAGTGTGCATGGAGCCTTAAGGGTCGGTTCACACTGAGGCGATCCTAGGCGATTTGCGATCCGACTTGTGTCGCCCCAATTCGCCTCAAATCGCCTGACATCAGAAATCCCATTGGAATGAATGGAGCCGTCTTAAATTGCGCTACTCAAGTCCAAAGCGATTCCATAAAAGGTTCCTGTACTATTTTCAAGCGGCTTCTAGGCGAATTGAGCCCATAGAAGTCAATAGAAGTTTGCTTCCAAGTCGGATCCCCGTCTATGAAGAAGCGACTTTCCAGGAAGAACATTATTTTGCCAGAAGACACACCTCTCATGTCCCAGGTACTCGTGTTGAAATCGCCTGATATCGCGCAGAAGTCGCGCCGCTTCGCCTTTTCAAATTGCCTAGCAAAGTCGCCCCTAAGTCGGATTGCCTCAGTGTGATCTGGCCCTTAGTGCCATTTCATGAGATAATATGAGGGTGTGTTGTGGGTGAAATTAGGGGAGGGGCAGAGCAGGGAGGGTTTGGGTGGGGCAACTGGTGGCGAGTAACCCTTAAGTAGCTCAGGTCTTGAAATTTTGAGCCCTGCTCAAAATGTTCTGTGTACTGTGGGAGACCAGACATAGTAAATGCAGGATCTGAATTTAGTAATACTTTAAGAGTATGAACAGCAAGTAATACTGCATTTATTGATAGTTTTTTATTATGTGGGTTTAGTGACACTTTGAGGAAGTTAAAATAAGCATGGTCAAAAACTGCCACAAATTGAATTGAGCATAAAAATACTTTTGGTGCAAACCACATTTTTTTTTTTGGTTGAAATATAGGTATAATTTTAGCTGCCCTATATCTGTAGATCTGCTGATTTTTGTTTTGTTTTTTTCAACATTGGGTTTTTCACTAATAATCTCTGCCTATGTTGATAATAAAGAGACAATTTAATAGCTTCAGTGTAAAAGTGTTTCCAAAAAACAAAGCTGTCTCAGCCTTAATCATTATCTACTAGATATTGCTGCCTGTTGTTATATGCAACTAATTTTGCGCTTCAGAATCAGACCCTCAGGTCCCCACAGTTTAACTTGTGCATTGTTCACCTGACCTGATGCTGGATTCTTAACTTGTCTCTATAATTTTTAATAATTGTATATAATTTATTAATACAAGTCTTAAATCTGATCTGTGTGGGGAACTTTTGTTTTCAGCTTTAGGAAATCTAATACTTGGCAATCCAGCTCAAATTTTTCATCTGTGTCTGTTTTAAAGGGCTGCTTTGCCACCCCTGTCCCAGGCTGGTGGTGACTGTGTGCATAAGTGTCAGTCTTAAAACATAATGACACAGGCAGATTATTTCTGAACCTCTGTCCCTGACACAGTGACATACATTGAGAAGAGATTTTTATTGTCTCTTCACACAGAAATGATAAAGTAAAATCCATAAGTGTGACCCTCCCACTGTATTGGGGAGAGGTGAATAAGCCTGTGTCATTCCTTTTCCACAGAGGAAGATTCCTGAACTCATTCTACCTCCAGTTGCAGCCCCTGCGGGAGGAGGAAAATCTCTCCCTGTTCCAGTAAGATATCGTCTCCCGTACTTCCATTCATGTCTGTTTCCCTGATTTCAGTATTCTCCGTAAGATCAACTTTCCTTGTTGTATTTTATTTCCTTTTAATGACTTACAAGTTACTTTGCTTTTCCATCAGAAACGGAAAGTAGAAATTGTATCACCAGCCACTCCAGTTCCACCAGTAGTAGAAACCACTCAGGCCTCAGTCTTTCCACAGGTAAAGCATACAATGTCAAGCAGTTTTGGTTATGTTACTGTTTCACTGCCTTTGTAAATTTTTGCGTGTAATGGCTTGTCAGTTTTTCTTTTCCTTAGCGTAAAGATCAATTTAAAGTTTTTTTTCTTAAGTTTTCTATTTTGTACACTTGGGGATGGTGTGTGTGATTATTTTTAACGTTGTATTTGCTAGTACATTTTTTGGGGCAAAAAAGCAAGGAGTTGTCTTTTTAATTGCTTCCAGATTATAATATACCAATTTATGATAGATTATTTTTTATGCAGAAAATCATCAGGTTTATTTAGCCCATTTCTGACCACAAACATAGCTTGTATTTCATGATACATATCACATTCACACACATACACACAATTTGCCTATTTTTTGGAAGAGTGCACAGCTATTATTTACTGTACTGTTAAAACTGGCTAATATTGCAATGATTGGACTTGGTATAAGTCAGCCTTCACCTGCTCACATTTAGAGAGTGGAAACTAGTGGAGGATGTGTGTGGAGCATTGTCGGACTGGGCTGACTGTTTCCTGGCTGATCGCTTCTGGTAGAAGTGATATGGCCTATGGCCATCAGAGCGGCCCGGAGGGGGGCTCCCTGCCACCCAGACCGCTCTGATGATTTGTAAAAAAAAAGGCTGCACCCCTTCTGCCAGAAGCGATCAGCCAGGAAACTGTCAGGAGGATCTGGCAGCCGGATCACACAGAGCAGGGATCTACTGCTGAGACAGGGCTTCTATATGAATAGCCGGCCGCTGTCAAACGAAGTCCCGCATCCTGGATCGGCATTGGACTAATGTGGTGTCTATTAGAGTAGCCAATCCAAGAGGCAGGACTTTGTTTGACAGCGGCCGTGTATTCATATAGAAGCCCTGTCTCAGCAGAACATCCCCACTCTGTGTGATCCGGCAGCTATATTCTCCTGAGTTTCCTCCCAATTCCGGCCTTATCTTTGCCCCTCAATCCAGTCTATCATTGCCCATTAGTGCAAAGTATCCTGTTGTGAAGTTGTTGCCCTGATTAACTTTGTATAATCAGCAAACACTGTAAGGTACTGTATCAAACGCCTTAGCAAAATCTATATACACTCCACAGGCTTTCCTCTATTCGGTGTTTGTGTTTTAGATTTGGTGGATATTAGAAATGAAACCTAAACCACTAGTGCAGGAAACAGCTAATTTTGTGAAGGATCAAATAATTAAAAATATAACATTTAGAAAGATGTCTTTTAAAAAAAACATGACATATGTAAACAGCTTAGGCAGTTCCTAAATGTATACATTATTTAAACTTCCAACATAAAAGGATTCTAAGACAAGTAATGTGTTTTTTTTTTAAATTTTATATATATATATATATATATCAGCTAAATTCTTTATATTTTTTTGTGTGAGTGTGGTAGAGTTAGATCTTCTGCCAGGTTTTTATTTGTATCGCCACTAGGATTATTTTCCTTCATTTATTGTCCCTGTGACACTTGTACTAGAGACGAAGGGGCAGATGTCACCAGGACAGGAATACATGGACAGCAATAAAAATAATCAGAAGTTCTAACCCTTGCCCACACTACATTTACTTTGCTTTTGTCTATGTTGCTGTTGGGGAGATTTCCCAGGCAGGGAGTAAGCAGAATAATCTCTAAAAGGGAACCACATGGACATAAAACCTTGACAGAGGCTATATCCAAAACTAAATAGAAAGTTATTTTTAGCTGGAGCTGCCTTCAAGTCAGTTGTTGACACCTATACTGACCTATTTGATAAATGTATTCTTAAGTCAATAGATTTGTAAACCACTGAAACTTTATAAAGTGCTTGCTGGTTCTTTTGGTTCTTCCTTGTAGAATGGAGCAGCACGACGGCCGAGTGCTCCTGCTGTACCTCCTGGACGAAAAAGGAAATCAAATTGTCTAAGTGCTGATGAAGTAATGATTGATGAGGTAATACATTTTTTTTTTTTTGCCATTTGGCTATTGAGAAATCCTGTGATTTACTGAATGACCTTTGAGACAGTCCTTAAAAAAAATGAATTAGTCATTTTTCACATCACATGAGAAAGGTTATGATTACTCTTAAAAATGTTTATAAAAGTTAAATGATATTTTAAAATAATGTTGGACTTGTTTACATCAAAAAGTAACTCCACTTTCTTGGGGAAAAAATAGCAAATAAAAAAATGGCAACACAAGTCATATTGTAAATGCATGTTGTTAAATATTACTTTACCTTTTCAATCTACAGCAAGGTAGTTTTCTTTAAAATACAATATGGCAACCTGGAGGCATTCTATACACAGATGTTGCACAGAACACCCCCCAGAAATGTAATTTCCTGCTTGTGTGATTGGCTCACTGATTTTCCCATAAGTCGCACTAAGATACAAGTCAGATTTTGGGCATCCCCTGCAACAAAATTATGATTTCTTGGTGAGATACCCCCAAAGGAAAATCCCATCTAAAAGGATGCAGACCATGCCACTTTCCTTATTAGAACCCTGCAAGTGCAGAAGCTAAATAATTATGAAATCGCTCCCATTCATAATAATTTTGCACATGGACACAGGCAAACAAATAGCTATTTCAAAATAACAAAAGGTAAGAAAACTGCAATAAAGTTTGTTAAAATCCCTGCAGTGTACATTGATCACCCTGAGGGGAATGTTTTATTCTCAACAAATGCGGAGTTATTCTTTACATTTAGTGAGAATTTGGTTAGACCCATTTTTGGTATTTTAAAGCCCAATTAAAATTAAGGTGGGAAATAAAACATACATTTCTGAATGTCTTGCAATTATGTGAGAAATTGTGTGCCTCAGCCAGCAAGCTGTGGAGAGGGGCCAATACTCTGTGTGGTAGCAGCATTCTGTCTGCAGTGATCTGATATACCAGCTCCCTGTCTAGTCATTAGGGTTAAGGTTCATTCAGATGGCTGTCCATCGGTGAGAATCTGTTATTTTTGGTGGCAGAGAAACTCCCTATAGTCCCACTCTGTGTGCAGTAGCCAAGGTTTGGCTAGATGTGTACCCTGTACACATTGATGGTCGCCACCGCTGCTGTTCATATGTAACTGCTCATCTTAGCTGCAGTAGAAAATCCATTCTCTGATCTCCCCAGGGAATAATGAACCTGGAACCACTCAGCTGCGAGCCATTTCTGGATGCGTAGCTGTCAAACCCTGGACCCCTTGCTGGGAAAGAAGCTGAGCACAGTCTGTGCTGGATCAACTTCAACATGGTTTCTAAAAAAAACCCTGGTATCTCCTTAAAGAGAACCTGTAACCTGCACAATGCTAACAGCTAGGGAGTTTTTCAGCCACCCTGTGAAGCAATAAAGTACATGCACATTTGAATGCAAATGCGCACAACAAGTGAGTATGTGTATGAAAATGATGGTTATGGATTATGTGTGGAGGAGAGAGCACATCCCTTAGAGAGTATGCTGGAGAAAATCATCATTATTATTGATCTAAAGCATGCTATGTGGATCTTTAATAAGAAAGGCATGTCTTTTTGGTGGGTATTTGTCTGATGATAGGTGGAGGCACAGAGCATTGATTAAGCCCTTTTTGGAAGATTTATATGTTAGAAAATTATTGGGGACATTGTAGTGAACTGATGTATTATAAGGGACTAAGAATCGATCACATATCACTTTGGTGGTGTGGAATTATCACTTGGTAATATTGTCACACACTGCTTATTCAGACTTGGTTGGAATTATTGTTAGGGCAAACATGTTAATGATAACTGAAGTGTCTGCCCAACTGTCATTTATTTTAAAAATGTATTATAAGCAACCTGGTTTGTTTGAGGGCTAGGTTAACATAATCTGTCTTACATACCTTAGGACTCCCAGGATAGCTCAGATGGAATCCCTTCCGCACCACGAATGACAGGAAGCTTGGTGTCTGACCGCAGCCATGATGACATTATTACTCGCATGAAGAACATCGAATGTATTGAGCTGGGACGTCACCGCCTCAAGCCTTGGTACTTCTCTCCTTACCCCCAAGAGTTGACTGTGTTACCTGTCCTTTACTTATGTGAATTCTGCCTCAAATATGTCAAGAGTCTTAAGTGTCTGCAGAGACACCTGGTAAGTTAAAACAATCTCACTAGCTGTAATGAACAAAAGGTTTGCTACCGCTAGCAACCAGTTACATATTTGCTTATTTTTCAAAAGATATTGCAATTTTGTGTATAGTTCTTTATTATGTACAATGCTAACATATTTTTTCTCATATATGGCCAGCAGGTGAAACACTGTTTATTTTCACATTTCTTTATCGTACATCACAGGACACAGAGCAGACCATAATAATGACTGGGTTATACTCCACCTATAGGTGAATGGACACTAGCAGTCAACCAAACAGGAAGTACCTCAGTTTTTTCGCCAGTGTCTGTAAGGTGGTGGTCACTGATGTGATACATGTGCTTTTGGAGCATACTTGGAGGTCTGGACGGTTCTATTAAGAATCATGGACTTCAATCAGATCCATTCGAAAAAGCTGTCAGCCAAAATGGATGGCACCCGAGCCTCATTGGAGAGGAGAGAAGAATCCTCAAGGTCTGCCTGTAATGCAGCCTTACGGTGCTGGACCCTGCATAATGGAACCCTATGCAGTGTTTGTTCTGACCAAGGTGCTTTCCTGCAGGGTGCTATACAGGTCCAGGGGAGTGGACCCCAGATTAAGGGAGACCCTGTCTTTTATGACAAAGCCCGTCGTGATGGGTGAAGATTGGACTCATGTTATGCTCAGAGTCCTGCAGCAGGAATGGTAATTCTGCATTTTTGCAATTTCTCTTTCTCTTTAAAAAAAAAAGAGATCTGACTGTCTGGTCTTCTCTCAGTGGCCACTGGGGGCTGTGTGCTGTGTCCCCTGCTGAGTGAATCATGCTTTGTGTACTTAGGAGAGTGGGCTGCTGTTTCTCCTCCAACCACTAGAGGGTGCAGGCTCGCTCAGTATGGCCTATTTCTATATAGGCAGGGAGTGGAGGGGCGGCCATGTCTTACCATGTGGACGGCAGGTTCAGCAAGGCCTTTTGAGACATAACAGCAGCCCATGGATATTAATGAAGTGTGAGTTTTTACTATGGGAGAAATGCGTGGCCAGACAAGTCATGATTATATACTGCATACTTACTGCATAATCCGGGAGGCCTGTAGAACTGTAAGTCGATGCACCCCTATACGGGTGTGCACTTTAAGGTGTTAACAGTGTCTCGAGAATAATGTGCATTTGGTCTGCAGGAGTTTACTTTTAGACTGCTCTGAAGCAGAAAAAAGGCTGCATGGGGATGCATGTGTGCTTGGCTAATCCTGCAAAACTAGTATGTGGCCAAGTGCAGTTGGGCAGGTGCAGCATAGTATACATGCTTGTAGAGCTGCACAATTAATCGTATTAAAATTGTGATCTCGATCCACCCCCCCCCCCCCCCTGCGAACTCCATTGGGCATTACCGCGATTTTCAGTGCAGTTAATGGGGTCCGACTTGCGCAGCGACTCAGCGCGACTTGACAGTAATAAAAGCCAATGCAAGTCGCCTGATGTCTTTAAGTCGGAGCGACCTGAGTCTCAGGGGAGACAGCCAAGTCTGGGCAGAGAGCCAAGTTCTGAGAAAAGAGATACAAAGTAATTTACTTCAAAGAAATGAACTCTGATTGAACTCCCCTTGTATAGTTGTTTGGTTTAACCATTTAAAGACTAAATCTTTCCTGACACTTGCTGTTTACAAATAAAAATCCATTATTTTGTGCTAGAAAATGACTTAGAACCCCCAAACATTATATATTTTTTTTTTTAGCAGAGACCCTAGAGAATAAGATGGCGGTTGTTGCAATATTTTATGTCACACGCTGTTTGCGCAGCGGACTTTTAAACGCAATTTTTTTGGAAAAATTACCCTTTCAAAAACCTAAACAATGCTGTTAGCCCAATTTTTTTGTATATTTAATATATTACGCCGCGAGAATCGTGAGAGAATCGTGATCTTTATTCTAAGCAAAAAAATCGTGATTCTCATTTTGGCCAGAATTGTGCAGCTCTACATGCTTGCAAACTTGTTGCTTAAACGCATGTTTGAATAAACCCATGTTTTGCATAGATGTTGCATAGATACATGTGACATAAACACATGTTTGAAGGAACATGGGCATCGCTACACTTTAAGGAGTTGTGTCTCCAGAATAGCATGCATTTGGTTTGCAAGAGCTTTCTTTTTAGGCTGTTTTGAAGCAGCATAAAGGCTGCATTGGATGCTTATGTACTTGGCTAATCCTGCAAAACTAGTATGGGCCCAGGGGCAGTTGAGCAGGTGCAGCATAGTATGCATGTTTGCATAGGCCCATGTTTACATAGACGCTTGCTTGAATAAACACAGGTTTGCATAGGCGAGTGTTTGCAGGGGCAAGTGTTTTGTAGACGCAGGTTTTCACAGGCACGTGTTTGCATGGGCGTGTGTTTACATAGACGTGTATACATGTTGCATAGATATGCATGCTTGCATAAGCATGTTTTTTTTTAAATCAGGTAAAGGTTTATTTAAAAAAAAAAAAAAAAACATGTACATACCAGCAATGGGCTGTAATAATATATGACAGCGTACATAGGTAGCATTCTTTGCATTTACATCACTTGTTTAGTGCCATGTAGTGACATAATTTTGCTAAACCAACCTTAACTTAAGAAAAATATATTCAATATTACAAAAAACTTTGTTGGGCAATCTAAGCAGCCAATTGGCCCCACAGGAGCACAAGATTATCTTTTCCTATTACACTGAAAAAAGAATAACAAAAATATAGAAATAGAAGACAGAAAATAACAAAAGGGAGAAGAAGAGAAAGAAAGGAATAGGAAATAACGTAAGATTTCAGTTCTCCATAGGCCTCTGCATATCTCTCTCCTTGTGAGATTTATATGTTTGTGTCGTTTGTGGTCTGTTTTGGGATCAGCAATGAAGGAGTGCTTTATCGTTACCTCCTTAGTACCTCCCTACCATGACAGGCCCTGTAGGAGATAAGATAAGATAAACCTTTATTAGTCCCACAGTGGGGAAATTTCTTTGTTACAGCAGCATGAAAAAATAAAAAATAAATCACCTTTATTAGTTGGTGCGGGGCTAGCCCCGGCATATCTAGCCATTGTTGCCACATTTTGTAAAATTTATTAGGTACCTGTCTGTGAATATAGGTAATTTTCTCCCTAATAAGCATATTATTGATTTGCTCTATCCAAATTGCTTTGGTGGGGATTCTGGCGGTGATCCAGAAGTGAGCAATGAGCTTCCGGGCAACATATAGTAGACGGATCACTGCCACCCTCTCTGGCGGTGTCAGAATTTCCTCCTCCAGTGCCCGCAGGAGACAAACCAGTGGCTCTTTAGGGAGTGGAAATCGATATACTTGGGATATTGTGTCTATAACTTCATACCAGTACCGGAACAATTTTGGGCATTTCCACAACATGTGTATCAAGGTACCTTCATCTCTCTTGCATTTTGGGCACAGTGGCGAGTCCCGCCTTCCCCATTTGTGAAGCTGCACCGGAGTCCTATATGCTCTATGTAGAAAATAATGTGGGACAATTTCTGAGATGCAGAAACTGATACCAAGGGTGCATTC
Organism: Glandirana rugosa; assembly: GCA_018402905.1. NCBI lineage: Eukaryota > Metazoa > Chordata > Amphibia > Anura > Ranidae > Glandirana > Glandirana rugosa. Next base: position 288,395 of record BLSH010197939.1, read on the forward strand.
TCAAGACACATACCCCAGACTTCCTCATCTATTGGGCCTATGTCTTTCTCCCAGCCCTTCCTACACGGCAACACAGCTGCATTGTGAGAGGAGTGAAGTAGAATGGAATATCCCCCAAAAATCATACCTCTTTTATCCCGTTCCAGGAGGACAGTATTCATAAGAGGATGATCCGTAGGGGTCAGGTTATATGTCCTAGACTGAATCTGTACTGCATGTCTTATTTGTAAGTATTTGTAAAAATGTGTCCTCGGCAGGTTAAATTCGTCCTGAAGCTCAGCAAAGGATTTAAATGTTGGGCCACTGAATAACTGTGCGACATAGGTAATACCCATTCTCTCCCATTCTCGGAACCCTTTCAGCTTTCCTAATTCTGGCAAATTAGCATTGCGCCATATCGGTGTGAAGGGGCTGCTTCCAGCTACATTCAGTGAACGTCCGACCTGCCTCCAAAGGAGGTTCAGGAGTCGGACGGTCGGGAGATCAGGATGTGGGTGGGAGAAGCCAGCTTCCAGTGACACCAAGGTCGGACCTGTGGTCTCCGCCGGGTTCAGCAGATTTCGGACCGGGTCCTGGGTGTCTTCCAAAGCCCATGCCCCCAAATGTTGAATTTTAAGCAGCTAGGTAATAGTTCTTAGCATGAGGCACTTCCAAGCCTCCCTGTTCTTTACCGTGTTGTAGGGTGTGTAAACTGATTCTGGGGGGCTTTTTGCTCCAGATCAATGCCCTGAATTGGACATCAATCTGGGCAAACCACTTATGCAGAAACCAGATCGGTGCATTATGAAATATATATAGAAGCTGTGGGGCCCACACCATTTTTATTAAATTCACCCTCCCTATGACTGACAGCGGGAGCTTTGTCCAGGTAGAGCATTTTTCTCTGAATTTAGCCAGTGTGGGATAAGGTTCAGTGTAATATATTGAGTAGGGTCCGGGGTTATCTGGATGCCCAGATAGCGAAATGAGGACACTATGGATACCTCTCTAGCACACTCAGGGAGTGGGGCCTCCAACGGATCAAGCGGCAGCAGAACAGACTTATGCCAATTAATTGAAAAGTGTACCAAACAGTGTACCAAACAGTGAACAGTGTACCAAAGTGATCAATCGGTGACATAACCGTTTGTAGGGACTTGTAGGTATCTCCCAAATATATCAGAGTGTCATCTGTGTACAATGACACAGAGTCCTCCCTGGGTCCACGGACAAAGCCCCTTATGTTGTCAGTTTCTCTAATGTGTAATGGCCAACGGTTCCAGGGCCAGGGCAAAGAGCAGGGGTGACAATGGGCACCCCTGTCTTGTACCCCTATGCAGTTGAAATGACTCAGACAGCATCCCATTCGCTCTTACTCTAGCCGTGGGAGCGGCGTATAATAATTTTACCCAGGCGATAAATTGCTGACCCAGCCCAAACTTGACAGTACTTCCCAAAGGTAGGGCCACTCCACACTGTCAAAGGCTTTAGCCGCATCTAGTGAGAAGATGGCTCTATTGCCCGGGTTGTCCACTGGCAGATGCAAATTTAAAAATAATCTGCGGAGGTTCTGCGCTGTAGACCTTGTGGGTATAAACCCGGACTGGTCTCTATGTATTACTTTAGACAACCTGTTCGCCAGAATCCTGGCCAGCAGCTTGGCATCAAAAGTAAGAAGAGAAATTGGTCTATAGGAATCTGGTGAGGCTGCGTCTTTCCCTGGTTTTAGTATAACCACAATGATTGCCTCATTCATAGACTGGGGAAGTCTACCTGATTTCAGAGCGGAGTTATATACTTTCAAAAGGGCTGGTATCAATTGGGCAGAGAATCGTTTATATACTTCGGATGGTAAACCATCCGAACCTGGCGTTCGCCCATTGTGTGTTTGAGCCAGCGCCAACAGGATCTCCTCCTCTGATAAAGGAGCATTAAGTTTCGCAATATCCTGTTTTTCTAAAGCGGGTATGGGATACTGGTCTAAGAATTAAGACATTTCTACCCGAGTAGGGGAGACTTTGGAAGTATAGACGTCCTGATAAAATTCTTTAAAAATTCTTACAATGTCCGTGGTTGACAGGCATGTAATACCACCCTCATCACGTACGTTCTGGATATGTCCCGAGGTGTGCTGGGATCTAGCAAGCACCGAGAGCATATGTCCAGTGGTTTCTCCCTCCTCAAAATGAGCCTGTTGCAGAAAAAATTGTTTGTTTTCGGCCTTCTGCAATGCAAGCTGGCTACAGAGGGTCTGCGATGCCAGCCACGCACGCATCGTGTCGTCTGACGGGTCTGCCACATATGCCTCCTCCCTCTTCCCTGCCTCAGACTCAACTTGTAGTTCCCATTCCTTAGTCCCACGTTTTATACAGTTAATAAAAGTGATAAACTGCCCACGTATGTATGCCTTAGAGGCATCCCAAACTATCTCTGGCTCCGCAGTATTTACATTTATTCTGAAAAAGGAATTTAGCAAGTCAGGTATGGGATCTGGTTCAGTGATAAGGGTCAACCAGAAGGGGTTTAGTCTCCACAGTAGTCTTCCCCCTTGCATTGGCACGGTCATTTCAACCCAGAAGGGGGAATGATCAGACAGATGTCGTGTGTCATAGCCTGTTTTCCCAATAATGGGGAGCATTGTTCTATTCCCAAGTCAATTCTGGACAAACCTCCCGTAGATACTGAGCAGCAAGAAAACTGGCGTGTTTGGGGGTGATGCATTCTCCACACATCTGTCAGACCAAGTTCCTGAGTGAAACGGGCAAAGGCTGTGGGGCCCGATAGTCATTTCCTTGCATTTAGAATGGACCCCCCCAATTTGTCTGTGTGGTCTAAATAGTTATTAATATCCCCTACAGCTAGCAATGGGGTATCAGGAAACCTGGCCATGTATACAGCCAGGTGTTTTAAAACCTCGGTGGAGTATGGTGGTGGAATGTATATCCCCGCCAGAATGCATCGGACACCTTGTAATGAGCACATCATAAACACGTATCTACCCTCACGATCTATAGTCACGTCTTTTGGGGAGAGAGGAGTACCCTGACGTACCAGGATACTCATTCCTCTGGAGTAAGACGTGTGTGTATAGCGTGATATTGGTAGGTAAATTGCCTTTGTGGAAACTGTGGTACTTGACCCGCCGGGCTATGTGTCTCTTGCAAGCAAATGATAGAGTTTGATGGTCCGTAGGACTGCCAGCCTCTTCACGGGGTTGTTCAGTCCTCTGACATTCTAGGACATTATTTTTACTATGCCCGCCATTGCGACAGTTGAGGTATGCTAACAATCATGTCCGCCACAGCATGGGGTAACACGACCTCGCTGTGTGATGTAGCTTGTCCCACAGGTCCAAGTCCACTGCCCGAGTATAGAGGGATCATCACATATATAGAGGGCAAAATAAAGGAATTAAGAAAGACTGACTCCACTGAAATACTATATTTCGTTTGAGACCAGACAACCGATGCTAGAGGCCTTTGATTCAGATAATATATCCAAAGTAGAGTCAACAGGACTCTGTAACAGCAACAGTAACATAAAAAACGGGAGGCTCCCATAGATCCAGAAAGGGGCAGCAGTGAAGTCTCTACTGTTGGGTGTCAAGCACCTTGTCCGCAAAGCTTCGTTGCAGCGGAATAGAACAGTTTAATTCAGAAACCATCTGAGATAACAAAGTCAGCTAGACTCCGCCTGTTCCAGGCATTCATGGTTGGGTATACATTTTGGCGATTAGGTACCAGGATCCTCTTGCAGCCATTAGGACGGTGCAGGTCTCTGGGACCTTGCTTGACGAATGGAGACCTCTTCTCTATCTAGCCATTGAGCTGCCAATGCAGGTTTATCAAAGAAATGGACTTGGCCTTTTGCTACTAAGCGCAAACGGGCCGGGTATAACATTGCATATTGTAAGTCCAGAGCACGGAGGCAGTTTCAAGGAACTGCTCCCGTCTTTTTTGCAAATCAGCGGAGAAGTTTGGGAAAAGGGAAATTTTTGAATTGTCTATGGTGATCGTGCCAGCTTTGGCGCATGCCCCAGCGAGAATTGCATCTCTGTCTTTGTAGTGCAGAAGCTTAAAGAGAAACGGGCACGGTGGCGCCCCTTGTGGTGGGGGACGAGCAGGCACCCTATGTGCTCTTTCCACAGAAAACATGGGAGAGAAGGCCTCTGCACCAAACACACTTATGAGCCACTTCTCAATAAAGACAACAGGGTTCTTGCCCTCAATTTTTTCTGGAAATCCGATAGCCCGCACATTATTGCGTCTCATTCTGTTCTCTAAATCGTCCAATCGGGCTGTGCTGTGTGGTTAGATGAGCGGTATGTGTGATGTCTGTCTGCATAGGCCCCATGTCAGCCTCATTGGAACTGACTCTCCCTTCTAGGGCCGCAGCATGCTCTCTGAGCCTCTGCATATCATGTCTGAGGAACGAGAGCTCAGATTTCACCCCTTTCACCTCAGATGTCAGTGTGGTGAGGGAAAGGTTGCAGGAGTTGACCGCCATTAGTATGTCCCTGAGAGTGGGTTCAGGTTCATCATGTGAATGTTGGGCCTGAACTGTAACTACATGAGGGGTAGTCCGAGTACTCACTGCGTCCCAGTCAAAGTTCGAACCCTCTCCATCCTCCAGCGGGGCTGTATCATCTGCTTCTCCCACGCAGCCATCTGTGCCCACTGGTTCCTGTGGGGAGATCTGATCCTCTTTGGGCAGCGTTTTGGCAAAGAGTTTGCATGCAGCCTCCTTATATTTGTCCTTTGCTGATTTCTGCCCACCGGCGCCATCTTGGAATGTAATGTCCACGGATCAGAGCTCCTTTTGCCGTCTAGACACGGCTGTTTTGCACCGCGTACCTCTCAAAAAGCACCTGGGAACCTCAGACACCCGCTGGGACACCTTGGGGTTCGGTCAGGTATATGGCAAATGTATCCCACAGGATAATAGTCAGGATGGCAGACGGAGCTCTCTCCAAACGCGACCTTCTACATCCGCCGCTCAGCCACGCCCCCGCATAAACACGTTTACATGGATGCATGTTTGCATGGATACATGTTGCGCAAACGCATGTTTGCATAGGCACATGTTTGCGTAAACTCATGTGTGCATAGACACGTTTGCATCGATACATGTTGCTTAAACGCGTGTTTGCATAGATACGTGTTGCATAATACATGTTGCATAAACATTTTTCATAAACGCATGCTTGCTTATTGCGTAGATGCATGTTTGCAATGACACATGTTTGCATAGATGCGCTTTCGTGTATTGCATAAACGCATATTTCCATTAAGCACATACATGCTTTCATAAATGCATATTGCTTAAACGCATGCTGGCATGTTTTCATTTGTACTGCATACGTATATGCTTAGTTTGAACTGCATACATATATGATATGTGCTTATTTACATTAAACTGTATACATATGTGCTTACTTGCCTAGGACTACATACATATGTGCTTATTCGCAAACAGCAAGAACACTTGTATACGTGCATGTTGCATACCTAGGTACCTACATAATCTTGTACCTGCATACTTGCATACCTAAGGGGTTGCATAGCGGTAAACCAAAATTGTTTTAGACCTGCATCCTTGGAGGAGTGTGTATTAGGTTGACTAATATAGTTGCTATGCTATTTACCTGTTATACCAGCTAACGTCTCGCGGCCATGGAAGGGAACATGTCAGCTCCCTCAGCGGTGACCAGGAGCAGCTGCGGGGGCCTCCCCTTAAGGCAGTGGTTCTCAACTCCGGTCCTCGGGACCCCCCAACAGGCCAGGTTTGCAGGATAACTGAAATACATCCCAGGTTATCTAATTTGCTGCTCAGTGATTGCAGTATTCTAGTCTGTATTTCCCCAAGGTAATACTTAAAATCTGGCCTGTTGGTGGGTCCTGAGAACAGGAGTTGAGAACCACTGCCTTAAGGTAAGTGTTTCATAATGTGCGATGCATACTAGCACATTATGCTATTGTCTTGCAGGTTTTTTTTTTTTTTTGCGTGTTTACTACTGCTTTAAATGGTTCCAGAAGGGAGAGGCAGCCGGGGAAGGCAGGTGCACCGCTCTAAAGGTCAATGGTCTGGCGGTGTCCACATCTCCCGATGGACAGTGATGTCCGGTGCATCTGAGCCACTGTGATGTTTGGCATTGCAGTGTTTTACTGACGCATTCGTTTTTCGTCAGATGGACTGCGGCCCCATCACCTTGATTATGCCTCATCTCTGTTGAACAAAGCCTATGCAGGATTAAGCCTGTTTAGTATATGGATGGGAGACTGCCCGGGAATACCAGATGCTGTAAGCTTTTCCCCTCCTGAGTAAGGGAAGCCTCTGAGGCTGCTTTATTTTGAGAGCATCTCAGGCCCGAGATCTTAGGGCAGTCTCTGAGGTGGTTTGCTCCATCTTTAGCCAGCAAAAGCTTGGTAGGTTAGGTATGGCTCTTTAGGCCCTCTGGGTCTGCCACAGAGTTGTCAGTCTTTTGCCTTGCCTTTGACTCTTGGAGCAGAAGGTATGGGCTCATTGAGAGAGAAAAAAAAAAACTCAACTGGTAACGGTCCCAAAACCAAATGGTGACATCAGGTCTGTCATAAATCTTAAGCTGCTGGACATCCTTCTGTTTCATATAGACTCTGTCCATTTAGTGTTGACCTCTCTGCGAGAGGTAGATTTTGGGGTCCATAGTTATCAATGACGCATATCTTCATGTGCCGCTTTTTTTTCCAGGCGCATCAAAGGTTTCTGCAATTGCAGTACAAAGTCGTTCTTTTTTTCATTTTTGTGACTGCTCTTTGGGCTGGCCACAGCTCTGAGGGTTCACAATGCTCCCAGCCCAGGTGCTGGACTCGCTGAAGATGCAGGGGGTGCCAATCTTGGTATACCTTGATAATCTTTGCTCAGGAAGCAGTGTGGTCTGGTTTTTCCTTCAATACATTTCTACCTACAGTCCTACTCTGGTCTTTTGGAGAGTAACATTCTCTGTCTGGAACATGAGGATCCAAGCATTGGATTGCCGGAGGATTCTGTTCCCGGGGTATTGCAGAGCACAAATTGGTGGTTGATGATTCAGAATCTGGAGGTGAAATTCTTCCTTTCATGAGTTTGGAAGATGAGGACTTGGAAATATTTTATGCCTGGGGTGAAGCCAGGAAGTGGCACCTGCAGATATATGTGAGTGGGAGTTTTTTCCTTTCTCCAATCAGTAGGGGAAAGAAGTTCTCCTGTCAGAAGGGGAAAGAAGAATGGCTTTGAGTACTAGTAGGGGTCAGGTTCGCCCTATCCATTTTTTCCAGAGGCCGTTGTTTCTCACTCCTTGATTCATACTTCATACAGGGTGTAACGTAGACAGTCCCGCCTGTCAAGCCACTCTTGTGTCCCTGGGACTTGAATTTGCTCTTGACTGTCCTTTCAGAGGCCCCCTTCTGAACCAATTGTTACTCCTTGACTCAGATGTGGATTCTTTGGTTGCTATCACCTCAGCAAGTGAAGGGTCAGAGCTGACGGCTCTCTCATGGTCTAACCTCTCTCATGGTCTAACATCATAAGATGATCTTGCTTCCTCATCCATCTTTATTGCCTAGACTGGTTTCTAGTTTTCACTTGAATCAGGACAGTGTCTTGCCTTCTTTTCTAATCCTCAGTAGGCAGGAGTAAGATCGCTGCATACTCTGAAGGTGGGCCAGGCGGTCAGGATTTACTTGAATTGTCACTGCTGGTCAGGAATCCTGGTTTGGGCTGCCAGCAGAGCCCAGGAAGGGCAGGAGGCATCCAAGTTAACTATTTTTCATTGGATCCGCCAGTTAAAGTGCTTGTTAACCCCCCTGTGCCTCTTTATATAATCCACTGTGTTTACTACTGTAACATCCCTCTATGACAGTGCTTTAGGAAAATAACGCTGTAATTACTGACTGCAGATCCATGCTGATTAATCCATCGCTTGTCGAGCAGAGAGAGGAGAGAAGCTGTATATACCTGCTTTACTGGGTGCAGATCTGCTCTGATTGAGCTTTCGCTTCTCTCCTCTCGACATATGCAGTGGGCGGGGCCGGGGATTCCCCTCTGACGTCAGGAGGAGAGAGGCGGCCCCGCCCACTGCATATGTCGGGCAGACACAGGACACAAGCGATGGATTAATCCGCATGGATCTGCACTCAGTAAAGCAGGTATATACAGCGTTATTTTCCTAAAGCACTGTCATGGGGGGATATTACAGTAATAAACACAGTGGATTATAATAGAAAAATACGAATTTAAGCAGCAGGACAGGAGGGGGGCGGTGCAGACACGGAGCTATGAGACAGGGAGGGGGGAGAGGAGAGGGGGAGAGAGCAGACAGGATGCACAGCGTAGGCTGCAGATGACGAGACACGCACTGACTCCGCTATCACAACTTGGCAGCCATGTTTTTTCGGAGTCAGCGCAGAGAGGGGAGGGCAGAACCTGGCAGGATCAGCCAGGTGTTACAGGGGGCCAAATTACATAGCACAAGCGCTGTGCTGTATAAAATGCTTTAAAGGAGCAGGATCTTTATTTTTTTGGGTTAACAAACGCTTTAATCATTCAGGCCTATGGCTTGAAAGGTCGTGGTCCCCACCCCTTTTTGGTGAGAGCGCTCGCTACCAGATGTGTGGAGGCATCGTGTTCCATTTGCCATCAGGTGTCAGTGGCTCAGGTTTTAAAGCCACTACATGGTCTTTGGTTCATACATTCACAGGATTTTACCAGATGGATATGAAAGCCATGCAGGATACTTTGTTTGCCACAGTATGTTACAGGCGGCAGAATATGTCCTTCTCAGGTGGCAGCTTCTGTGATTGTCTCTCCTCTTCTCCGGTGCATTGCTTTATGACATCCCAGATAGTCATTATTATGGTCTGCTCTGTGTCTCGTGATGTACTCCAAGAAAAGGGTTTTACAGGTAAGCTGTAGGAAAAATCTATTTTTTCAGGCACTCATTTACTTTGTTCAAGTCGGTTATCCGCATCACTCAATAATGAGATTAAAGTGTTACTAAACACACAACCGTAAAATCAGTTTGTATATGCAGCATAGCATGCTTGTTATAGTCACTGTGGAACTTAAGGGGTTAATCCTCTGCATTGCTTAACCACTTAACGACCGCCAGTCTGGCTTGATATCGCAAATCGCCGTCACCTGACGGCGGCTGCGAGAGCGAGCATCGTGGCCACGCGCGCTCACTGTGTAGAGGGGGAGCCAGTAGGGCGGACTCAATGTCCGCCGGCTACCCGCGATCGCTCCCCCACAGTGACAGAACACACGGATCTCCGTTCTGACGGGAGAAGGAGAGTGATCTTCTGTTCCCTGTATGGGAGCTGCGATCACTCTCCTCCCCCAGTCAGCCCAGCCCCCACACAGTAACACGTCCCAGGGAACAGAGTTAACCCTTTGTTCGCCCCCTAGTGGGTTTTTTTGGGGGTTTTTTTCGGGGCTGAAGTGGTTAAAAAAGGCTGTTTTATCCTGTATGCATAGATTCTTCCCTCCTGCACTGTCAGTCTAAGCAAGTTCATATAATACACAGCAGGGTGGTATTTTCATATTACTAGGTTTCGTAACACTTTAATTTACACACAAAATGGAATCAATCAAAACAGTGACTCATCGCCTCCTCTGCTTGAGTTTTTTGTTCAAAGAGAGGGCCTGAAGGCAGGCTTCTCCTTTGGTCTCTTATACCTATAACCATTTTTCCTTAATGTGCATTCCATTGATATCAATGGAAACACTTCAAAGCATATGACTTAAAACAATTCAGCTATCATAAACACATTATTGTTTCACAGTGAGCATCAACACATGTTAATGTGCACTGTGGCATCTACTGGTATTCAGCACATGTTAAAAATTTGTAATGGTGCATATGAATGCAACCTGACATCCATTTCCATGTGTTTACATTGATTTCTGTTGAAAATGTATAAATGTGAACAGGTCCTTAGGGTTCTGTGAATGCCGAGTTATAAATGCAGCCTGTAATAACCACTTGCCTCCCAAGCCAATCCTGACACTTCTCTCCTACATGTAAAAATTATATTTTTTTTGCTAGAAAATTACTCAGGACCCTTTAAAAAAATTACAGGTTACTAGTTTAGAATTACAGAGGAGGACTAGTGCTAGAAATTTTGCTCTCTAATGTTTCCGCCAATACCTCACATGTGTGGTTTGAATGTCGTTTACATGTGCAGGCGCGATCTACGTATGCGATCGCTTCTGCATGTAAGCACATGGGGGCACTTTAATTTTTATTTTATTTACATTTTTTTATTTTTACACTTTCCCTTTATTTTTTTTAACTTTTTGATCACTTTTGTTCCTTTTAAAAGGAATGTAAACATCTCTTGTAATAGGAATAAGGCATTATAGGTCCTCTTTATGGAGATATCTGGGGTCTATAAGTCCCCACATCTCTCACATCAAAAAAAAAAAAAATCTATCTCAGGCTTTTCAACAACAAAAAAAAAGTCTGTTTTTTCATCTGCCGGCGCCGGAAGTGACGTTATTTTGACGCTTCTGGCCTCCGCATAGAGATGACCGTTCCTCGGTCAGATCTATGGTAAGCTTCTGCTGCCGGCGGGTTTCTTCTCCAGCTCGCCGATTGCACGGGCGAGACCAGAGAAGCATCAGAAAGAGGGGGGGTTACGTCTCCTCCCGCCGTCTATAAAAGCAATCATGCAGCGAAACGGCTGCTATGATAGTTTTTACTGTGCAGGGAATCACCTGATGAAAACAAAGATATCTGGATGATGCCTGCAGCTGCATCATTCAGATATCTCTACTTCAAGTCCCTGACTTCCTATGACGGTGACTCGAGGGAAGAGGTTAAACAAATAATTTTCCCTCTCCGCGCTGCAGTATTTGAAATAAAATAACAAAAAGTTACCAAACAAAAAATGTGTTCTAAATAAATTAAAAAAAAAAATATATATATATATATATATGTATATATATATGTATATAATGTGTGCTCCTCAAAAAATTAGAATGTCATCAGAAAGTTAATTTATTTCAGTAATTCAGTTCAAAAAGTGAAACTTGTATATTATATAGATTCATTCACACCGAGTGATCTATTTCAAGCATTTCTTTCTTTGAAGTTTGATTATTATGGCTTACAGCTAGTGAAAACCCAAAATTCGGTATCTCAGAAAATTAGAATATTGTGAAAAGTTCAATATTGTAGACTCATGGTGTCACACTCTAATCAGCTAATTAACTCAGAACACCTGTAAAGGTTTCCTGAGACTTTAAATGGTCTCTGTCTGGTTCAGTAGGTTACACAATCATGGGGAAGATAGTTGACTTTACAGTTCAGAAGAGAGTCATTGACACCCTCCTCAAGGAGGGTAAGTCACAAAAGGTCATTGCTAAAGAAGCTGGCTGCTCACAGAGTGCTGTATCCAAGCATATTAACCACTTCAGCCCCGGAAGGATTTCCCACTTTAGGACCAGAGCACTTTTTGCGATTCGGCACTGCGTCGCTTTAACTGACAATTGCGCGGTCGTGCGACGTACCCAAACAAAATTTGCGTCATTTTTTTCCCACAAATAGAGCTTTCTTTTGGTGGTATTTGATCCCGTCTGCGTCATTTCTGACTGCCGCTATAAACAAAAGAAGAGCGACAATTTTGCAAAAAAAACCCAAATTTCTTACTTTTTGCTAAAATACAAATCCAAAAAAAAATATAAAAAAACATTTTTTTCCATCGGTTTTGGGCGATTTATATTCTTCCTCATATTTTTGGTAAAAAAAAAAAATCGCAATCTGCGTTTATTGATTGGTTTGCGCAAAAGTTGCCGCGTTTACAGATGAGAATTAATTTCTGGGGTTTTTATTTTTATTTTTATTTTTACTAGTAATGGCGGCGATCTGCAATTTTTAGCGATACTGCGATATTGCAGCGGACATGTCGGACCATTTTGACACTTTTTTGGGACCATTGGTATTTATACAGCGATCAGTGCTATAAAAATGCACTGATTGCTGTGTAAATCCCATTGGCAGTGAAGGGGTTAACCTGCAGGGGGCGCTCTAAGGGTTAACTGTGTTCCCTGGGCGTGTTCTAACTGTATGGGGGCTGCCCTGGCTGGGGAAAGGGGATGATCACAGCTTCCATATACGGGAAGGCTGATCATCACCCTTCCCCCTTCAACAGAATGGAGATCCATGTTTACACACGCGGACCTCCGTTCTTTCAGTGCGGGGGAGCCATCGCGGGTAGCCGGCGGCAATAGAGTCCGCCCTACCCACTCCCTGGCTCCCCCCGAACACAGTGAGCGCCTCCGGCGGCGCACGCGCGCTCACAATGATAGTTATCGTGGCCGCGTCCTATGACGGCGGTTTGCGATAACGAGCCATCTTGCCGCTGTCACGCTGCGGCGGGTGGTCGGCAAGTGGTTAATGGAAAGTTGACTAGAAGGAAAAAGTGTGATAGAAAAAGGTGCAACAGGGATAACCGCAGCCTTGAGAGGATTGTGAAGCAAAGGCCATTCAAGAATTTGGGGGGAGATTCACAAGGAGTGGATTACGGCTGGTGTCAGTGCTTCAAGAGCCATCACACACAGACTTATCCAGGACATGGACTACAACTGTCGCATTCCTTGTGTCAAGCCACTCCTGAACCAGAGACCACGTCAAAAGCATCTTACTGTTGCTCAGTGGTTCAAAGTCCTCTTTTCAGATGAAAGTAAATTGTGCATTTCATTTGGAAATCAAGGTCCCAGAATCTGGAGGAAGAGTGGAGAGGCTTAGAATCCAAGTTGCATGAGGTCCGGTGTGGCGTTTCCACAGTCAGTGATGATTTAGGGAGGCTTGTCATCTGCTGGTGTTTGTCCACTGTGTTTTATCAAGTCCAAAGTCAGGGCAGCCCTCTACCAGCTTTATGGAGATGCTGATTTCATTTTACAGCTTGACTCGCTGCCAAAAGTACCAATACCTGGTTTAATGGTTATGGTATCACTGTGCTTGATTGGCCAGAAAAACTTGCCTGACCTAAACCCCATAGAGAATCTGTGGGGTATTATCAAGAGGAAGATGAGAGACCCCAGACTCAACAATGCAGACGAGCTGAAGGCGACTATCAAAGCAACCTCAGCAGTGCCACCTGTGACGAACGTGGGTATCAGATCACTGCCCTCCTTACTAACTGGTGACAGAGGACCACCCGATCTCACACCGCGCTTGTCACGAACGTAACAATGTCACTCTCAGCTGCTTCCAGCACAAAGATTTTCCAGCTTGCGGGACCACCATCCAAGTGCCAGCAGCCTGAGAGTGATTGTTACCGGGCTAATTCAGTCGATTAACCCTTTCACTGCCACCACTTCTGAATAATGGCCTGAAGACCCGAGATCTTAGCAATACCACTTATGATTTTAGAATAATCGCCACACCACAGACAGGGATATCCACATGATTTATCCTAAACGAACAGGTTCGTTATAACTTGCATAATAATATATACAGAAAAATGGTGTTACAAAGCAATAAGAGACAGAATATACAGCAGCAAAGAGATAAGGTGGAAGGGGAGGAATATTCTTGCAGGGAATGTCCGTGATTGATCAGAGACTGGTCGATGAATCCACAGGTTCTCTGATGGTTGTTCTTTGATGGTGAAGTGAGAACTGTCCGGTCTATGCCCTATTTCTCTGGAAGCAAAGGGGTGGGGCCATATGCCCCTGAACATTCACATGGGTAAGGAGGGCCCGTGGGCTGTCCGGGATGGACAATGGCATAATGACCCTCCCGTACACAGTTTTCATATCAATGTTCATATCTTCCAATATGTACAAGGTGCATGCCTGAAACTGGGAATTATGGCTCAGCATTGAATTTCATGTCCAGGGACACCAGGCACAGCGTACCTGGAATGCGCGTGTCACCCAGGAGGCATCTGACAGTGATCTTCCCCCTGGCACGTCTGAATCTGGTCATGTCTGGGCTCAATTCGTTCGGTATGAATTTCCGCATTCAAATATGTACTTTTTATTAAGATGTCACGTTCCTGTCTGAAGTTATGAAACATGAGCGAATTCCTATGCTTAAAATTAATTAGGGGTCTCTTAAAAGGTCACAGCTGCCTGAGTGCCTTTCTTTTACAACACTCATTATCTCCAGGCATCCTGTGCTATCGCTTAATGGATCTGATTTATTTGTTTATGATCAGGCCTGGCAAAACACATCCAGACCTTTTGGGGCCTTGCACGATGACCCAGGATTTCCTAACCTGAAGGGAGGGGGGACAAGGATTGATATGGTTGCAGTGTGATTGTCTTCATTAACCTAAAACCGTCACGGCGTACGTTTGACAAAATGGTTGCCAATTTTCGTGTGTCCCACACGTGATATCATTACACCACTGACCCCCCTCCATGCCACGCTGCATTGAAACGGTAATTCATGCAAAAGGAGCCTGGCCAAGTATTGAGTGTATACTATACTGTACATGGACATAGTTTTCAGTAAGCCAACATTTCTGTATTAATCCTTTTTTTATTGGTCTCCTGTAATAATCAAATTTTCTGAGATACTGAATTTTGGGTTTTCACTAGCTGTAAGCCATAATCCTCAACATTAAAAGAAAGAAATGCTTGAAATTATGATTAAGCGGACCCCAGATCCGTGAAACACGTTAACCCTTTCTCAACTTTTGTACTGTCTGCCTGGATTGTTCAGTTTTAATTGGTTCACATTAAAACACAACCTGTCCTGGATATTGGAGTGCGGTCTTCCTTTTTTCAGTTTACTTATGGACTTGGATTAGCGGTTTTCCGGACCTGCACCTGTATACCTGGGAGATTACTGATATCACACACCTGAAGCGGGTCAGTTCCTCTCTCTGCTCAGTTACCATAGTAAGTACACCAAATAAGTGGAGTTACAGGTGATTAAAATTCATACAGATTCCATTATCTCCCCTTGTCCATCTGTACGCTTTGCATTTCCTACACGGAAAGAAACCTTTCTCCTATTGTTCACTGACAGACGCAGCTCATCATGACGTGTGGGTTTATGCTCGTCCCACTAGGAGTTAACTAGGCAGGGAAAAGAAACAGCTGGCCCCTCCCATGGGTGCCGTCCTCTCTTCCTACATAAACCCCCTCATAGCATAGCTCTTCAGTTTCAATGCCTAGTTTGCAAGGAGTTGACCTGGCTTCCCTTCAGGGCAATTGCGGTCCTGTTTGTGACCATTTTTTTATTTAATTTTCTTTTACTTATTTGTCTTCTATCAAGCAATTGATCTGCTATCAAGAAGCCGGTCGGGGCATAGAGAGTCCTTGGGCTCTGTACTTTCCTCGACCTGGCCAACCGATGCGAGCCAGTCCCGACCTATGGGGACCTGCCGCATCGTGCCCGTTCCGTGCGGGTGGCCGGGGGAAGGGCGATTTTCTGGCCAGCAGCATACCGCCTAAGAGGAGGCTGAAGGTCTGCGACTGGGTGGCTACCCGTGGCGTTCGTCGGAGTGGTGAGTGAGAGTTCCTGCCTACCCCCCTTTTTAGGGGCGGAAAGGGGGACCGACGGCCGCAAAACAAAAATAAATTTTTTTTCTTGCCGGGTAGCCGCTGGTGGGACGCGAGGAGCTCCCGTTCACCCCCCGCACCCCCCCTCCCCTCCCCCCCCCCACACCGCACCGATCGTCTGGGCGTTCGTATCGATTTTTCGCCGCCATGCGGCGATCGGCCGCCATTTTGCGGTGGACTGCCGCCATTTTGCCTTAGCCGCAGATATTTTGGGCCTATAGGGCTTTCCCTCTAGCGCTCGGAGTGGCCATTTGTGGTACTGCATGTTCCCTGAAGGTGTGTTTTGGCCTCTAGTGTTTAACGGCAGCCATTTTGACTGCATGCTCTGCAAATACACGTGTCTGCAGCATCTCCCTTCTCTGTGGAACGGTGGTGATCTGACGGCGCAGCTCCTCTGACGATCCATCCAAAAACAGGCAGCGGAACAGCAAGTATAGCTGGTCTCCCTGTGGGTGCTGGTGGTGGTGGGTGCAGTCCTCCTGGGTTCCCTGGTGCACTGTGGGGTGTTGGTGTGCGGCAGTGTGGGGGTGCCTCATTCTCCTTAGTCTCCCTGTGTGTCACTAAGAGTTTTTTTCTGGGAAGAAAGCAATGGCAGATTACACTGCTGAACCTGCTGAGGAAGCGCAATCTGCACAGGGAGCATTTTTGGACCAGCTGCGGGAGGTCTTTAGCGAATTTCTCCCCCGGGCGGAGGTCGCCCAACATGTCCCCAAGAAGCGCCCCCCCTCCTCATTATTCATCAGGGGAGGATTCTGAGCCGGAAGGGGTCTCAGGGACCCCAGCGGACTTATCCGATGGGGAACTGGGTCCATCGGACGGCGAAGGGGATCAGGGGGCGGCGGCGGCTGCGCGCGAAAAAGCGTTGGTGGCTACCATTAACGCTGACATTCGCACTAAGCTGCAACTGGATCAGGATGGTGAATCGCAGTCTGCTGCGTATGTGTGTGGGTCCTCTAGGCCCCCTAGGGCCCCCAAGGCTTATTCCTACAATGACTTTTTTGATCATTTTCTTTATCGTGAATGGCAGCGTCCACAGCACTCTTCTTTGCTGTCAAAACGGTTCGCTGCTCGCTATCCCTTTGAGGAAAGCATTTTAAAAAAATGGGAATCGCCTGTGGTGGACCCACCAATAGCACGCCTTAGTAAGCCGACGACCATTCCTCTGGAAGGGACTCCTTCGTTTAAGGATCCTGATAGAAAAACAGGCGCTTTTAAAGTCGCTGTTCCTGGTGGCAGGTTCCGCTGTGCGACCAGCCTTGGCGTCCGCTGTGGCGGCACAACACATATCCGAGTGTATGGAAGAGCTCCTGAAGGACCTGAAAGACGGTCACCTGATGGATGCGCCCCAGAAGGCTGAGTTTTACTCCAAGGGTTCAAGTACCTTTGTGATTCAGCCGCTGATTTACTGCCGATGTTGTCCAGAATAACGATATTTGCAGTCATACTTAGACGGATACTTTGATTGCGTTCTTGGTCCGGTGACTACGCTTCCAAAAAAGGTTTGGCTGACCTCCCTTTTCAAGGCGGACGTCTATTTGGCCCACGTTTGGATGAGATTATTAAGGACTTCACGGGAGGTGAGAGTACCTTCCTTCCAGAGCCCCGCAGGCATGAGTCTCGCCGTAGACAGGGGCCCCCTCCTTCGGGACAGAAGAAGTTTTTTCGCGCCTCGGGCGCATCAGGTAAAGGGACCCGCTCTGGTAAGGTCGCTGCAGGGGCTGGAAGACAGCAGTGGCAGCGCAAAACCGAAAAGGCGGAGGACAAGTCCTCCTCAGCCTGATGACGTCTTCTGGGGTTCGCAGACCGGTGGCTGGCTCACATTTCCGACCGCTGGGTCCAGTAAGTGGTGTCCACCGGGTACAGGATAGAGTTCATATCTCTACCCCCAGACAGGTTCTTCCCATCAAATTTAGGGCTCCCGCAGGAACGCCGGGAGGCCCTCCTTGGGGCTGTACAAGCGCTCTGACCAGGGGGTGATTGTACCAGTGCCCCCAGAAGAGAAGTTTTGAGGGTTCTACTCAAATCTTTTCGTGGTTCCCAAAAAGGGGGGGGGGGTTCGGCCCGTACTGGACCTGAAGGCCCTGAACCGGTATGTCAGGGTGCGGAAATTCCGGATGGAATCTATCCGCTCGGTCTTGGCAGCCCTCCATCAGGGGGAGTTTCTGGCGTCTCTGGACATCAGGGATGCGTACCTCCATGTACCCATTCATCCACGCCATCAGCGCTTCCTGCGCTTTACGGTGGGAGACCTCCATTTTCAATTTGTGGCACTCCCCTTCGGCCTGGCCTCAGCACCTCGAGTCTTCACAAAATTGCTAGCCCCGGCATTGCGGTAGTGGCATACCTGGATGATCTGCTCCTGCGGGCGGAGTCAGTCTTGGCTCTGGAGGAGAATGTGGGTATCACAATGACCTTACTGCTGGACTTTGGCTGGTTACTGAACCTACAGAAGTCATCGGTGTCTCCATCCCGTCGCCTGGAGTATCTGGGTCTAATTCTGGACACAGAGCAGGCGAAGGTTTTCCTCCCTCCGGCCAAGTTGCTGTCTGCAGTCAGCAGTGCGCACCCTTTTATCACACCGTCAATCTTCATTGCGGTTCTGTATGCGGGTGCTGGGACTCATGGTCTCGTCGTTCGAGGCGATACCTTTCGCCCAGAGTCGCACTCGTCTCCTTCAGCGAGCGATTCTGGCTCGGTGGGACAGGTCCCCTCGGTCGTTGGACCTTCTGATCCGTCTGAGCTCCCAGACCAGGGCGTCTCTGACCTGGTGGCTTCGGGACTCAGCCCTAACTCAGGGGAAGACGTTCCTGCCTCTTCAGTGGGTGATCATCACCACGGATGCCAGTCTTTTGGGCTGGGGAGGGATCCTGGGGCATCTATCTGCCCAGGGTCGTTGGTCGGCACAGGAAGCCCGCCTCCCCATCAACGTTCTGGAGCTGAGGGCAATCAGATTGTGCCTTTTCCACTGGACAGTGAGATTGCAGGGTCGTCCGATTCAAATTCAATCGGACAATGCCACAGCAGTGGCGTATGTGAACCATCAGGGCGGCACAAGGAGTTCAGCAGCTGCAGCGGAGGCAGCTCTGATACTGCGTTGGGCGGAACTTCACGTTCCGGCGATCTCAGCCATTTACATTCCAGGGGTGGAGAACTGGCAGGCAGACTTTCTCAGTCGCCAGACGCTGGACCAGGGAGAGTGGACCCTCCACCCGGAGGTGTTCAAGCAAATTTGCCGCAGATGGGGGACGCCGGACGTGGATCTCATGGCATCTCGGTTCAATCACAAGGTGGAGACCTTTGTGTCCAGAACGAAGGATCCGTTGGCAGTGGCCACGGACGCTCTTGTGGCCCCCTGGAGCCGTTATCGTCTTCTGTATGCCTTCCCTCCGATAAGACTGCTTCCGCGATTGATACGCAGGATAGTGGCGGAGGGGATACCAATTATCCTGGTGGCTCCAGATTGGCCTCGGCGCACTTGGTACGCCGACGTGGTGCAAATGGTGGCAGACACCCCTTGGCTGCTCCCGCTGCGAGACGATTTTCTGTCTCAGGGGCCCATCTTGCACCCTGCTTTACCCTCGCTGGCTTTGACGGCTTGGCTATTGAGTCCCAGGTGCTAAGGGACAGGGGAGTCGCCGACTCCGTAATCCCTACTTTGTTAAAAGCTCGCAAGTGTACTTCTCGCAAGATTTATCACCGCACCTGGAAGGCTTATATAGCTTGGTGCGAGGCGGAGGGTCATAACCCTCGCTCTTATGTCGTGTCTAGGGTCCTGACTTTTTTGCAACAGGGCCTGAACAAATAACTGGCTTTGAGTACTCTCAAGGGCCAGATATCGGCTCTGGTTATTCTCTTTCAGAGACCTTTAGCTTCGCACTCGTTGATTCGTACCTTTGTACAAGGTGTGCGACATGTGGCGCCTCGGGTGAGGACTCCGAAGGCTCCGTGGGATCTGAATTTGGTGCTTTCTGTTCTTCAGAAACCACCTTATGAGAATATCAGGGAGATTTCCTTACAACTGCTGTCGCAGAAGGTGGCCTTTTTAGTTGTCATCACTTCCGCCAGACGGGTGTCGGTAAGTCTCCCTACTTAGTCATGCATAAGGATAAGGCGGTCTTGCGACCCTCTCCTTTCTTTCTTCCGAAGGTGGTTTCTTCTTTTCACATTAATGAAGATATTGTTCTGCCTTCATTGTGCCCTCGCCCATCGCACCCAAAGGAGTTTGAGTTGCATGCTTTGGACATGGTGAGGGCCTTACGGGTGTGCTTGGCTGCTACAGCTTCTTTTCGAAAAGCTGATGCCTTGATTGTACTGCCAGAGGGCCCGCGCAAGGGATTGGCGGCCTCGTCGGCTACAATTTCTCATTGGATTAGAAAAACCGCAACCCATGCGTATTCTGTTCGGGGCAAGGTTCACCCCTTTTCCAGTCACGGCTCATTCTACCCGGGCTGTTAGCACTTCCTGGGCTTTCAGACACCAGGCCTCGGTGTCACAGGTGTGCAAGGCGGCCACTTGGGCTTCGGTTCACACTTTCACTAAGTTTTATAAAGTTGATGTGTTTGCATCTTCGGATGCTGCTTTTGGCCGCAAAGTTTTGCAGGCGGCGGTGTAGGCGCGCCTGGCGCCTCCTTAGAGATTCAGCTGGGTACTGTTGTTAGCGTTTACCCACCCCTCTTTTTGACACAGCTTGGGGACGTCCCCACACGTCATGATGAGCTGCATCTGTCGTGAACGATAGGAGAAAAAGGGATTTTATTAAAACTTACCGTAAAATCCTTTTCTCCGAGTTCACTGACAGACGCAGCTCCCACCCCTCGGTGCTCTGTTCTTGTAAGGCTTGTTACGAACTGAAGAGCTATGCTATGAGGGGGTTTATATAGAAAGAGGGGATGGCCCCCATGGGAGGGGCCAGCTGTTTCTTTTCCCTGCCTAGTTAACTCCTAGTGGGACGAGCATAAACCCACACGTCGTGATGAGCTGCGTCTGTCAGTGAACTCGGAGAAAAGGATTTTACGGTAAGTTTTAATAAAAATCCCTTTTTTCGGTTACTAGGAAATTTCTGTTGGCCAGGGGCATCCAAGATATTTTTTACTACATGATCTCCGAAGTTAGGTGCCCTTCTGTAAATTAATTTTGGTTTATCTGGTAATATGGGCCCCAGGTCCCGATCAAGCTGCAAAATGTGCCAATACTTTTTGAATATTTCCTCCACCTCCTTATACTGACTATGGAAGTCTGACAGAAAGTTTAGTTGAAAGGAAAAAAATCTTGGATGCCCCAGGCCAACAGAAATTTCCTAGTAACCGAAAAGGTTACCCTGTATGAAATGCAAAGCGTGCAGATGGACAAGGGAAGATAATGGAATCTGTATGAATTTTAATAACTCAGAAGAAAGACCGTCTACAATAAAAGATTTCATCACCTGTAACTCCCCTTATGTGGTGTACTTACTATGGTGCCCATGCAGCCTCTGCTACATAGGCCGCACTAAAAGACAGGTAAAGGTTCACATAGGGAACATCTGACTAATATTAAGAAGGGCTATAGACACCATAGTGTATCGATGCATTTTAGATTGAAACACAACAGGGACCCTTCTGTTTTACGCTTTTGTGGTATAGATGTAGTGTATCCTCTGTGGAGGGGGTCCAACCGAGTTAGGGACCCTTCACAGAGAGAAACACATTGGATCTACCTCATGAACTGTTTACAGCCGAATGGAATGAATATTGAACTAGATATTAATGCATTCATTAGTGACACCTTACCTCAACAAAGTAACAAATTAAAATAATAAATCACCGTGTCTTTAATAGATGAAATAGCAACAGTAGAGAAAAGAATGGGGACAGTTATATATCACACCCAAAGAGGTCGCTATAATAAGGAAAAACACAAGACGTCTGATATTAAATAAGAAACATTTAAAGTGGTTGTCAAGTCACATTAAAAAAAAAAAAAAGAAACTGCAAGGGAAAGGCATAATGAGCTAGTATGCATCGAATACTAGATCATTATGAAATGCTTACCTTAGATTGATTCTGTAGCAGCGGTCCCCGAGCATCGATGTGACCAGCTGTGTCCGTCGTCTTCTGGGATCCCGGGCTCCAACCCTTACAGCGCGGACTCCAGCGTTGTGGTTGGCAGGAGCTGCGCTGACATCACTCTGGCGCATGCGCACGGGAGCCGTCATTTACGGCACACTTAGTTTCTTCACTGTGCATGTGACGAAGACGTCGGCATATGCAGATACAGGGAATATCTCCTAAAAGGTGCAAGTTTAGGAGATATTCCCAGGATCTACAGGTAAGCCTGAATATAGTTTAAAGTGGTTGTCATGACTTGGCAACCACTTTAAATAACCTGAATGGCTAATCAGCCTGTTACTAGACTGTTTTTAAATGAGTCACTATATATGTTAATTCAGAGTGTAACAGCTGTGAATATATGCACTGACGCTGCAGACTATCGGGCTAGTGCTATGTGCAATGACCGATATGATATCCTGGGGCATCATTATATTGGAACATGGTAGATTTTATATACTAGATATACCCATAGAGTGATGCATTTGCTGTGATTTTTAATTGTAAATGTAGATGTTGCCCTTCCTTGGACATCTAAAAGACATCAGATATGGCTGCTTTTCACCTAAGGGTTCATCCAGAGGAGGGAAGGTATATAGAGACAGTCCATACAGCCAATCACCAGTGGAAGTCCGTATGATAAAACGCGTCGTGATTGGGCTGTACGGCAACACCTGCTAGCAGAAGCTCCGTTCCCCTGGCTCCCCGCTGGACGGAGGAGAGGAGGCAGCTCGCCACGACTAATCATGGAGGAAAAGCCTGATATGTCCTGGGACGGCCGGCGTCTACATAGTATGATACATGCGTTTTAACTGTTCAGTCTGGTAAGACTGTACAGGGGGGACGTCTTTTTATGCAAGCTGGGGAATAAATTGCAGTTACAGTTTTACACTATGTCCCAGCTTTTGCTTTTTACTTTGTATGTGGACACTTGTATGGAGTCAATGGACCATTGCCACAACTAAGATTACTGAGTGCAAGGTTAGCACTATCAAGCATTTGAGCCAGAGCATGAGAGTGTCTGGCATATAGTTGCGGTAAGAGTCCAACCTTTGGGGAAGTCTGACACCTGCATGATGACGCGGTGTATGTGTGGTGTATGATCGATCTACGGAAATCCTCAAAGTGTCTAGTTGGAAATAAACTTTTTGAACTTTTTTTTAGTATTTGTGGACAGTCGCTTTTCACTGGGTGTTGCTCATTAAGTCTATTATGGTTATATCCGGTTCGACTGATTTAGCGCTGCTATATGCCCTATGGATATAAATGTTTTATAATAGGAGTTTCACTTTTGAATTGAATTACTGAAATAAATTAACTTATTGATGATATTCTAATTTTTTGAGATGTGCCTATATATAGATGTGTTTTTGAATGACTCCCAACAAGCTAGAAAATCACGCACATAATTTTTTGTTTTTTGCCTCATTGAGTCCAGCGCTGAGTGTCAGTGAAACAGCAAAACCCTGTGTACATTATCAACTAAAGTATGAAACACATTGCAACTTCATTCAAATATTATAAAAAAAAAAGTGCAGTGCTAGAACTACATAAGAGTTGCAGGCTTAATCGTAATAGGATTTTTTGACTTACCGTAAAATCCTTTTCTCTGAGTTCATTGACAGACGCAGCCTCTCATTCATGACACGTGGGTTTATGCACCTTTTACCAGGAGTAGACTAGACAGAACGAAGTTCAGAAAAGCAAAGCCCCCAGGGGGCCGTCCTCACTTAGCATATAACCCCTCAGCCCTGCATAGCATATCAGTTCGTAACAAACCGTACAAACACAACACCAAGGGGTGGGTGCTGCGTCTGTCAATGAACTCAGAGAAAAGGATTTTACGGTAAGTCAAAAAATCCTATTTTCTCTTACGTTCATTGACAGACGCAGCCTCTTATTCATGACATGTGGGGACGTCCCAAAGCAGTGTCAATCAAAGAGGGGTGGGTAAACAATAACAACTGTACCCAACAGAATGATCTCGGGAGGCGCCAGTCGCGCCTACACCGCCGCCTGCAAAACTTTGCGGCCAAAAGTAGCATCCGC
>BLSH010197939.1:312052-324142 GCA_018402905.1 Glandirana rugosa
ATTTTTTGACTTACCGTAAAATCCTTTTCTCTGAGTTCATTGACAGACGCAGCCTCTCATTCATGACACGTGGGTTTATGCACCTTTTACCAGGAGTAGACTAGACAGAACGAAGTTCAGAAAAGCAAAGCCCCCAGGGGGCCGTCCTCACTTAGCATATAACCCCTCAGCCCTGCATAGCATATCAGTTCGTAACAAACCGTACAAACACAACACCAAGGGGTGGGTGCTGCGTCTGTCAATGAACTCAGAGAAAAGGATTTTACGGTAAGTCAAAAAATCCTATTTTCTCTTACGTTCATTGACAGACGCAGCCTCTTATTCATGACACGTGGGGACGTCCCAAAGCACTGTCAACAAAGAGGGGTGGGTCAACAATAACTGTACCCAACAGAATGATCTCGGGAGGCGCCAGCCGCGCCTACACCGCCGCCTGCAACACTTTGCAGCCAAAAGCAGCATCCTTGGATGCTGACACATCAACTTTTGTAAAATTTAACAAAAGTGTGCACCGAGGCCCAAGTAGCCGCCTTGCACACCTGAGACACCGACGCTTGGTGTCTGAAAGCCCAGGAAGTGCTAATCGCCCTGGTGGAATGAGCCGTGACCGGAAAGGGAGGTTCTTGGCCCCGAACAGCATACGCATGGGTCACAGTCTGTCCCAACGGGATACAGTGGCCAACAAAGCCGCCAAACCTTTGCGCGGCCCTTCCGTCAGCACAAACATTGCATCTGACCTCCGAAAAGGAGCCGTAGCTGTCAATACACCCGCAAGGCCCTCACTACGTCCAAGGAATGCAGAGCAATCTCCTTAGGATGAGACGGGCGCGGACACAAGGAAGGGAGGACAATGTCCTCCTTAATGTGAAAAGAGGAAACCACCTTCGGTAGGAACGAAGGAGACGGACGCAGCACCGCCTTATCCTTATGTAGGACCAAATAAGGAGACCTACACGACAAAGCCGCCAATTCAGACACCCGCCTAGAGGATGTAATGGCCACCAAGAAGGCGACCTTTTGAGACAGCAATTGTAAGGGAATATCCCTATCTGCTCACATGGCGGTTTCTGCAGCACAGAAAGTACCAAGTTCAGATCCCACGGTGCCAGGGGCAACCGTACCTGAGAAGCCACATGACGTACACCCTGTACAAATGTACGGATCAAAGAATGCGTCGCCAAGGGACGCTGGAAAAGAATCGCCAGAGCAGAAATCTGACCTTTGAGTGTGCTCAAAGCCAACTTTTGATCCAGGCCTTGTTGAAGGAAGGCCAGCACCCGAGATACCGAAAGAATGGGGGTTCCAACCCCCGCCTCACAGCAGGCAATATAGGCCTTCCAGGTGCGATGATAGATCTTGTGCGAAGTGCACTTGCGCGCCTTAAGCATAGTGGGGATCACTGACTCAGAGACCCCCCTATCCCTCAGTACCTGGGACTCAATAGCCATGCCGTCAAAGCCAGCGAGGGTAAAGCAGGGTGCAAGATAGGACCCTGCAACAGTAGATCTTCGCGAAGCGGGAGCCGCCAGGGAACAATTGTTACCATCCGCACCACGTCGGTGTATCAAGGACGCTGAGGCCAATCCGGAGCCACCAGGATTGTCGGGATTCCCTCCACTTCTATCCTGCGCAGTAACCATGGTAGAAGTTTGAGAGGAGGGAAGGCATACAAAAGCCTGTACCGGGACCATGGGGCCACCAGGGCGTCCGTGGCTACGGATCCCTTGACCTGCACACGAAGGTCTTCACCTTGTGATTGAATCTGGACACCAGGAGATCCACATCTGGCGTGCCCCACCTTTCACAAATCTGGCGAAACACCTCTGGATGTAGGGACCATTCTCCCTAGTCCAGCGTTTGGCGACTGAGAAAGTCCTCCTTCCAATTTTCTATGCCCAGAATGTAGATGGCGGAGA
Organism: Glandirana rugosa; assembly: GCA_018402905.1. Taxonomy (NCBI): domain Eukaryota; kingdom Metazoa; phylum Chordata; class Amphibia; order Anura; family Ranidae; genus Glandirana; species Glandirana rugosa. The sequence continues at coordinate 313,969 of BLSH010197939.1, forward strand.
TTGCTGGCACGTGAAGTTCTGCCCACCTTAGAATGTGGGCTGCCGCTGCTGCCAAGCTCCTTGATGCGCCTTGATGGTTCATGTACGCCACCGCCGTGGCATTGTCCGACTGAACCTGAACCGAGAGGCCGCGCAGCTCCAACACATTGATCGGCAGACAAGACTCCTGCGCTGACCAACGGCCCTGAGCCGACAGTTGTCCCAGGACTCCTCCCCAGCCCAAGAGGCTGGCATCTGTCGTGACTTTCGACCATTCCAGGGGAAGGAACGACTTCCCCAAGGTCAGTGCCGGGACCCGAAGCCACCAGGCCAACGACCCCCTGGTCCGATGATCCAGCTGGATCAGCAGATCCAGAGACGAGGGAGACTTGTCCCACTGCAGCAGTATCGCTCGCTGCAGGAGCCGGGTGTGACTCTGGGCGTACGGTATTGCCACCAGGTAAGAGATATAGTGCCCAATGTGGATGGCACTCAGTGCCACCCTCAGATGCCACCCTAGACCACCAGGGAATGAGCCCCTATCAATATATATGCCCACCAGTGCCCCTATCAGTGCCACATATCAGTGCCCACCATTGCCACCTACCAGTGCCCACCTATCAGTGCCCATCAGTGCCACCTATCAGTGCCCAGTGCCGCCTATGAGTGCCAATCAGTGCCGCTTAGCAGTGTCCGTCAGTGCTGCATATCAGTGCCCGTCAGTGCTGTATATCAGTGCCACCTATCAGTACTCGTCAGTGTTGCTTATCAGTGCCGCCTAACAGTGTTCATCATTGCTGCATATAAGTGCCTCATCATCAGTGCCACCTCATCAGTGCCGCCTCATCAGTGCCAATCAGTACTGCCACATCAGTGCCCGTCAGCGTAGCCTAATCAGTGCCCACCAGTGATGGAGAAAATTTACTTATTTACAAAGTTTTGTGACAAAAATAGAGAATTTTTTTTTTTTTTTCAAAATTTTCAGCCTTTTTTTATTTGTAGCGCAAAAAATAAAAACCGCAGGGGTGATCAAATACCACCAAAAGAAAGCTCTATTTGTGGGAACAAAATTATAAAAAATCTGTTTGGGTACAACGTCGCACGACCACGCAATTGTCATTCAAAGCGCAACAGCACTGCAAACTGAAAATTGGTCTGGTAGTAAAGTGTTCTAAGGGCATAATATTGAAGTGGTTAAGATCTAGACACATACAAAGATCTGACCAATTGAGGCAACTTTTGGAAAAGGAAGATGGTGATCAAAAGGCCAAGATAAAGAAAAAATACAGTCTGGATTTGGCTGATTATTCCACCAATGTTGTCTTCAAATGGCAAATCAAAATAGATGAGGGGACGGGTATGGAAGTAGGGGTTGCACCAGTTACTACTTGCTATCAACCACTGTCTATTCCATCTGATGTAACTTATGTCCTCTCCCTCTCACAGGGTAGAGGAAAACCCTCAGAACAGACAGAGGGTTTATGCCCCTCTGAAACCTAAATCACGTAAGAATGGGCATAAGCCAAATCGGCCTGCTGGGACTGGTTTTGCCTAACAAAGCGGTCCGAACCATAGAGGTCAAGGTGGGAACTATTAGTCAACTAGGACCCCCTGTCAGGGACGCTCCAACTATCAGAATTATGGAGATTACAGTCAAAGTTCTAGAAGTTTTGGAGCCCAGGGACCAGATTCTTTTAGACAAACGCCTAGAGCAGGGAATATCCCACTCCAAAATAGGTTTGCACCTCTATATGAGGGTGATGAGCGATTTAGTGAGGGATATTTCAATAGCCCTCCATTGTAGTCGTTTGACCGTCCCCCATACATGCATGGAATCTTCATCTGCATTTCAGAGGGGTGAACAACAGTCACATTTTTTTCCCAAGGGCAACTTTTGAGCAAAAAGGGCCTACGAAGAAAAAGAGGCACCAGAGGTGGGAGGAGGCACAGACGCAAAGAAAAGAAAACATTATATGTGAGTGGGATATTTATTTGAGCCAGGGTTTAAAATATGCACTCCCACAAAAGTTAAACAAATTTGAGACACTCTTTGACGTTCAAAAATGTGTTCGTAAAATGAGCATTAAAAGGCATTTTATTGTCAATCCGGTGGAAAATCGGATTGTAACTAATCAGAACATCACATCTCGGGTTTCTAATGGTGGTGATGCTAAGTTTTCTAATGCCTCTTTTATTCAACCCCCCCCAGGAAATGTTCCCCCATCCATTCCAGTTTTTAAGGAGACGCTCCTTAGAGATATAGAGACACTCAAAATTTGTAGGGCCAGGACAACAAACACTATACAACAGGGTCTCAAACAATTATGTTAACGTAATGACATTGTCATCCGCCCTGCAGATAAGGGGGGGGTGGCATTGTCATCCTTTGAGGAAGACTACATTAAGGAGATGAATAGGCTATTGTTCGACCGCTCTACTTATATACCACTCAAATCGGACCCTACAGCTAAATGTAAGAGAGAGTTGATAAGTCTTATTGAGGTAGGCTCAAGGTAAGGGGTGTTGAATAAAAAGGAATGTGCATATCTGGTGCCCTCGGCTCCCAGGGTACCGGTTATGTACTACTTGCCTAAGATCCACAAAAACCCCACACACCCCCAGTGGGTTGCCCTATTAGCGGCATTGATTCGGTGACGGCTAGAGTGGGGAGATATGTGGACGAATTTCTACAGCCATTAGTGGGCAGTACCCCTTTGTATCTTAGGGATACAACACAAGTGATTAACATCATACAATATTTTCAGTGGAGTGAGGGATCTTTATTAGCGACGGCGGATGTCGCCTCGCTATATACTGTTATCTCCCATCAACATGGGTTGGAGGCCATTTGTCATTACCTTGATCAAGATAACTCTATACCACAGATACAGAAAGACTTTATTGTAAAATTGTTCATTTTTGCTACAGACCATAACGTGGCGTGGCGATGGGTGCGAAGTTTGCACCTAGCCAATTTATTTATGGCCCATTGGGAAAAAGTTGTCATTTGGGACAACCTCCCCAGGGAGTTGCGTCTCTGGAAAATATATATTTATGGCGTTTTGATTTTTTTGGGAGAGTGACATGACCTCCCTCAAAGCATTCATCACTACATGAAATCAAAATGATAGGGGCATTATTCTTGAACACTAGGCTAGTGATTCCCACATACACTTCTTAAACCTAAATGTTACTATTAAAGATGACCAACTTATGACTAATACATACTTTAAAGAGACTGACCACAATGCTTCTATTCCCTTCTTAAGTTGTCATCGTGATTCCTGGTCAATGCGGTCCCAAAAAGCCAGTTTTTGCGAATCAGAGGCAATTGCTCTGATGTGGCCGATTACTTTCAACAGGCAGACATTTGAAAAAGGAGATTTTTGGAAAAGGGGTATTCCATAGATACCATTAATAATACCATCAATAGGGTAGGCAGCATGGACAGAGAGTCCATGCTGATGAGTGGGAGTAGGAAGCCCTTGGCATCCAATGGTAGTAAGTTTGGATGGTCTATGGTTACTGGTTACTCTAACCAACATTTTTCAATCAAAAAGTTCCTCCAAAAACATTGGGGGATCCTTAAAAATGATAGGGTGCTTGGACCCCAACTCCCAGATCGACCAGTGATGATTTTTAGAGGTGCTCCCTCGCTGAGACACAGACTGGCCCCAAATATTATTGACCCACCTAAGAGATTATCTTTTTTTTTATACTATGAAGGGCTTCTTCCCCTGCAGGTAGTGCAGTATTTGCTAGGTTAACTCTTTCAGGGGGAGAAAATGTACATCTTTTCAATCCACCCTAACAGGTCAAAATTATCACATTGATTCCTTTCTCACATGTTCCACGCAACATGTAGTTTACATGATTCAGTGCCAATGTTCCAAACAATACATTGGACGCACGAAACGTGAACTGTATGTGCGTTGGGCTGAACATGTGGGCAATCAAGCAGCATTTTAGGAAACAATTTATCTAGGCACTATGCGAAACATCACAACGATATAACGGGTACTCTATTTCTCGCCATAGATAAGGTGTTACCTCATTGGAGGGGAACAAATATGGTGAGGACTATTTCTAGATTTGAAACCCACTTTTTTTTGATATGCGATCTTATGTTCCTTTCAGCATGAAGGTCGAATGGGACGTAGAGCTGCACGATTCTGGCCAAAATGAGAATCACAATTTTTTTGCTTAGAATAAAGGTCACGATTCTCGCGGGGTAACATCTTACATATACATAAAAATTGGGCTAACAGCACTGTTTCCTTTTTTGAAAGTATAATTTTTCCCAAAAAATTGCGTTTGAAAGACCGCTGCGCAAACACTGTGTGACAAAATATTGCAACAACCGCCATTTTATTCTCTAGGGTCTCTGCTAAAAAATATATATATAATGTTTGGGGGTTCTAAGTAATTTTCTAGCAGAAAATACTGGATTTTTATTTGTAAGCAACAAATGTCAGAAAAGATTTAGTCTTTAAATGGTTAAACTAAACTCTTCTATACACAGGAGTTCATTGCTTTGATACAGTTGTATGCAAAAGTTTAGGAACTCCTGACAATTTCCATGATTGTCATTTATAAAATGTGGGTGTTTGGATCAGCAATTTCAAATAACTGAAGGACACAGTAATATTTCAGTAGTGAAATGAGGTTTATTGGATTAACAGAAAATGCGCATTATGCATCAAAACGAAATTAGACAGGTGCATAAACTTGGGCACCCCAACAGAAAAATCACAACAATATTTAGTAGAGCCTCCTTTAGCAGAAATAACAGCCTCTAGACGCTTCCTATAGCCTGTAATGAGTGTCTGGATTCTGGATGAATGTATTTTGGACCATTCCTCCTTACAAAACATCTCCAGTTCAGTTAGATTTGATGGTTGCCGAGCATGGACAGCCCGCTTCAAATCACCCCACAGATCTTAAACGATATTCAGGTCTTGGGACTGGGATGGCCTTTCCACAACATTGTACTTGTTCCTCTGCATAAATGCCCGAGTAGATTTTGACCAGTGCTTTGGGTCATTGTCTTGTTGAAATATCCAGCCCCGGCGTAACTTCAACTTTGTGACTGATTCCTCAACATTATTCTCAAGAATCTACTGATATTGAGTGGAATCCACGCGACCCTCAATTTTAACCAGATTCCCAGGATCGGCACTGGCCACACATCCCCACAGCATGATGGAACCAAATTTTGCTGTGGGTAGCAAGTGTTTTTCTTGGAACGCCTGTTCTTTTGCCGCCATGCATAATGCCCCTTGTTATGACCAAATAACTCAATATTTGTCCAAATGTGTGTTTGCATACCTCGAGCGACTCTGTTTGTGGCGTGTGTGCAGAAAAGGCTTCTTTTGCATCACTCTCCCATACAGCTTCTCCCTGTGCACAGTGTGCTGAATTGTTGAACGATGCACAGTGACACCATCTGCAGCAAGTTGATGTTGTAGGTCTTTGGAGGTGGTCTGTGGGCTGTTTTTGACCATTCTCATCGTCCTTCGCCTTTGCCTCTCCAATATTTTACGTGGCCTGCCACTTCTGGCCTTAACAAGAACTGTGCCTGTGGTCTCCCATTCCCTCACTATGTTCCTCACAGTGGACACTGACAGCTTATATCTATGTGATAACTTTTTGTAGCCTTCCCCTAAACCATAATGTTTTGAGGCCCCCATGTTGCCACTCTTCAGAGGAGAGTCAAAGAGAACAACAACTTGCTATTGGCCACCTTAAACACCTTTTCTCATGATTGGATGCACTTGTCTATGAAGTTCAAGGCTTAGTGAGCTCACCAAACCAATTGTGTGTTCTGATTAATCATTGCTAAATAGTTACAGGTATTCAAATCAACAAAATGTTGCTTTGTCTAATCTCATTTTGATGCATATTGCACATTTTCTGTTAATCTAATAAACCTCATTTCACTACTGAAATATTACTGCGTCCTTCAGTTATTTGATAGATCAAAATGAAATTGCTGATCCAAACACCCAAATATTTATAAATGACAATCATGGAAATTGTCAGGGGTTCCTAAACTTTTGCATACAACTGTAACTAAAAACATTGTATCTCTTTGCTTCTTTTACCAGCAATGATCTCAGACTTTGCAGTCTTCCCAGATAGGAGAGACTCAAGTCGCTCCGACTTAGAAAAAGGTTCCTGGGGAGACTTGCATTTACTTATATTAAAGTCAAGTTTCGCTGAGTCGCCCCGCAAGTCGGACACCATTAACTGCACTGAAAATCGTGGTAATGCGTAATGGAGATCGCGGGGGGGTGAACTGAGATCGCAATTTTAGTACGATTAATCGTGCAGCTCTAAGGGGACATAAATGTCTTTAATAATATTGCCTGAACTGTTTTTATTTTTGTAAGTGGTGTCCTTGTTCCATCTTTCCCCTTTGTTTATCTCAGTGGCTTTATATCCACTATTTTTTTCCATTGGTGCTTTGAGCCTTGTTTTAATTATAAAGTAGTTTAATTGTAATGAGTTTTTAAATGCACTTATTTGTGTGCAACTCTTATCTGTACTTCCTCCCAACTCTTCCCATTATGCCTTTATTTGTGGACATTGTGCGTGGCTGCGCAATTGTCTGTGGCTATGAGCGGCTATACTTAATATGGCAGGTTGTCCTCCTTTGGCCAGCAGCTAATATGGCCTCCCGGCTCTATAAATGTTATGAGCAAGCTAAAGCACCCGTTTGGCCCTTCCCCAGACGACGTTCGATGTGACGAAATGCATAGGGTGTAGCCATAGACGGTGATGTCATCACACTATCCAACACTGATTGGCTATCTACCAGGAAGCCGAAGGGAGGGTTTTGGGTGAGGACGCCGCGCTACACCATGCTTTGTTATGGATGCTTTTATCAAGGCTGACTAATAGAGAGCTTCTTGTAAGTGCAACTTATGATTTTAATAAAGTGTGTATACCGAAGTACTGCACCATGAAGTTTTTATATTTATCCATGGGTTCCATGTGTAACGTCTGATGGAGGGGATTGACAGAAGGTAGGAGTGGAGAGTGACAGCGGGAGAGTATCCTTAGGTGGTGGGCAGACGTTTCATCTCTATGCGCTTCATGACCACTTTGGTCACTGTGATCTGGTAAGCAGTCTGTACACCTATACACTGGGTGTGTTAAGTGATCCCTTTTGTTTTGGTTGGAAAGAACTCACCCTTTTTCCACATCTATGTTTGGCATGTCACTTTAAGCTAGAGCTGCACGATTAATCGTATTAAGATCGCGATCTTGATCTACCCCCCCCCTGCGATCTCCATTGGGCATTACCGTGATTTTCAGTGCAGTTAATGGGATCCGACTTGCAGGGCGAATCAGCGTGACTTGACAGTAATAAAAGTGCCTGAAGCCTTTTCAAGTCAGTGACTTGAGTCTCAGGGGAGGCAGCCAAGTCTGGGCAGACAGCCAACTTCTGAGCCATCATTGATAAAAGAGATACTTCAAAGACATTGAACTCTGAGTGAACTGCCCTTATATAGAGGTTTGGTTTAACCACTTCAATACCGAGCCTGTTTTTTGGGTTATGTAGAGTAGAATGATACCCAACATGTCATGCTTCAAAATTGCGTCCGCTCGCGGAACGGCGATAAACTTCGCAAATTAAAAATCTCCATTGGCGACATTTAAAAAATTCTACAGGTTAGCAGTTTTGCGTTAGAGGAGGTCTAGAGCTATAATTGTTGCTCTCGCTCTAACGATCGCAGCGATACCTCACATGTGTGGTTTGAACACTGTTTTCATATGTGGGCGGGACTTATGTATGCGTTCGCTTCTGCGCGCGAGCTCGGCGGGACGGAGCGCTTTAAATTTTTTTTTTTTTTAATTATTTATTTTGCTTTTTACTTTTTATTTTTACACTGTTCTTTTAAAAAAAAAATGATCACTTTTATTCCTATTACAAGAAATGTAAACATTCCTTGTAATAGAAAAAAGCATGACAGGTCCTCTTAAATATGAGATCCGGGGTCAAAAAGTCCTCAGATCTCATATTTACACTCAAATCCAAAAAAATTAAATCTGAAAAAAGTGACAGAAGGAAAAAAAAACGGGCTCTTTGAGACCGTTGGGCAGACGTCATTTCTGACGTAATTTCCGCTGGCCGTGTTATGGAGCCGATTGAGCGGCTTCAGCCGCTCACTCGGCTCAGAGACACTGGGGGGAGAGGATCGGATCATCTCCGCTGCTGCCGGCGGGTCCAGTAAGCGGCGGAGATGTCCGGAAAGCGGCGGGAGGGGGGGCACCTCTCCCGCCGCTGATAAAAGTGATCTTGCGGCGAATCCGCCGCTAAGACCACTTTTATCTTGCAGGGAATCGCCTGCTGAAAATAACGGTATCTGAATGGTGCCTGCAGCTGCAGGCACCATTCAGATATCACCACTCAAACCCAAGGACATCAACGTCATATGACGTCCGGCGGTACGGAAGTGGTTAACCATTTAAAGACTAAATTTTTCCTGACACTTGCCGTTTACAAATAAAAATCCATTATTTTGTGCTAGAAAATGACTTAGAACCCCCAAACATTATATATATTTTTTTAGCAGAGACCCTAGAGAATAAGATGGCGGTTGTTGCAATATTTTATGCCACACGCTGTTTGCGCAGCAGACTTTTAAATGCAATTTTTTTGGAAAAATTACCCCTTTCAAAAACCTAAACAGTGCTCTTAGCCCAATTTTTTTTATATATTTAATATATTACGCCGCGAGAATCGTGAGAGAATCGTGATCTTTATTCTAAGCAAAAAAATCGTGATTCTCATTTTGGCCAGAATCATGCAGCTCTACTTTAAGCACAGGTGTGAGAGCTCCATCTGTCTCACGGACTTTACTTATGGACGTTTGGATATATATGTTATAGATTTTAATGCTTTTCCTTGAATCCTGTATCTTGGCTTTTGTGTGCTGGCTGCTTGTACTATCATGTTGCTTTTCCCAAGCGCATGGTTTTTACTTTGTTTTAACGTCATTCAAGTGTCCAAAATCATACAAAGTGTCTATCCATATAAATATATATAAATAAAATGCATTGAATGAAAATCACCCGGTGTTTGTCCACTTGACACAGTGTTGAAAGCTTGTGCCATCTCTCCACCTGTGAGCACACCGAACTCCCCAGAAAATATTGCCTTTAGGCCCCTTTCGCACTTGTGCGACTCGATTTTATCGTAATTTTTTGCAGCGGTTTTCCACGATTTTGACGCGATTTGGGATCAGTACGACTTTGTTGCAACTTTGACTCAATGAAAACATATTACAAAGTAGTACAGAAATGACATCTATATTATTCAGGTGCAATTTGCATGAGACTTTGAGGGTTTAACATTGAAGTCTATGGACCTCAGGTTGCATCAAAGTTGGACCAAGGACAAGGCAGGGACTACTTTGAAGGCGGCACGACTTGAAAGTCATACAGATATGAATGGTACTCATTGGAAATAATGGGGAACGACTTGTCATGCGACTTTGCAGTCCCAAATCCCAGTTCAACTCGCACAAGTGTGAAAGGGGTCTTACTGGAAAAAATGTATTTGTAAGACAGAGACTTTATATAGACAGAAACAGCAACAATTTAAGGTGTATGCAATGGCAAATGTTCCAGCAGAGCCAGTGCTAGGCTATTTTGCATCCTAGGCAAGACCAGCCAATTGCTCCCCCCTCCTCCCTCCCCGCCAAGCCCCCCCATTTTTTTAAACACAGGTCACTGCACTATGGGTGAGCAGAGTCCTGGGTAGAAATGCACCTGCATCTGTGCTGTCACTGAAAGACAAAAAGACCCTGCATTGGTGGTTTCACTGGAAAGACAAATGTCCTTCTGACCGTGTTGTCACTGGAAGGACAAAATTGTCCCTGCATCCATCTTATGTGACGTGCACCAGTAAAGATGACAGGGGGTGGGGTAGTAGGAAGATGATGGGGTGGGGTGGTAGGAAGATGACTGGGTGGGGTGGTAATTAGATGAGAGGGGGTGGGGTGGTAGGAGGATGACAGGGTTGGGGTGGTAGGAAGAGGACGGGGATGAAGATGATCGGGGGTGGGGTGGTAGGAAGATGATGGGGGTGGAATGGTAGGAAGATGGGGTGGGGTGGTAGGAAGATGACAGGGGGATGAAGATGACGGGGTGGGGTGGTAGGAAGATGACAGGGGGTGCAAATGAT
>BLSH010197939.1:327856-375774 GCA_018402905.1 Glandirana rugosa
TAGGAAGATGACAGGGGGGGTGGGGTGGTAGGAAGATGACAAGGGGTGGGGTGGTATGAAGATGATAGGGGGTGGGGTGGTATGAAGATGACAGGGGGTGGAATGGTAGGAAGATGATAGGGGGTGGGGTGGTAGGAAGATGATAGAGGAGTGGTAGAAAGATGATAGGGGGATGAGGATGACAGGGGGTCGGGTGGTAGGAAGATGACAGGGATGAAGATGACAGGGGGTGGAATGGTAGGAAGATGATAGGGGCTGGGGTGCTAGGAAGATGACGGGGATAAAGATGACAGGGGGTAGGGTGGTATGAAGATGGTGGGGTGGTAGGAAGATGACAGCGGGATGAAGATGACGGGGTAGGGTGGTAGGAAGATGACAGGACGATGAAGATGATGGAATGGGGTGGTAGGAAGAGGACAGGGGGATGATGAGGAGGATACTCATGCAGCGGACTGTTGTGCTTTACCTTGAGATTCCGACACACTGGCTCCCCGATGATCACTGCTCTGGCAGGTCCTGTATGACCATCCATCCTGGAGAGATCAGGGAGCTTCTCAGCCATCGCTACCATCATCCGCGCTCTGCACATGGCAGGAGTTCCGCAGAGCACGAGAGAATGGGAGGAGTCGGGGGAGGGGAGCACATGGATGCACTGACACTGATCCAATAGCTGTAGGATCGAGATTCTGACAAGCTCCCAGCGCCTTCTCCTCCTCCTTCACAGGATTGCACGGCTGCGCCTTGAGCCTTGAAAGGATTACTTCTGTCACACATTGACATAGGGAACCAGTGGCCATGACTGCGCCTAGGCAGCTGCCTAGTTCGCCTAGTGGTTGTGCCGGCCCTGTGTTCCAGTGACAACTGCCTAAGATGGAAATTTCACTTTAGGGAGATTTCTTTTCATTTCCTTTTGTAACTCCAGAACAAGAAGGGATGCACATGAAAAAAACCAACAACTTGATAGGGCTTGGATAACCCTTGCATGTTTTATACAAAAACTAAAAAAAAATGACTATGCAAACACTTTAAAGTAGAACTTTATTCAGAAAATAAAGACCGTCTAGATTACTTCATTCTGGCCCTAACTATATATAACATTAAAAAGAAGTGCTCATACTGTTTAAAAAGTCTCACGCTGCTATGCACATACATGCTCAGTTGATATTTTTATTTAGGCACTGTGCCGAATTGGTAAAGTCCAATCTGCTGTCTAAAGATTTACTGCTGCTCAGGGGCTCTGGGCTTCAGCAAAATGGCTGCCCTCAGCAAGAAGAAACAGGAACAATGCTCGAGCCAATGTACAGCACACTAATTTTGGTAGCATAAATATTAGTCCTGCACACAGGAGTAAAAAAAAATACTAAAAAGCTAAACAGTGCTGTTAGCCCAATTTATTGTATATGTAAGATGTTACGCCGCGAGAATTGTGAGAAAATCGTGATCTTTATTCTAAGCAAAAAAAATTGTGATTCTCATTTTGGCCAGAATCGTGTAGCTCTTTGTGGAATGTGCATTTATTTTAAAGAACGTTATTTTTATCAAGATGTTATGGGTAAAATTCCACTTTAAAAACATATATAACCTAAAATACAAAAAGTAACATACAATTTTTCTTTGAAATTTTATTAGTTGATGTTGTGGACAATACCACTTTTTCTTTACATATAGCAGGAGATTTGTTTCCCATTATAAATTTAGTCATTGTCCTTTATGCAAGAATGCTGATCCTTTCTTTTGTCCTTCAAAGACCAAATGCAACCTGAGACATCCGCCAGGGAATGAAATTTACAGGAAAGGGACTATCTCATTCTTTGAAATAGATGGACGAAAAAATAAGGTAAGTACAGATGCATTTTACTTATGTAAATCTAGGATGTACTTGGAACTGCGTATTTAGCGACATGGAAGGAAAACATAGGTAATCAGCTTTCCTCTGCAATTTCAGTTTTGAAGCTAACCTCAGATAGCTCCCCTGGAGCAAACAGAGCAGGGCTTCTGGGTATGAGGGAGCACATGACCTCTCCATGTGACCGTGTTTGGACCTGAGCATTTAATCAGTGTACCTAAACCATGTTACATTGGGTAGCCCGTGATGTCATTTCCCTGTTTTAAAGATGTTCTCTAGCCTCACCTTTAGTCTATTACAGTTGTACAGGCTTCTCTCCTCTACTGAAAATGCTTACTTTAATTTTACTGCAAACTGAAAGTTTCTTACATTGTGCATTAGAAGCTGGTCAGGTAGAGCCCAACTTTCCCCAGCCTAACTGTTCTTGGCCCACCCCTTTTATCCATTGAATTTCTGTTGTTTCAGTCATATGTGAGCATTACATAAGACTGTCTACCTAGGAGTACCCACCCCTATAGACTAATACTCAACCATCAAAATATATTTTTGTCTTTGTCCAACTCTGTAACTTGTCCTATAGGACTCTGATCTAAAACTTCTAGGTAGTAATCTACAGTTGTGCTCATAAGTTTACTTATCCTGGCAGAATTTGATTTCTTGGCCATTTTTCAGAGAATATGAATGATAACACAAAAACATTTCTTTCACTTGTAGTTAGTGTTTGGCTGAAGTGATTTATTATCAGTCAACTATGTTTACACTTTTTAAATCACAATGACAACAGAAACTACCCAAATGACCCTGATCAAAAGTTTACATAACCTGGTGCTTTTGGTCTGATAACATGCACAGAAGTTGACACAAAGGGGTTTGAATGTCTACTAAAGGTAAGCAACCTCGCTTGTGATCTGTTTGCTTGTTGCTAGAGTGTGTGTATAAAAGGTCAATGAGTTTCTGGACTCCTGACAGACCCTTGCATCTTTCATCCAGTGCTGCAATGATATTTCTGGATTCTGAGTCATGGGGAAAGCAAAAGAATTGTCAAAGGATCTGCGGGAAAAGGTAGTTGAACTATATAAAACAGGAAAGGGATACAAAAAGATATCCAAGGAATTGAGAATGCCAATCAGCAGTGTTTAAACTCTAATCAAGAAGTGGAAAATGAGGGGTTCTGTTGAAACCAAACCACGGTCAAGTAAACCAATTAAAATTTCAGCCACAACTGCCAGGAAAATTGTTGGGGATGCAAAGAAAAACCCACAAATATCTTCAGGTGAAATACAGGACTCTCTGAAAACGTGGTGTGGCTGTTTTAAGATGCACAATAAGGAGGCACTTGAAGAAAGATAGGCTGCATGTTTGAGTCGCTAGAAGAAAGCCATTACTACGCAAATGCCAACAAAGTATCCCCCTTACAATATGCCAAACAGCACAGAGACCAGCCTCAAACCTTCTGGCACAAAGTCATGTGTAGTTATGAGACCAAAATTGAGCTTTTTGGCCACAACCATAAATGCTACATTTGGGGAGGAGCCAACAAGGCCTATGATGAAAGGTACACCGTTCCTACTGTGAAACATGGAGGTGGATCGCTGGTGTTTTGGGGATGTGTGAGCTACAAAGGCACAGGAAATTTGGTCAAAATTTATAGCAAGATGAATAATGCAGTATGTTATCAAAAAATACTGGAGGAACATTTGCATTCATCAGCCAGGAAGCTGTGCATGGGACGTACTTGGACATTTCAACATGACAAAACACAAGGCCAAGTCGACCTGTCATTGGCTACAGCAGAATAAAGTGAAGGTTCTGGAGTGGCCATCTCAGTCTCCTGACCTCAATATCATTGAGCCATTGTGGGGAGATCTCAAACATGCAGTTCATGCAAGACAGCCCAAGAATTTCTCAGAACTGGAGGCTTTTTGCCAAGCGGAATGGGCAGCTTTACCATCTGAGAAGATAAAGAGCCTCATCCAAAAATACCACAAAAGACTTCAAGCTGTCATTGATGTTAAAGGGGGAAATACGCGGTATTAAGAACTGTAAACGTTTGATCAGGGTCATTTGGGTAGTTTCTGTTGTCCTTATGATTTAAAGAGGAAGTAAACCCTGATGGGTTTTTGTTACCTTTTTTGTTCCTCCTTATTACCCTGCAATATAAAAGCATAATAGGCTAGTATGCATCTAGTCTAGTCTATTATGTGACTTACCTGCATTGGAAGCCTGTGCTGTCACCGCTCCAGGAAGCGCCCATCTTCGCCCCTCTTCCTTCCGGGGCAGTGGGCTCCGGCTCTGTGATTTGCTGGAGCTGCGTGATGTCACTCCCACGCATGCGCGCGGGAGCCACCAATCCCGGCATGATCTCAGTGAAAGAACAGCACGAAGGCCGTTTCTTCACTGCGCATGTGCCCGATGACGTTGGCACAGGCAAGTACTCTGTACATCTCCTAAACCGTGCAGGTTTAGGAGATCTGCAGGGAACCTACAGGTAAGCCGCCTTATAGGCTTACCTGTAAGTTAAAGTGGTTGTCACTTCCCTACCGGCCAGGAAGTAGTTGTGTTAAAATATATATATATATATATATATATATATATAGGTAGATAGATGTTTCTAACCATGCAATCCCATATACACAGTCCTATACCCACAGTTGATACAGGGGAAGGCAAAAAACCCCAGCGAAGCATGATCCAATTTTCTATAGCGGGGGAAAAAAAATTCCTTCCTGATCCCCCAAGAGGCAATTGTATTCACCCTGGATCAACTTTACCTATAAATGTTAGTAGACAGTTATGTTATGTACATTAACCACTTCAGCCCCGGAAGGATTTCCCCCTTTAGGACCAGAGCCCTTTTTGGGATTCGGCGCTGCGTCTCTAACTGAAAATTGCATGGGCGTACGACGTTGTACCCAAACGAAATTTGCGTCCTTTTTTTCCCACAAATAGAGCTTTCTTTTGGTGGTATTTGATCACTGCTGCGTCATTTCTGATCGCCGCTATAAACAAAAGAAGAGCGACAATTTTGCAAAAAAAACCCCAAATTTCTTACTTTTTGCTAAAATACAAATCCAAAAAAAAAAAATAAAAAAAACATTTTTTTCATCGGTTTTGGCCGATTTATATTCTTCCTCATATTTGTGATAAAAAAAATCGCGATCAGCGTTTATTGATTGGTTTGCGCAAAAGTGGTCGCGTTTACGGATGATGAGAATTCATTTCTGGGTTTTTTATTTTTTACTAGTAATGGCAGCGATCTGCGATTTTTAGCGGTACTGCGATATTGGGACGGACATGTCGGAACATTTTGACACTTTTTTGGGAATATTGGCATTTATACAGCGATCAGTGTTATAAAAATGCACTGATTACTGTGTAAATACCATTGGCAGTGAAGGGGTTAACCTGCAGGGGGCGCTCTAAGGGTTAACAGTGTTCCCTGGGCGTGTTCTAACTGTGGGGGGACTGCCCTGGCTGGGGAAGGGAAGTGATCACAGCCTCCATGTAGAGGAAGGCTGTGATCACAGCCCTTCCCCCCTCACAGAACGGAGGTCCGTGTTTACTTACACGGACCTCCGTTCTTTCACTCGGGGGGGGGGGGGGGGCATCGCGGGTGGCCGGCGGATGTCGAATCCGCCGCTCCCTGGCCCTCCCCGGACACGGCGCGCGCGGGCTCACTGGGCGCGATCTCGCAGCCGCCGTCAATGACAGCGATTTGCGCAGGAGCGCCACACTGTCGCCATCAGGTTAAGGAAATAACCCAGGCCTTTTTTAAAGCAATCTACTGTGCTGGCCAGAACCAACTCTGGAGGGAGTCTATTCCACATTTTCACAGCTCTAACTGTGAAGAAACCTTTCTGTATTTGGAGATGAAATCTTTTTTCCTCTATACGTAAAGAGTGCCCCCTTGTCCTCTGTGATGACCTTAAAGGGAATAACTCAACACCAGGATCACTATGTGTATTTGTACATGTTGATCATATCCCCCCTTAATCTCCTCTTCTCAAGAGAGAATAAATTCAGCTCCTTTAATCTTTTAGCTGAGCTCCTCCATGCCTCTTATCAGTTTGGTTGCCCTTCTCTGCACTTTCTCCAGCTCCCCGATAACCTTTTTGAGAACTGGTGCCCAAAAATGAACTACATATTCCAGATGAAGTCTTACTAATGATTTGTACAGGGGCACAATTATATTTCTCTCTTGGAGTCCATACCTCTCAATACAAAGGATTTTGCTTGCTTTGGAAACCACAGCTTGGCATTGCATGCCATTATTAAGCTTATGATCTATCCAAAAACCCTCAGATCCTTCTCTACTATGGATTCCCCCAGCTGTACCCCCCCCCTTGGTATGTATGATGCATGCGTATTCTTAGCTCCCAAGTGCATAACTTTACATTTATCTACATTAAACCTCATTTGCCACATAGTCGCCCAATTAAACAGTGCATTGAGGTTGGCTTGTATGTTGGAGACATCCTGTAAGGACATTATTCCACTGCATAGCTTGGTGTCCTCTGCAAACACTGAAATGGTACTTTAAGGCTGCATTCACACCTGGGCGTAGCGTTTTCCGGCAGAAATGCATACGTTTTATGCCGCAATTTTTTCCCACGATTTTGTACAGGTCAAAAGGTCACCAATGTAAAAAGTAGAAAACCGCCCAAATCAAGCTACAAAAATACTTCCAGAACTTGTTTGAGCTTCAGGCGTTTTCAGGCTTTTGGCTTCAGGCGTTTTTGAGTGGAGATGTGAACCATCTCCATAGAGAATCATTGATTATTTTTTTTTTTTTCCCCTCCAGCGTTTTCTAGCTTCGGGCTTCAAGCTACAAAACGCCCAGGTGTGAATGCAGCCTTAATCCCAGACCAGATATCATTTATAAAGATATTAAAAAGTAAGGGTCCCAACACTGAACCTTGGGGTACACCACTGATAAGCTTAGACTATTCAGAGTAAGAATCATTAACTACTACTCTCTGAATTCGGTCTATTAGCCAGTTTTCTATCCATTTACAAACTGATCTTTTTGAGTTTACCTTACACATTAGCCGTGTGTGGGGAACGGTGTCAAACACTTTTGCAAAATCCAAGTGTATCAGGTCCACAGCCACCCCTCTGTCCAAGGTTTTACTTAACACCTCATAAATGAAATCAGGTTTGTTTGACAACTTTTGTCTTTCATAAATCCACGCTGTCTGTTGCTTAAAATATTTTTTTCCAACAAGAGCTCATCTATGTGGTCTTTTATTAAACTCTCCAATATCTTCCCGACTATAGAAGTTAAACTAACAGGTCTATAGTTACTTGGTAAAGACTTTAACCCCCTTTTTAAATATGGGCAACACGTTGGCCCTACACCAATCCAGTGGTACTATTCCAGTCATCCACAGGTCCTTAAAAATTAGATACAATGGCTTTGAAATGATAGAGCTCAATTTTTAGGATCCGTGGATGGATGCCATCTGGTCCAGGTGCGTTATCCACCTTTATTCTGTCTAAATACTTCTGGATCATTTCACTTTTGAGCCATTGTGGATCATTCGGGGCTGTGTCCCTACCACCCCCATTATGGACATGAGCTCCCCCATGCTCCTGTGTATACAAAGAGCTGAAGAAATTATTTAATAAGTTTGCCTTCTCTTTGTCCCCAGTCACCCACTCTAGATTATTTTGTAAAGGGCCTACGTGCTCAGACCTGACCTTTTTACTATTAATATATTTGAAGAATTTTTTGGGGTCTGTCCTACTATCTTTTGCAATCTGTCGTTCATTTTGAATTTTTGCGTCCTTGATTTCCTTTTTACATATTCTATTATATTCTTTGTAACATTTAAAACAATGCTAATAATGTTCATTTTTATATTTTTTAAAAGCTCTTTTCTTATCATTTATAACTTTTTTAACTTTGGCCGTGAGCCACATAGGTTTTATTTTTAGCCTTTTTAACCTCCTTGCCCATAGGAATATACTTTTCGGTGAATTTGCTTAGTCTTTTTGAAAACTTCCCATTTCTGTTCTGTGTTCATCAATGCCAATATTCCCTCCCAGTCTATGTCCTGGAGAGCAGCCCTTGTCCTTGGAAAATTTGCTCTCTTAACCACTTCACGCCGGGAGGACGTCCATGGACGTCCTGCACCTTGAGTGGTGATATCTGAATGATGCCGGCAGCTACTGGCATCATTCAGATATCATTCTTTCCGACCGGCAATTCTCTGAACCATAAGAATGATCATAGCGGCAGTTCAGTACGATCGGTGGCAGGGAGAAGAGATCCGTCGCCGCCGGATGTTTGTCATAGAGATGACTGGTGACTATCTGGTCACCAGTCATCTCTATGACCCTCGGAGGCCCAGGTGCGACGTTATGCCGTCATGTCCAGGCTGGCTTTAGTAAACAAAGCCATGGATGCGGCTGGAGAGACCGAGAGAGTTAATTTTTCTTCTGATCTCTGTCTTTCCAGCCTGAAGGAGAGATGTAGGGTCTTATTGACCCCATATCTCTCCATAAAGAGTACCTGTCACACACTATTCCCATTACAAGGGATTTTTACATTCCTTGTAATAGGAATAAAAGTGATCAAAAAAAAATTGAAAGCGACAGTGTAAAAATAAAAAAAATAGATAAAATAATAATAATAATAAAAAAAAAAAATGTATGCTCCCCCCTCCTGACCACAGTGTGTTCCCAAATGGGGTGGCTGGAGTACGGGGATGATCCCCTACCTCTTTCCTCATCACATGTAGGTATTTATATGAATGTTGTTTCTACTATATGAGTATCACATGATCTTTGATGTATACTGCCTATTTTCTATGTTAAACTTCAATAAAAATATTGAAAACAAAACAAAAAAAAAATTAAAGTGCCCCCATCCCCTCGAGCTTGCGCACAGAAGCGAACGCATACGTAAGTCGCGCCCACATATGTAAACTGCGTTCAAATCACACGTGTGAGGTATCGCCGCGTGCGTTAGAGCAAGAGCAATAATTCTAGCCCAAGACCTCCTCTTTAACTCGAACTCTAAATATGTACCCCGAAAAATCACCTATGGAGATTTTTAAGTGCTAAAGTTTGGCGCAATTCCACACGTGTTCGCAATTTTAAAGTGTGACATGTTGGTTATCTATTTACTCAGCGTAACATCATCTTTTATAGTATACAAAAAAATTGGGCTAACTTTACTGTTTTTTTTTTTTTTTATTCATGAAACTTTTTTTTCCAAAAAAAAAAGTGTTTGAAAAATTCCTGCGCAAATACCGTACATAAAAAGTTGCAACGATCGCCCTTTTATTCCCTAGAGTCTCTGCTTAAAAAACATATATAATGTTTTGGGGTTCTGAGTAATTTTCTAGCAAAAAAATCATGATTTTTACATGTAGGAGAGGAGTGCCAGAAATGGCCCAGTAAGGAAGTGGTTAAAGTTAAGTTTTTTTTTTTTTTTCTTTCCCGTATGTGTTTGTTGCTTGCAGCTTATATTGAAGCTCATCTGGAAACTGCAGTTCAGTTTTGGTCACCAGTTCTCAAGAAGGATATCGGGGAACTGGAGAGAGTGCAGAGAAGGGCAACCATACTAATAAGAGACATGGAGAGCTCAGCTATGAGGAAAGATTAGAGGAATTGAATTTATTCTCTCTTGGGAAGAGGAGATTAAGGGGGGATATGATCAACATGTACAAATACATAAGTGGTCCATATAGTGAACTTGATGTTGAGTTATTCACTTTAAGGTCATCACAAAGGACAAGGGGGTACTCTTTACGTCTAGAGGAAAAAAGATTTAATCTCCAAATACTGAAACGTTTCTTCACAGTAAGAGGTGTGAAAATGTGGAATAGACCCCTCCAGAGGTGGTTTTGGCCAGCACGGTAGATTGCTTTAACCGCTTCCACATCGCGCGCAGTATATTTACTGCGGCAGCGTGGATGCGTCCCGCGAATCGGCGTAAATGGCGAGTGGCCGCCAGGGGGGCGTGTGCTCTCCGCTGGCGGCACACGTGTCCGCCGTACTCTGGATGTCTGCCAGGGAGCCGCAATGAGCGGCCACAGCAAAAGAACGGGGAACCGCCGATGTAAACACGCGGTTCCCCTCTCTGTCAGTGGGGACATAAGAGATCTACTGATCCCTGTCACTGGGATCAGTTAGACCTCTTATGCCCATAACAGCCCAGCCCCCCCACAGTTAGAACACGCCTAGGGAACACCGTTAATCCCTAGATCTCCCCCTGCAGGTTAACCCCTTCACTGCCAATGACATTTATACAGTAATCAGTGGATATTTAAATTTCTGATCGCTGTATAAATGTCTTTGGTCCCAAAAAAGTGTCAGAATGGTCCGACATGTCCGCTGCAATATCGCAGTACCGCTAAAAATCGCAGATCGCCGCTATTACTAGTAAAAAATAAAAAAGCAATAAAAACCCCAGAAATTATTTCTTCTCATCCGTAAACGCGGCCACTTATGCTCAAACCAAGCAATAAACGCCGATTGCGATTTTTTTTTTTTTTACCAAAAATATGAGGAAGAATATAAATCGGCCAAAACCGATGAAAAAAAAAATGTTTTTTTTATTTTATTTTATTTTTATTTTATTTTTTTTTGTATTTGTAATTTAGCAAAAAGTAAGAAAACCTTTTTTTTTTATTTTTTATTTTTTTGCAAAATTGTTGCACTTTTTTTGTTTATGCGTGATCAAATACCACCAAAAGAAAGCTCTATTTGTGGCAAAAAAGACGCAAATTTAGTTTGGGTAAAACGTCGCACGACTGCGCAGTTGTCAGTTAAATCGACGCAGTGCCGAATGGCAAAAAGTGCTCTGGTCCTAACATGGGAAATCCTTCCGGGGCTGAAGTGGTTAAAGAAGACCTGGATTCTTTCCTTAATGTAAATAATATAACTGGTTACTAACATTTTTGCCTCTCGGTGGATCAGGAAGGAATTTTTTCCCCCGCTATAGCAAATTGGATCATGCTTTGCTGGGGTTTTTTGCCTTCCTCTGGATCACCTGTGGGTGAAGGATTGTATGGTTATATATAATTTTTCAATTTTTTTTTTTTTTAGGTTGAACTAGATGGACTTGTGTCTTTTTTCAACCTGACTAACTATGTAAATGAAATCATGTTATGATCACTGCCACCCAGATGTTCTTTTATATGAATATTGGTAATAAGCTCTGCATGGTTTGAGATTACCAGGTCCAGCAAGGCGTCATTCCTAGTTGGGGGCCTCAATAAACTGGACCATAAAATTGTCCTGTAATAGGTTTATAATTTCTTGCCATTTAACTGTTCCAGCAGTGCCATTACTCCAGTTAATTTCTAGTTAATAACATGTTTGTTGTTTAAAAGAAAAAAAAAACGTTTATAATATGTTTGATACTTATAAAAAAAAAAAAGACGAGCCTTTACACTCATTTTGAGACGACCACCTGGCACTTTTTTACTAATTTAATTTTATTCTGATTGAGCATAGTGTCATTGTAAGGAGAGCTCTGACAGTTGAGAAGGTATAGTTTGTGACATTTTTTTAAATTACACGTTTGACAGATAATGACCATATAAGATCTATTTTTTTGCCATCAAATTTAAGAAACCCCCTCCTATATGTTTGTGTCCCCATTCACACAGCATACCTAAAAATAAACATTTTTCTTACCTTTCTAGCTGTTTCTTTGTAGTAAGTCTATACATAGGACTGCTAGCTATTCTGAACAATTTCAAAGTGTAATTAGAGGTGTGGACACGCTGAGGAAATGTGTATTAGCGTAAAATGTACCACCCAAGTCTTGAGATCCTAAAACCTAGTACACATGGGATGAATGTCGGCGGCATTGACCGGTTCAATAGAAACCACCCGACATTGGGCCTGTGTGTACGGAAGGGGTTCATTATGATAAACATAACTCCTTAACCTCATTTTAACATTACATGGAAGGGTAAATCTAGGTAGGTATTGAAAGAAAGTAATCAGCATTTTAAATGTTTGTTATACTATGTGTATAAGAACATGTAATAAAGTAGGTGTTAATCCAATTTGGCTGCAAAGTTAGAAATACACTTTAAGGCCTCATACACACGGGCGTATCTAAAAAAATAAACAAAACGTCGGGTCCGACGTCAAGGAAAAAAAGTCGACGTTTTTCGGCGTTATGCATTGGCGTTTTTGAGCGTTAGTGAGCGTCGGCGTCAATAGGCGTTTTTTTTAAAAAATCATCCCTCTGCTATTTTTCAACCTAAAAACGTCGGCGTCAAAAAACGCCGGAAAACGCCGGTACAATATTAGGTGGCGTTTGTTGGCGTTAGTTGGCGTTTGTTGGCATATTGTGGCGTCGGCGTCAAAAAACGTCAAAACGTTACAGCCTCAGAACGCGATGGCCATGGGTTCTACTTTCTGCTCACTAACGCCGACGCCACCTACAGCTCAGAAACGGCGACGTTTTTATGGGGCCATTGACTAACATGGAGAGCTGAAAAAAACCGCCAGAAAACGCCGGCGTCAAAAAACGTCCGTGTGTATGAGGCCTAAAAGCTAACCCCAGCTTTCAGACCATGTTTTATGTTAAACCCATATTTAGTGTGCAACATTGAAGCATGGATGGCATACACAGCCTCCACACCCAAACCATCCACAACTAGGATTATGCGGTTCTTTTCCCCACCCGCTCCTGTCACATTTGAAATCAGCGCAGCTGCGTGTGGTAGCTCTGCCCACGCAGCCGCTACATTCATTCATTCTTGACCTTTCATAAGTCATATGTTACTAAACAAGGGTTTTACTGCTAAAGAAATTCTTAGCCCACTGGGAAATCGGGTTTTGAGTCTGGCTGTCACTTTTCTGTGAAATATACTATTACCTCCTTTCTGTCTCGAATGTACTATTAACTGTTTTCTTTCATTTCAGAGTTATTCTCAGAATTTGTGCCTTTTGGCGAAATGTTTTTTGGACCACAAAACATTATATTATGACACAGATCCCTTCCTCTTTTATATTATGACTGAATACGACTCAAAAGGCTTCCATATTGTTGGCTACTTCTCTAAGGTTGGTGTTCTTGTAAGCTGTAAAGATATTCAGATGATGTAATATCTGCAGTTGCCTTTAGCTGATAATGAGAGGAATATTTACAATATGCTTTCACTGTAATTTTTAGTGGTGCAACGAATGGAAATTTTGTTGCCGAAAACTGAAACCGAAAATTACAGTTTTTAAAAAATGTATATTTTTATATACAATTGTCATATGCAGACTACCTGTGCCTGGGAACTGACAGGCGGCACTGATAGGCAGCACTGATTGGTACTGGCAGGTGGCATTGGTTGGCACTGACAGGTGGCACTGAATTGCACTGGCAGGTGGCACTGACAGGCGGCACTGGATGGTATTGGCAGGTGGCACTGACAGGTGGCCCTGGATGGTATTGGCAGGTGGCACTGACTGGCGGCCCTGGATGGTATTGGCAGGTGGCACTGATTGGCACTGACAGGTGGCCCTGGATGGTACTGGCAGGTGGCACTGATTGGCACTGACAGGTGGCCCTGGATGGTACTGGCAGGTGGCACTGATTGGCACTGACAGGCGGCCCTGGATGGTACTGGCAGGTGGCACTGATTGGCACTGACAGGTGACCCTGGATGGCACTGGCATGTGGCACTGGTTGGCACTGACAGGCGGCACTGGATGGTACTGGCAGATGGCACTGATTGGCACGCACTGGCTGGCACTGGCAGAAGAAAGGAGTAGATTCACAATGCACAGAGCGCCCTGCTTGTATGAGCCGCTCTGTGCATGAAGCTATCAGCTAATTACACTGGAATGCAGAGATTGCTGACAGATTTTCACTGAGATCAGAGGTGGGCGGGACTGAACAGCTAACACCCGCCCAGCCCCTGTCCCATTGGCTGCCGTTTGATAGCTGTTCTGTCCTGCCCACCCCCTGACATCAACTTGAAGATCTGACAGCTCTCTGCATTCCAGTGTAATAAGCTGACATTTTCATGCACAGAGCGGCTCGTACAAGCAGTGCGCTCTGTGCATTGTGAATCTACTCATCTCCCACATCCATTGCGGGGTATGTGATGCACACATACCCCGCAATGGACGGTTCCCGCCCCCTCTTGGTATCGGCCCATTTTTTTGTTTCGGCCGATACCAAAAACACTGATTTTGCCCGAAAATGCCAAAATTTTCGGCTGCCGAAATTTTGGTGCATCCCTAGTAATTTTTTGTGTATTTTCTGATTTTCCTTGAATCCTTGAACATACAATAGTACAGGATTCCCAATGCAAGTATCTACCTACTGTTAGGAAAAAGAGATCAGCATTTGAAGTAGCCACTTGACATAACCCCAGTGCAAAGAAATAAAATATATATATTGGTACCAAGTCTCAACACACGCAAAAAATAAACACCTGTATTCAGGGCAAAAACTAGGGGGGGGGGCGTAAGGGGGCGGCTGTCCAGGTGACGCATCTAGAGGGGTGCCACCCACACCCATTCTGAGAACTGCTGCTCTAAGGGTTTCACTGCCACCCGTTCAAGTATAATGGACAGGCAGGTCTCCCTTCTAGTCCTGCCCAGTGTCCAAACAGCCTATGTCTTTTCTACATGATGGGAGATAGAGGAGGCCCTGGACTGGAGGGTGCAGTGGAGGCCCTGAACTGATGGGGGGTGCGTAGGAGGCCTTGGGCTGGGGAAGTGTGAAGTAGGCCCTGGGCTGGAGGTGCAGAGGAGGCCCTGATCGGGGGGGGGGGGGTGCAGAGGAGGCCCTGACTTGGGCTTGGTTGCTGATGAGGTCCTGGGCTAGGGGGTGCAGAGGAGGTGCTGGATTGGGGGGAGCAGAGGAGTCCCTGGACTAGGAAGGGAGTACACAGGAGGTCCTGGACTGGGGGATGCAGAGGAGGCCCTGGACTAGGAGGGGAGTACACCGCCTCTGGACTTGAAAAGTGGAGTTGATAAAGGACCTGGATTCGGAGAGCAGGGTGCAGAGGAGTCTCTTAACTTTGGGTGGGCTGTAAAGGAGGTCTTGGACTAGGAGAGGAGTGCAGAGGAGGCCCTGGACTAGGGCAGCGGGTGTCTGGAGGCCCTGGACTAGGGCAGCGGGTGTCTGGAGGCCCTGGACTAGGGCAGCGGGTGTCTGGAGGCCCTGGACTAGGGCAGCGGGTGTCTGGAGGCCCTGGACTATGAGAGGGGGATCGTGGTGGCCCTCTGGAGGAGGAAAGAGGGTGCCTGAAGGACCTTTCAGCCTCAGGGAGAAAGAGTCTGGATTTAAAGCCTGGGCTGAGGAAGAGCCTGCCTAGACCCTGGAGGGTGAGTACTTAACATAAATGGGGACATTTATGAATTGTCGCAAGTAATGCCAAACAGAAGCAGAGAGACAGGCCATGTGATAGATTTAGTAAATGAAAAGTACAGCCAAAGCCTGTTTAGTTGTAGTTCATCTGTTGATCACATCAGTGCAGATTGTTTTGCACTCCTGTTGCCCATTTTCAGCTGAGAGCGGGCTTAAGAGCTGGTCTAGGCTGGGGAAAGATCGCAACCATATAGTTAGGATTTGCTCACATGCCTGGATCGGCACCCAGCTCAGCCTCTCAGCGAGCTGGCCACTTCTGCCCCCTCCACAACCCAGTGTTTCAGTGAGCACCGGGGGTAGAGCCAGAGACTGACAGCCACCAGCTCTCTGCTCAGAGAGCACTGACTCGGTTCTCAGCCTTCGAGATGGCGGGGGACAAATGCAGAATCTACCTAGGTAAGTATGATTCACAAATAAAATTCCCACATTTCTCTATTAATTACCTGACATCTCCTCTTTCCTGCTATCCGGTCCACGTGACAATTAGGCCTCATTCACATGGAGCATATGCGTCCATACCCAGTGTGATAGCTGTGTACCGCGTGGGGAAACTTGGTGTTCTGTGCATCCTTGTGCAGGCAGTCCAGTAAAAGTCAATTGGGATGCAGCAGCTGCATGGACAGTTGAATGTCAAAATTTGATATGCAGACAGTAAGGGATGCATGTATCCAAACACAGTGTCTGCATTCGGATCTGTGCTCCCATTTCTATAGGTGAAGCTCTCTGGTGGATGCAGATGCAACAAAAAGTGGCTCAGCATACAAGACCTGTCTCAGCGCCTGTCTGAATGAGCTTTAGGGGAATTTATGAAAACTAGAGCAGACAGAATTTGGAACAGCTGTGCATGGCAACCAATCTGCTCATAGCATTCATTTTTAAAGCTGAACAAGCTGAAGATAGAAGCTGATATGTTGCCATGCAAAGCTGTTCCAAATTCTGACTTCACCGGTTTTGATAAATTCCCCTCACTGTGTCTTTACATGTCTTACTCCTGACTACTGCATTCTAAGGACAGCACATTCTTTGTTAAAATAGTTGTAAAGGCACAAGATTTTTAAACTTCATGCATTTTAAAGCCTTCTGTGTGCACAGCCAGTGAGCCAATCAGAAGACCGAGGGAGCGGAGTCGAGCCATGGCTCTGTGTGTGAATGGATACACAGAGCCACGACTCTGGAGCGTGCCTGCTTGGGTGCCCCATAGCAAACTGCATGCTGTCAGGGTACCCAGAAAGAGGGAGGGGCCAGGGGTGCTGGCAAGGGACCCAAAAAGAGGTGGATCCAAGTTGCTCTGTGCAAAACCACACAGAGCAGGTAAGGGCCGGTTCACACGGGTGATCTGACTTCAGGAGCGACTTTGCTAGGAAATTTGAACGCCACTTCTATGTGACTTCAGCACAACTTTGGGCGACTTACAACGTGACTTAAAGTGACCTCCATGGCAGGCGACTTTGCCTGTGGCTAATCAGAGCAGGGAGGGGGTTGCCTGGGTAATTTGTGAGGAGTAACTGGGTAAATTCTTTTCTTTTTCCTGTAAAGTTGCTTCAATATAGATGGGGATCCGACTTGGAGGTGACTTCCATTGAATTCTGTAGGCACAAGTCTGATAGAAGTCGCCTCTAAGTAGTACAGGAACCTTTTTGAAGTCGGAGCGACTTCAGTAGTGTACATTAAGATGGCTTTCATTCACTTCAATGGGATTTCTTATGTCAAGTGATTTGGGGCGAAACAAGTCAGATCCCAAGTCGCTGTAGTGTGAATCAAGCCGAAGTAGAACACGTTTACTATTTAGAAACAAAAAGCAAGACTTTAATATCACTTTAAGGTTAGCTGTGTGTGGTAAAAGATATGCAGTAGAAGTTTTATATTATTAAAATGAGTATACTGAGCAGTGTTGCCAAGCGTCCATCCCGGAAATTAACGGGCTGTCCGTTACGGGCAGCTGTGCCCATAAAAAGATGGCTGCAGGCTGACAGCGCAACTGCGCATGCGCCGTTCCGAAGCCTGCCGGGCTCGAGAAAACTTGTACACGCTCGGCCAGACGGGCGCATGCGCAGTGCTCGGCCAGACGGGCGCATGCTCAGTGACGTGATGGCGCCGCCTGGCGCCATTTTTGAATGCCAGGCGCTCGTTCTCAGGGGTGTCTCGCCACAACAGAGGAGGAGGAGGTTGGTCTCTGCCTGGAATGGAGCGCTGAACAGAACGCTGCTGAGTGCTGACTGTGATTATCCACTCCAGGTCAGTGACAGTGTGTATTGTGTTAATCAACCTGTGCCTCCTCTATACTGAGCCAAGTATGGAGGAGGAGGGAGGTCAGCTAGAGCAGTAGAGTAGAGCCATCCAATAGGAGAACACTACACAGACATATTCCATGCATTGTGGTGCTTTCGCATCATAATGTGCACAAGTGTAAATGCAGTTTAAACAACACCACCCACATCCTGTAGGATCTGCTAGGACAGGTCAAACACACCTGAACAGAGTAGAACATCTGACTTATTGGAATATTGAATCTCAAGTTATCTCCAACTTCTTTTTCCAAAATGGTGTCAAGGTTTGAATTATCAAGTGATCGTATGAGCAGGTTCCCCGTTACTTTGCAGTAATGCACATGTAGCAGAGTGGTGCCATTAATTGAACCCCAGCACACTTTGCAAACACATGTGTATTGCAGCAGACTACAAAGCACAGTAACACACTACCATGCGTTGTGCACTGTTACAAAAACATTGCATGAACCTTTATTTGGTGCTTTATTCTGCCTTACCGAACACATTCATGCACCACAACATTGTGAAGCCAGCCATAATGATCAAACCTTTTATGCACAAATGTAAAGCAATATTGACTTGGATAAAGATAAAATACCATTTTAGGATCCATTTGTGCATAGACCCACAACTTGTGAGGATTTGCAGACATTTAACTCGGCCAAGCGTTTTATTTTGTTTTTGTCTTCCATTTGCTGGACACGCTTTTTACTCCATCTTTTGGGTATTGTGGACCTCAGTGTACCTGACTTTTAAGTGCAGCCCTTATAATTCTATGAAACTAATGCAGCTAGAAGTATTTTCATTAATTCCCATAACCTTTTTCTCAAGGCAATCAAAAATGGTTATTGTACTAAGTCCTTTAATAAGGATGGAACTTTTAAATTGCCAAAGTATAAGTTTTCAACCTCAGGCGGTCCCCTAGTTACAAATATCGGACTTACAAACGACTCCTACTTACAAACGGAGGGAGACAACAGGAAATGACAGGAAATCTTCCCCTAGGAAGGGAAATTCACTCCTGTAAGAGTTATTATGGGAAAAAGGGGTCTCCACTGATGCTTTATCACCAAGTTTGTTTCCACAACAACCCAAAATTTTCAAAATCCGATTATTATTGGAACAGGAAGTGAGGTGACATCTTCTGAACAGAAACATAGACAGCAAAACAAACATTACAGGGGTGTTACCCTTCCCTATGCTATCCAAAATGCTTAAAAATAGTTTTTTTTGGCTGGAGCTACACTTAAAAAATGTACCTGTTTCGACTTGCAAACAAATTCAACATACCTACAGTCCCTATCTTGTTTGTAACCCGGGGACCGCCTGTATATGGTAAAAGTAATACAGCTGTATTCCTGCCATGCAATGCCAACTACCTCAAAATCCCCAAGGTGTCGCTAGCAGGTTTCTCCACCATTCATGAAAAAACTAGCTAGATTCCTTGAACCCAACAGTCAGTATAAATACCTCTAGCATACCTCAGGCATCCCTGAACACATGTGCACATTCAGGTCATTGGCTTGTGCTTACTGTCTCCTCCTGGCAGCCCAGCACAAGGGTGTGTCCCTACCATACTGCAGTTACAACTTTGATCCCACTGTAACTAGCTAGTCTATTGGGACACAGCTCCACCGTCTCTATATGTTCTATATGAACTGGATTTCTCAAATAAGTAAAATTGCTATACAGTTATGGGTGGCATTTGCAGGCACTTCCCTATGTAGTTAGGACATGTAGTAGTTAAACCTGAATTTTAAAATGTGCACAAAATAAAAATTGTGAGAAGGCAATTACAATGGAATTGCCCTGTATTAATGTTTTTGTGTAATAATTATTTGAAGCTGTAACATAGTGTAACTGTATTACTCTTACTACGTAGTTGAAAACCTTAATTCTGGTTTGTTAACATTCCCACTATTATGAGAGAGTTTAGCACAGTACATGTTTATTTTGGTGATGCAATGCTAATAGTCAGCCCTTGCACCAAGAAGCTCAGTGGTAATCTAAAATAGTTAAGGTAATATAGAACTTTTAAAACTCTCTACTCCATTGACCTTTCCAGGAGAAAGAGTCTACAGAGGACTATAACGTAGCTTGTATACTTACCTTGCCACCTTACCAAAGAAGAGGATATGGAAAACTTCTTATAGAATTCAGTAAGTAGCCTGCAACACTTCTTAGTCTATTGGGTCTTGTGTACTCATCTGAAATGTACTTACATTCCTTACTTCTGGCAGGTTATGAGTTGTCTAAAGTAGAGGGAAAGACAGGCACGCCAGAGAAGCCACTCTCGGATTTGGGTCTTCTGTCATACCGTAGCTACTGGTCTCAGACAATCTTAGAAATCCTGATGGAACTGAAGACTGAGACTGGAGAAAGACCACAGATCACTATTAAGTAAGATGTAATGATTAAGTCATGTGTACAGGTCGTGTAGTAATATTCAGAAATTACCTTAATGAGAAAATATTGTGTATATGTACTAATATGGGCTTTTTATTTTTAGTGAAATTAGTGAGATAACCAGCATAAAGAAGGAAGATGTTATATCTACACTGCAGTACCTGAATCTCATCAATTATTACAAGGTAAATCTCTAAACTTAAAATCCTCACATCTTAGCCCATTGCCTAGTTATTTATACTTATTATTGGCAAATGATTTTATCTATTGCATGTACCTTGCTAGATCTATCCCAGGAGTCTGGTATTCTGCAAAGCCCAGGTGGTCAGCCTGCTGCCCTTTGGCGCACTTACTGTGCAGCCCTTGGGGCCCCTGCAGACAGTGAGAAAACATTTTCTTTTTTTTTTTTTAACCTCAGATCTGTAATAATGGATATTGCTGAGACTGCAGGCATGCAACATGGGAATGTCATTATCTTAATCATACAGTACAGGACACAGGCTAGATATTCATAGACCTTGGTGGATGACTAGGTATTGTATCACACCCCAGGTGGCACCTTTACCATCACTTCTGCCCAGAGACCTTATAATGTACTCAGGCACTTCTCCATGCCTTTCTGCCAGAATGACTTCGCTACAGGATAGTCGAAAACCTGGGTCACTGTGGACCTTTCTATAAATGTGCTTACCCCATTTCCACACCCAACTCTGTGAGTACCACAGAAGGGAATATCCTCACTGATAGCTATAGTGGAAACCACGCACAAGGGAATCGTGGCTTTGCCAAAGGTTTGCATAACCCTGAAGACACTCAGTAACGTTGCTTCCCTTGCACCTGAGCTCTATATCCCTTTCTATCAGTATCGGCACACATCAAGCAGCCTATCTGGCCAAGGAAAATTTCTCTGCAACTATGTCCACCTTCTATACCTAGGTCAGAAGTGAATCTACCTGCTCTAGAAGCAGTAGAAATGGTGTAAAATGAGAGAGACCTGGAATCAGTGCTAGAGTAGGCTGTGAAAGATCCCTCGTCCTCAGGCTCCTATACACAGGATACCCTGGAAACTGCTTGCCAATATAGTCATGCTCGATTCTACTGTTTGCAAAAAGCCTCAGAATAGTTACACTTGCGTCCCTCCATCTCACCATCCACCTTTGGGCACTAAGAGACCTGCAAAGTCTAAGAAGACATTCCTCATTCGTGAACAAATAGGAGGGGAAATTTATGACAAATAGAGTACTCCTGTTGCTGCAATCTTGGTTTGTCAAACGGCAGCTAATTGAACTAGGAAAATGAACAATCAACAGAATCTTGTACTCAAGGACCACTTTTGGTGCAGCAATTAACAAACATTGCCTTGACTCTCATTTCTGTCCATATGCACCAAATGAAGCTGCCCATAATAGATGCCTCACACATACAGCCATGGCCAAAAGCTTTGAGAATAAAATGAATATTAATATTCACAGTCTGCTGCTTCTGTGTTTTTAGATCTTTTTGTCAGATGTTTCTATGATATATTATAATATAATTACAAGCATTTCATAAGTTTCAAAGGCTTTTATTGACAATTAAATTAAATTTATGCAGTCAATATTTGCAGTGTTGACCCTTCTTTTTCAAGACTTCTACAATTCGCCCTGGCATGCTGTCAATCATCTTCTGGGGCACACCCTGACTGATAATCAATGCTTGAAGTTTTTTTGTTCACCTGCCTCTTGAGGATTGACCACAAGTTCTCAATGGGATTAAGGTTTGACTAGTTTCCTGGCCATGGACCCAAAATTTCTGTGTTTTGTTCCCCAAGCCAATTAGTTATCACTTTTGCCTTGTGGCAAGGTGCTCCATCATGCTGGAAAAGGTATTGTTCCTCACCAAACTGTTCTTGGGTGGTTGGGAGAAGTTGCTCTCAAAGGATGTTTTTGTACCATTATTTCCATTAATTGGAAAGGGGATTCTTCCGAGAAAATGACGTTACCCCAGTCCTCAGCAGTCTAATCCCTGTACCTTTTGCAGAATATCCGTTTGTCCCTGATAATTTTCCTGGAGAGAAGTGGCTTCATTGCTGCCCTTCTTGACACCAGGCCATCCTCCAAAAGTCTTCGCCTCACTGTTCATGCAGATGCACTCACATCTGCCTGCTGCCATTCCTGAGCAAGCTCTGCACTGGTGGTGCCCCGATCACCCAGCTGAATCAACTGTAGGCGACAGTTCTGGTGCTTGCTAGACTTTTAATGGATGCCCTGAAGCCTTCTTCACAAATGCAGTTGAATTTTTTTTTTTTATGGGATTAAGTTCCTTTTCATGACAAAGAGGGACTTTGCAATTTAATTGAAATTCATCTGATCACTCCTCATTACATTCTGGAGTATATGC
Organism: Glandirana rugosa; assembly: GCA_018402905.1. Lineage (NCBI taxonomy): Eukaryota > Metazoa > Chordata > Amphibia > Anura > Ranidae > Glandirana > Glandirana rugosa. The sequence continues at coordinate 350,100 of BLSH010197939.1, forward strand.
AAATTGCCATCATAAAAACTGAGGCAGCAGACCTTTGTGAAAATTAATATTGGTGCCATTCTCAAAACTTTAGACCATGTCTTTATGTGCTTTGAAGGAACAAGTCTTTTTGGTGATGCACTTGACAAGTTCATAAAGGAGGTCACAGAAGGAAAAGCCCTTCTTCCAAAACCACTTGCTCAGGGGCTTTTACCTCCTCTAAACAAAGAGAACCCTATCGCTCTTTTCCTTCATCTTCAAAGCAAGAATTCAGCCCTTCCTTTTGATGCAAGACTTTCAACACACAGTCTGCCAGATCTGCCCAGAAGCCTTTTTCACAATGAAGGGACACCCTCAATCTTTAGAGTAGGAGATGCCTGTTGCAGTTTGCTTCCCTCTGGGTCACTGACATCCAAGATCTTTGGCTTCACTCAGTTGTTTTATGAAGGGTGCAAAGTAGAGTTTCAAACTCTGCCCCCTCGCGGTTTTTCTTCTCTCAAACCAGCTAAAAGTCATATTTGCAGGCTGCCCAGAACCATCTCTTATCCCAGGGAGTGGTCATTCTGGTCCTCCTAAAGTCCAGATTCAAAAGATTCTATCCAAACCTGTTCACAGTACCAACATCCAATAGACATATTTATCCTATTCTGGACCTAAAACCTCTAAAGAAATACTTTTGTGCTCCAAAGTTTCACATGAAATCCCCTAGGTCAGTAATTGCATCTCTGAAACAAGGAGAATATCTTGCATCAGTAGACATTTATGATGCCTACCTACACATTCCCATTTACCAACCTCATCAGCTCTTTCTGTGCTTCACAGTAATCAATAAACACTTTCAATTTGTTATGCTGCCATTCAAACTGTTTGCTGCTCCCCTCATCCTTGAGGCATTCAGCTCATAGGATATCTAGATGACCTTCTTCTGAGGGATTAATCTCCATAAAAAACTATTTTCAAATGTCCAAACAACTATACAGATTCCTCAGGCCTTCAGCTGGGTAATCAGCCTTTAAGGCTGGGTTCACATGTATGCAAACTGGATGCTGGCATGACAGGCGAGTGTGACCGGCTCGCCATGGAGACGGTTCACACATGTCTGAGGCGGCTGTAGTCCGCATTCAAAAAGGGTCCTGTGCATCTTTGGGTCAGATTCAGGTGCGAATTCAGGCAAAATTCGGACCTGATTCGCACCTGAACCAGTGAACACTATAAATACTGAATGGACCTACTGCACCCTTCTCAGTAAACTATGCAATGAAAAACAGGGATGTTTAGTTCACATATATTGCAATACATGTTTAAGCTGACCAACTCTGTCAAAGTAATCCCTCTTCTGGCCAGTCCTACACTGCACTGTATGCAGAGGGTTCATTCAGTATTTGTAGTGTTAACATGTGGTCACACCTCTTTAGTACACGATAGTTCCAATACATGTACAAGCTATTGGAATCTGAGCACAGGTATATCTTTTCTCTGTTTTATGCAGGTCAGTGACCAGACCTGAACCTTGTAGCTCTCCCCCACCTTGTGTCTTTATGCCCCAGGTTGGCATGGTATCCACCGCAGCATTTGCAGTGGCAAGGCAGTGTAGGACTGGCCAGAAGAGGGATTACTTTGACGGAGTTGTTCAGCTGAAACATGTATTGGAATTTATGTAAACCTAACATCCCTGTTTTTCATTGCATAGTTTGCTGGGAAGGGTGCAGCAGTGTGCAGAGGGTCCATTCAGTATTTGTAGTGTTAACATGTGGTCACACCCCTTTAGCACCTGATAGTTCTAATACATGTACAAGCTATTGGGATCTGAGCACAGGTATATCTTTTCTCTGAAACAAAAACAAAATTATGGCCGTGCTAAGCAAATAAATGACGATAATAATTATATATTCAGGGGTTCGCACATAGCCCCTTAAACAAAAGGGGTCCGTGCGACCTTGTGTATAATGGTTTAACACCTGTGAGAAAAAATAATATAGAAACAATCACAAATCAGTCCTCCAATTGAAATTTTGTGAAACCATACAAATATAATGAAAGTTCATGGGTTAATGGTCAAGCAATGTTCCTGCATAGACATCTGATGGAAAAGTAGCAGTGACGGTATTCTGATTATCACCAAGTGCTTGAACAAATCACCTCTAAGTGCCTCCACCGAATAAATTAGCTTACCAGAGGCAAGCATGAGTAAAGCTTGCGAATTAACCCCGTCAGGGTCTCACCAGGGAAAAACTGTGCTCACTGGTTGTCACTATCATCTTCCAACCTTGGCTTAATGACCGTCCTGGCATCTCTGATATCTCCCGCGGTATATAAGAAGGAAACTCACAATAGTGTAATACTGTTTGGTATTTTTAATAAATAAAAGTATTGCACTTGCATGTTCATGGAGAATAACAAGCATAAAATAGCTGGCCAGCTATGGAATCATACAGAACAAAACAGCGGTGAAGACAGCACGCCTTCACCCGACGCAGCGTTTTCTCGTATCAGATGTGGTCTCGGGCATAGGCGCGCTGCTGACTCAACACTCTTAAGTAAATGCCAAGCCTTGTTCTGAGTCCATTGTCGTCAGTCCTGGGATACCATCTTTGGTGTGGGCAGTCATGCCAGAACCAAAAGGCATATAGCGTGCTTATTGGATATCACATCCTTGTAACCAGGACTGCACAAGACGCATAAAACCATGTAAAATGGAATAAAATAATAGAATATTATAGATAAATGGAAAAATAGATACGCAATTCACACTTCTCTCATAAAAAAATAGATATAAAAATAAATATAAATACATATTAGCAATAGTGTGTCTCTAGAAGGGTGCAAGGCACACTAGACTAATCAAGTCAATAGAAATTAACTAAATCTTATAACCTCCATATAGGTACACTATTTGACAAAAATGTGAGCGTTATAAAATAATATCTATAGTACTCTAAACAAAAAAATAGGGAATATGGAATATAACTGTGTAACAAAAAAATGAATAAAATAAAAATAATTATTATAGACTGTAAAGATTTACACCATTCCAGTAGAATAGTGTGTATGTTATCCTAGGTGTGTAAAAGGCCCAAACTACCCACTAGGGGTGTTAATTGGTCAAAAACTAATTAATAAATGATATAAATTCTGATGGAAAATTGCATGCAATAAATACATAGGAATACTTACAAGTACATCCAAAATTAATTATGAAAAAAATTGTATGCAAACAAAATTATGAAAAAAACACAAGGACCTCACACAATGGACTCAAACCAGGTATACAGAAATGTTCACATATTATACCCCACACAATGGACCCATATTATCACATATTATACCCAATCTCAAGAGTTGTCAATAAAGGCATGGACATGTTCAGTCCATATGGGACGTACGATCTGAGGCGATGAATCCACGACATCTCAAGCTTGGATATTCCCCTAATCAACGAGCCTTCTCTCCAGTGTGGAGAAAATGTTTGAAATGTGTCAATACCTAAAAATATTGTGTTGGAGGGGTCCCTATTATGGAAGAGTCTATAATGCTGGGAAACTGAATGATTTTTAAAACCTGTTTTTTATGTTTGTAATATGTTCATTTAATCGTACCTGTAGGGGACGCTTGGTCCTCCCTACATATTGGAGCCCACATGGGCACTGGAGCATATAAACTACCCCAGTGGTGTTGCAGGTGATGAAGGGTTTAATGGTGTGTTCCTCAGATGTACTCGTGGACACGAACTTAACGGTCCTCCTCCTAGAACAGGCATTAAAGGAACACACGCTACACCTCCTGCATTGATAGAACACAGTCATTTCATGAAAAAAACTAGATCTCTTTGTAGGGGGATTTATAATAATAGGAGCCACTCTATTTCTAAGTGAGGGTCCTCCTCTAAAGACAACATTTGGCCTATCGGGCAATAACTTTTTGAGTAAGCTGTCACTGTTAAGAATATGCCAATGTCTGGAAATTAAATGTTTCACATTTCTAAAGTGTTTAGAAAAAGTTGAAATAAATGGGACAGTGGGGGCAGAGTCACCCCTATTATGTGCGGGTTTATCTTCGAGCAAGGTAGCTCTATCCATTGAGGAGACCTCCTCAAGAGAAGATTTGAAGGAATCAGCATCATAGCCTTTTTGCAAAACCGTCTGTGTTAGAGTGTCCACTTGCAATTGAAACTCTTCAAAGTTAGTGCTGCGGAGCCTCATTTATTGGCTTTTGGGGACACCCTTCAGCCAAGGAACATGGTGGCAACTGTTGACCGGTATGAAGGAATTCCGGTCCGTGGGTTTGAAATATGTAGCCTTAGGAAAACAGCCATTAGTAGCAGCTATCGTTGGGTCCAAAAAGTTGATGGTTGTTTGGTTAGCCTCATAATCGAAATGTATGCGCCTCTCATTTAGCATTTAGGTGGTCCATAAACTGTCTGAGGTCAGATAGTTTGCTGTCCCGTAGGAGGACGACATCGTCTATATACCTAACCCAGAGGACCACCTGAGGTCCCTGGTAGGCATAGATGACGTCGTCCTCCCACTGAGCCATGAAGAGGTTGGCGACCCCTCTACTCTGGTTGTAAAACTTCTGGTCGAACCAGAAATAATTGTGGGAAGCAGCGAATTCCAAAAGTTCCATCAGAAACACAATTTGTTCCTCAGGGAGGTTTAAATCTCGTTGTAAGAAATAATTAACTGCATCCAATCCCATATTATATGGAATAATGGTGTACAGTGAGGTGACATCGGCCCTCACCAGCCACATACCCTCACTGGGAGTGTAACTAGAAAGTACGTTTTTATAATAGGTTTGGAATCCTTAACATAAGAGAGCATGTTGCCCAGCAGGAGCTGCAGAAAAAAAGTCTATATCTGCCCACCCGGGAAGTTAGGGAATCTATCCCACTGACAATGGGACGTCCCAGGGGGCAGACAGGGTTTTTATGGACTTTGGGCAAATAATAAATTATTGGGGTGCGTGGAGCATTGGAGACCAAAAATTGAGCTTCTTTTTTGTCAAGTATCCCCAACAAAAGGCCCTTATCAATATTCGTTTTTAATTCTTTTAGGTAACTCCTCTTGGGGTCAGAGGCCAACACCTGGTAAGTGGCCTCATCTCCCAATATCCTTTGCATCTCGGCCATATAGTCTTTACGGTCCAGCACCACAATTCTAACACCCTTGTCGGCTGGACGTACTACTAGGTCCTTATTGTTACATAAGGAGTCCAATCCCACCTGGAGGTTCTTATTAAGCTTAGCTTTTTTAAATTCCATCTGTTCCAGGTCTCTCAAAACAACATCTATAAATACTCAAGGGAGGAGCCCGTTGAACAAGGATGCATTAGAGAGACCTGAATGAAATATATCAGTGGAGGCTATACGGTTCTCTTTAATGGGGTTTGGGAGGAGGTATCTTTTTAATATTGAGTTTACCTACAAATTTGTGCACATCCATATATGTGTCAAATTTGTTGAGGTTTCTTGGAGGCACAAATTTGAGTTCTTTTGTCAACAATGGTCTTTTCAGATTTGGTCAAAACTTTAGAGCTCAAATTGAAGTTACCCTCCCCCCAAGTCTTTTGCCTTTTGAAGTCGAACACGCCTCCCCCCTCTTGATCCTCTTCCTGGGCTGCTGGCCTTTTTACACCTTGGGTTGGCCGAAAAACAACCTAAGTTTGTCCCTAGGGGGTATCAACCTTCTGATGTTCTAATCCTGAGGGACCCATGGACATCGCACCCTGAGAGGCCTGGTTGGTGTTCGAACTTCTGGGTGCAGTAGGGCTCCTATGTCTGTATTCTGGACCATTTAGGTCTCTGAGGGGATAGCAATTGTTGTAGACCCCTAAGTTATAATCCCACTCATTGTTCTGATATGAAGCAGTCCTTCCCTCATCCGCAAGGGAAGGTCTGTCATAATAATCATCCCTGTTGACATTAGGGTGTCTATTACCTTGGAATGGTCTAGAGTCATGACCCCCTATAATCAGAATCCTGGTTGTAATTCTCATATAAAGAACCAGGTCTATATGTCATCCTGGGATCTGAGTATCCAGGACCTTGATTATAATTAGATCGATAATTGGGACCACAAGAGCCACCCCACTGTCCTCTTTGGTTATGTGGGGTTGGTTTAAAATTTTGGCCACCAACTCTAAACGGAGATTGGAAAGCCGGTCTTCCACCTTTATTTTGTGATTTCCCTTTTGGGGGAGGTGAGGGTATTGGCCTAGGTTGTGGGGGTCAGTTTGAATTCTGTCCGCCATTATTGGTTGTATCAACCCTCCATAGCCTCAGGATTGCCCTCTTTCCCCTCCAAAAAGTTTTTTTCTGCCACTCGAGGACCTGACCAGACTGATAGTCCACTAGATCCCTGTTAAACTTCTTTTTCTTCTTCGTTTTTTGATCCCTCTCCTCTTTATCCAGTGATTTGAGGATCTCTCCTTGTATTCATTTCCTTCTTTTAGTGGGACTAATCTCTCTTTTATACGTTTAACCTTCATCAATTTTGAGTAACTTTTCTTTCTATCAATTAAAAATTGCAGTAGTTCAATACCCGCTTTATTCAAATATATCAACCAATCTTCTATATTGTCTTCTCCCTTTTGGGGGGACACTTCCCACCTCAAACTCCTGGGGACAATATTATTCTTTATGTAGGTCTCCAGCTATGCCACATCCCACTGTATGTGAATTTCAGTGGTAGTAAGATTCTTGAGCCTCATAAAAATGCCCCCAAGGTCTACCTCGTCAGTTTTAAAAGCTTCGAAGACTCCCTCCCTGTGTTAACCACCTTAGTGGCCCTGTATTCAAATATATCCATAATTGAAATAGTATTAATAAAGTTGCAGTAGATAAAAGGAATTGCCACCCAAGGCCAATATACAAAATCAGCAGTAGATTGGTATTATATAGAGACAATGGAGAAAGGGGAGATAAATACTGTGCTAATGTAGAAAAGCGCCTAAATGAAGCAGCAGCCTGAAAACATGCAATACACACATCCAAAGTAACAAAAACAAAATTATGTCCACACTAAGCAATTAAATTATGATAATTATATTTAGGGGTTCGCACATAGTCCCCTAAAAAAGGGGGTGCGTGCGACCTTGTGAATAAATGGTTTAACACCTGTGAGAAAAAAAAAATAATAATATAGAAACAATCATAAATCAGTCCTCCAATTGAAATTGTGTGAAACCATACAAATATAATGAAAGTTAATGGGTTAATGGTCAAGCAATGTACCTGCATAGACATCTGATGGAAAAGTAGCAGTGACGGTATTCTGATTATCACCCAGTGCTTTAACAAATCACCTCTAAGTGCCTCCACCGAATAAATTAGCTTACCAGAGGCAAGCAAGAGTAAAGCTTGTGATTAACCCCGTCAGGGTCCCACCAGGGAAAAACTGTGCTCAAAGGGTTGTCACAATGGTCTTCCAACCTTGGATTAAAGACCGTCCTGGGATCTCTGATGATATCTCTCACGGTATATAAGAAGGAAGTGTAATACGGTATAGTATTTTTAATAAATAAAAGTATTGCAATTACATGTTCATGGAGAATAACAAGCATAAAATAGCTGGTCAGCTATGGAATCACACGGAACAGAGCAGCTGTGAAGTCAGCACGCCTTCACCCGACGCATCGTTTCGTCCTATCAGAAGTCATCTCGGGGCATAGGCGCGCTGTCAACTCATCGCTCTTAAGTAAACGCCAAGCCTTGTTCTGAGTCCATTGTCGTCAGTCCTCGGATCCCATCTTTGGTGTGGGCAATCATGCCAGAACCAAAAGGCATATAGCGCGGTTATTGGATATCACATATTTATAATCAGGACTGCACAAGACGCAAAAAAACATGTAAAAATTAAATAAAATAATAGAATATTATAGATAAATAGTGAAATAGATACGTAATTCACGCTTCCCTCCTAAAGAAATAGATATAAAAATATGTATTACGAATAAATATAAATATATATTAGCAATAAAGCACCTCTAGAGGGTGCAAGGCACACTACACTAATAAAGTCAATAGAAAATAACTAAATCTTATAACCTCCATATAGGTACACTATTTGCCAAAAATGTGAGTGTTATAAAAAAAAAATCTATAGTACCCTAAACAAAAAATTAGGGAATATGGGATATTATAACTATGTGTAACAAAAAAATGAATTCAATAAAATAAAAATAACAATTATAAACTATAAAGATTATTATTTACACCATCCAGTAGAATAGTGTGTATATTATCCTATGTGTGTAAAAGGCCCAACCTACCCACTATCTGCTACTAATGGCCATTTTTCTACGGCTACATATTTCAAACCCATGCACCGAAATTTCTTCATACCGGTTGACAGTTGCCACCATGTACCTTGGTTGAAGGGTGTCCCCTTTTGCACTAACTTTGAAGTGTTTCAATTGCAAGCGGACACTCTTAACACAGAAGTTTTTGCAAAAAGGCTATGATGCGGATTCCTTGAAATCTTCTCTTGAGGAGGTCTCCTCAATGGATAGAGCTACCTTGCTCCAAGATAAACCTGCACATAGTAGGGATGACTCTGCCCCCACTGTCCCATTTATTACAACTTTTTCTAAACACTTTAAAAATGTGAAACGTTTAATTTCCAGACATTGGCATATTCGTAACAGTGGCAGCTTACTCAAAAAGTTATTGCCCGATAGGCCAAATGTCTTTAGAAGAGTGGCTCATAATATTATAAATCCCCCTACAAAGAGATCTAGTTTCTTTCATGAAATGACTGGGTTCTGTCAATGCAGGAGGTGTAGGGTGTGTTCCTTTAATGCTTGTTCTAGGAGGAGGACCGTTAAGTTCATGTCCACGAGTACATCTGAGGAACACACCATTAAACCCTTCATCACCTGCAATGCCATTGGGGTAGTTTATATGCTCCAGTGCCCATGTGGGCTCCAATATGTAGGGAGGACCAAGCGTCCCCTACAGGTACGACTGAATGAACATATTACAAACATAAAAACAGGTTTTAAAAATCATTCAGTTTCCCAGCATTATAGACTCCTTCATTATAGGGACCCCTCGAACACAATATTTTTAGGTATGGACAGATATCAACCACACTGGAGAGGGGGCTCATTGATTAGGGGTATATCCCAGCTTGATATGTCGTGGATTCCTCATCTCAGATCGTACGTCCCATATGGACTAAACCTTGAGGTGGATGGCAATGCCTTTATTGACAACTCTTGAGATTGGGTATATGTGATAATATGGGTCCATTGTGTGGGGTATAATATGTGAACTTTTCTGTATACCCGGTTTGGGCCCATTGTGTGAGGTCCTTGTGTTTTTTTCATAATTAATTTTGTTCACGTGAACATTTTTTCATAATTTTTTTTTTTTCAAAATTTTGTTTTACAAGTAATTAATTTTGGATGTACTTGTAAGTATTCCTATGCATTTATTGCATGCAATTTTCCATCAGAATTTATATAATTTATTCTATTAATTAGTTTTTGACCAATTAACACCCCTAGTGGTTAGTTTTGGCCTTTTACACACCTAGGATAACATAAACACTATTGTTCTGGATGGTGTACATCTTTATAGTCTATAATTTTTATTTTATTTTATTGAATATACTGTAGTTGTTATAATCCTTATTCCCTCATTTTTTGTTTAGGGTACTATAGATATTATTTTAGAACACTCAAATTTTCCTCAAATAGTGTGCCTATATGGAGGTTTTAAGATTTCGATATTTTCTATTGACTTTATCAGTGTAGTGTGCCTTGCACCGTCTAGAAGCACGCTATTGCTAATATGTATTTATATTTATGCATTATACATATTTTTATATCTATTTCTTGATGAGAGAAGTGTGAATTATGTATCTATTTTTCTATTTATAATAATCTATTATTCCATTTTTACATGTTTTTATGCATCTGGTGCAGTCCTGGTTATAAGGATGTGATATCCAAGAACCACGCTGTATGCCTTTTTGGTTCTAGCATGATTGCCCATACCAAAGATGGTTTCCGAGGACTGACGACAATGGACACAGAACGAGGCTTGGTGTTTACTTAAGAGCGGTGAGTCGGCAGCGCGCCTATGCCCCGAGGCGACGTCTGATACGACGAAACACTGTGTCGGGTGAAGGCGTGCTGATGTCACCTCTGTTCTGTTCCGTGTGATTCCATAGCTGGCCAGCTATTTTAGGCTTGTTATTCTCCATTAACATGTAATTGCAATACTTTTTTCTCCTATCGTTCACTGACAGACGCAGCTCTCCATTACGTGTGGAGTTTATGCTGGTCTCACTAGGAGTTAACTAGGCAGGGAAAAGAAACAGCTGGCCCCTCCCATGGGGGCCATGCTCTCTTCCCACATAAACCACCTCATAGCATAGCTCTCCAGTTCTAATGCCTAGTTTGCAAGGAGTTGACCTGGCTTCCCTTCAGGGGAATTGCGGTCCTGTTTATGAACGGTTTTTATTTAATTTTCTTTTACTTTTATTTCTAATTGTCTTCTATCAAGCAGTTGATCTGCTATCAAGAAGCCGGTCGGGGCATAGTCCATGGGCTCTGTACTTTCCCCGACCTGGCCAACCAATGCGAGCCAGTCCCGCAGTATGTGGACCTGCCGCATCGTGCCCGTTCCGTGCGGGCGGCCTGGGGTGATCCCCCTTTACGCCCAGCCCCGGATGCGATTCGAGAAGGGCGACTTTCTGGCCTGCAGCATACCGCCCAAGCAGGGGCGGAAGGTCTTCGACTGGGTGGCTACCCATGGCGTCGTCCGTAGTGGTGAGTGAGAGTTCCTTCCTCTCCCCCCCCCCCTTTTTAGGGGCGGAAAGGGGGACCGACGACCCAAAAACCAAAAAAAAAATTTTTTTTTTTTGCTGGGTAGCCGCCGGTAGGGGCGCGTGGAGCTCCTGTTCACCCCCTTCATACCCCCCTTCCCCCCCCGCACAGCACCCGATCGTCTAGCGCCGTTCGGTCATTTTTTGCCGCCATGCGGCCATCGCCCGCCATTTTGCGGCGGACCGCTGCCATTTTGCCGTAGCCGCAGACATATTGGGCCTATGGGGCTTTCCCTCCAGCGCTCAGAACGGCCATTTGCGGTACTGCACGTTCCCTGCGGGTGTTTTTCGGCCTCTAGTGTTCAACGGCGGCCATATTGGAATCCCTGCTTCTGCAAAAACGTGTCTACAGCGTTTTTTACTTTCACTTTGGAACGGTGTGTGCTCCTGACGGAGCGGCTCTCTGACGATCCTCAGGGTTATGGCAGCAAACAGCAAGTATAGCTGGGCTCTCCTGTGGGTGCTGGTGGCGGCGGGTGAAGTCCTCCTGGGTCCCCTGGTGCACTGTGGGGCGGTGGTGTGCGACTGTGTGGGGGTGCCTTTAATTTTTAGTATACATCTGTGTTACTAAGGGAGCTGAACATGCTAGGAGCAATCAGCGGCGGCGCAATCTGCGCAAGGGGCTTTTCTGGACCAGCTGTGGCGGTCTTTAGTGAATTCTCCCCAGGGCGGATGTCACCATCAGGCCCCCCAAGAAGCGTCCCCCTCCTCCTTGCTTTTCAAGGGAGGATTTTGATCCGGAAGGTCCCTCGGACGGAGAAGAGGATCAGGGGACGGCAGCTGCGCCATTATGATTGGTATCGCACTACGATGCAACTCAGCCAGAATGGTGAATCACTGATTTCTGTGCATGTGTGTGTGGTCCTCCAGACCCCCTAGGGCACCCAAGGCTTACCCACATGATCAATTTCCTGATCACCTTGTTTATTGTAAATGGCAGCATTCTTTTTAGCGCAGCACAGTGGTGTAGTGGGTAGCACTTGCGCCTGGCAGCATAATGCTTGCTGGCTCAGATCCTAACCATGACCTGCCTGAGGTTTGCATGTCCTCCCTGTGCATGCGTGGGTTTCCTCCCGGTGCTCCGGTTTCCTCCCACACTCCAAGGGACATAGGTCCAAACGGTTCGCTGCTCGCTATCCCTTGAGGAAAGCTTTAAAAAAAATGGGAGTCGCCTTTGGTGTCCCGCCGATAGCTCGCCTTAATAAGACGACGACCATTCCTCTGGAAGGGGTTCCTGCCTTCAAGGGCCCCGCTGACAAAAGACAGAGGCGCTGTTAAAGTCGCTCTTCCTGGTGGCAGGCTCTACTCTGCAGCCAGCCCTGACGTCCGCCATGGCGGCGCGATATCTGTCTGAGCGTATGGCGGAGCTCCAGAATTTTCTGGACTGCGGCCGCCTGCTGGATACGCCGCAGAGGGCTGTATTTTGCTCCGAGGTCGCAAGTACCTTGGTCATGCGGCCGTTGATTTACTGCCTATGAGATCCAGGGTAGCAGCGTTGCTGTATCCTCAGACGGGTACTCTGGTTGCGTTTTTGGTCCGGTGACCATGCTTTCAAAAAAATTAAAAAAAAATAAAAAGGTCTCGCAGACCTTCCCTTTCAGGGTGGACGTCTATTCGGTCCACGGCTGGGTGAGATCATTAAGGATTTCACAGGAGGTAAGTCCCCTTCTTCCTAGTGCCTGGAGGTGTGAGTTTCGCCGTAGACACGGTAAGGTCACTGCAGGGGCCGGGTACCGGCAGTGGCAGCGCAAAACCAAAAAAGCGGAGGACAAGTCCTCAGCCTGATGGGTTGCCCCCACCCGGGATTCGGGTGGGGGAGCGTCTTCTGGGATTCGCAGGCCGGTGGCTGGCCCACATTCCCCATCGTTGGGTCCAGGAAGTGGTGTCCCCCGGGTACAGGCTAGAGTTCAACACTCTACCCCCACACACGTTCTTCCCATCAAACTTAGGGCTCCCGCAGGACCGCCGGGAGGCTCTTTTTGGGGCTGTCCAAGCACTTTCGGTCCAGGGGGTGATCGTGCCAGTGCCTCCAGAAGAGAGGTTTCGAGGTTTCTACTTGAATCTATTCGTGGTTCCCTATAAGGGGGGGGGGGGGGTTCGGCCAGTACTGGATCTGAAGGCCCTGAACCAGTATGTCAGGGCGCGGAAATTCCGTTTGGAATCTATCCGCTCGGTCGTGGCCGCCCTTCATCGGTGTTGACGTTGCTCCGACAGAGAGGCATTGCATTGGTAGCCTACCTAGACGACCTGCTCCTGCGAGCGGAGTCTGTCTCGGATCGGGAGGAGAATGTGAGACTCACAATGACATCGCTGCAGGACTTCGGTTGGTTACTCAACCTGTAGAAGTCGTTGGTCTCTCCATCCCGTGGCCTGGAGTATCTGGGTCTATTTCTGGACACAGAACAGGTGAAGGTGTTCCTTCCTCCAGCCAAGTTGCTGTCTCTGCAGTTGGTGGGTTCTGTATGCAGGTGCTGGGGCTCATGGTCTCGTCGTCCGAGGCATTTTGCCCAGAGTCACACTCGTCTCCTTCAGCGAGCAATTCTGGCTTGGTGGGACAGGTCCCCTCGGTCCTTGGACCTTGGTATCCGTCTGAGCTCCCAGACCAGGGCGTCTCTGGCTTGGTGGCTTCGGGACTCGACCCTGACTCAGGGAAAGTCGTTCCTGCCCCCTCAGTGGGTGATCATCTCCACGGATGCCAGTCTTTCAGGCTGGGGAGGGATCCTGGGGCAGCTGCCTGCCCAGGGCCGTTGGTCGGCACAGGAGGCTCGCCTCCCCATCAATGTTCTGTGGCTGAGAGCACTCAGATTGTGCCTTTTTTCACTGGGTGAGATTGCAGGGTCGTCCGATTCGAATTCAATCGGACAATGCTACAGCAGTGGCGTATGTGAACCATCAGGGCGGCACAAGGAGTCCAGCAGCTGCGGCGGAGGCAGCTCTGATACTACGTTGGGCGGAACGTCACGTTCCGGCAATCTCTGCCATTTACATTCCCGGTGTGGGGAACTGGCAGGGGGACTTTCTCAGTCGCCAGACGCTGGATCAGGGAGAGTGGTCTCCACCCGGAGGTGTTCAATCAGATTTGCCGCAGATGGGGGACACCAGACGTGGATCTCATGGCATCTCGATTCAATTACAAGGTGGAGACCTCTGTGTCCAGAATGAAGGATCCGTTGGCAGTGGCCACGGACGCTCTGGTGGCCCCCTGGGGCCATTACTGCCTTCTGTACGCTTTCCCTCCGATAAAACTGCTTCCGCGATTGATACGCAGGATAGTGGCGGAGGGGATACCAATAATCCTGGTGGCTCCAGATTGGCCTCGGCGCACTTGGTACGCCGACGTGGTGCACATGGTGGCAGACGCCCCTTGGCAGCTCCCGCTGCGAGACGACCTTCTGTCTCAGGGGCCCATCTTGCACCCTGCTTTACCCTCGCTGGCTTTGACAGCTTGGCTATTGAGTCCTAGATGCTAAGATACAGGGGAGTCGCTGACTCAGTGATCCCTATGTTGTGGAAGGCTTGCAAGTGTACTTCCCGCAAGATTTACCACCGCACCTGGAAGGCTTATATAGCTTGGTGCGAGGCGGAGGGTCATAACCCTCGCTCTGATGTCGTGTCCAGGGTCCTGACTTTTTTGCAGCAAGGCCTGAACAAAAAACTGGCTTTGGAGGACTCGGGTGAAGGCTCCGATTGCTCCATGGGATCTGAATTTGGTGCTTTCTGTACTTCAGAAACCGCCATATGAGAATATCAGGGAGATTTCCTTACAATTGCTGTCACAGAAGGTGACTTTTTTAGTTGCCATCACTTCCGCCAGACGGTGTCTGAATTAGCAGCACTATCGTGCAAGTCTCCCTACCTGGTCCTACATAGGGACAAGGCAGTCTTGCGACCCTCTCCTTCATTCCTTCCAAAGGTGGTTTCTTCCTTTCACATTAATGAAGATAATGTTCTTCCTTCATTGTGCCCTCGTCCGTCACACTCAAAAGAGATTGAGTTGTATACTTTGGAGGTAGTGAGGGCCTTACGAGTGTACTTGGCTGCTACAGCTTCTTTTCGAAAAGCTGATGCCTTGTTTGGCTGTCAGAGGGTCCGCGCACAGGGTTGGCGGCCTCGTTGGCTACGATTTCTCGTTGGATCAGACAGTCCGTGACCCATGCGTATTCTGTTCAGGGCAAGGTTCCCCCTTTTCCAGTCACGGCTCATTCTATCTGGGCTGTTAGCACTTCCTGGGTTCTCAGGCACCAGGTATCGGTGTCGCAGATGTGCAAGGTGGCCACTTGGGCCTCGGTTCACACTTTCATTAAGTTTTATAAGTTGATGTGCTAGCATCTTCGGATGCTGCTTTTGGCCGCAAAATTTTGCAGGCGGCAGTGTAGGCGCGTCTGGCGCCTCCTTAGAGGTTCAGTTGGGTACTGTTAGCGTTTACCCACCCCTCTTTTTGACACAGCTTGGGGACATCCCCACACGTAATGGAGAGCTGCGTCTGTCAGTGAACGATAGGAGAAAAAGGGATTTTATTAAAACTTACCGTAAAATCCTTTTCTCCGAGTTCACTGACAGACGCAGCATCCACCCCTCTGTGCTCTGTTCTTGTACGGCTTATGTACGAACTGAAGAGCTATGCTATGAGGTGGTTTATGTGGGAAGAGAGGACGGCCCCCATGAGAGGGGCCAGCTGTTTCTTTTCCCTGCCTAGTTAACTCCTAGTGAGACCAGCATAAACCCCACACGTAATGGAGAGCTGCGTCTGTCAGTGAACTCGGAGAAAAGGATTTTACGGTAAGTTTTAATAAAATCCCTTTATTTATTAAAAATACCATACAGTATTTTGAGCTTCCTTCTTATATACCACGGGAGATATCATCAGAGGTCCCAGGACGGTCATTAATCCAAGGTTGGAAGACGATGGTGACAACCCTTTGGGCACAGTTTTTCCTTGGTGGGACCCTGACGGGGTTAAGTCGCAAGCTTTACTCTTGTTTCCCTCTGGTAAGCTGCTAATTTATTCGGTGGAGGCACTTAGAGGTGATTTGTTAAAGCACTGGGTGATCAGAATACCGTCACTGCTACTTTTCCATCAGATGTCTATGCAGGAACATTGCTTGACCATTAACCCATGAACTTTCATTATATTTGGATTGTTTCACACAATTTCAATTGGAGGACTGATTTGTGATGGTTTCTATATTATTATTTTCTCACGGGTGTTAACCATTTATACACAAGGTTGCACTTACCCCTTTTGTTTAGGGGGCTATGCGCGAACCCCTGAATATATAATTATAATTTATTTAATTGCATAGCGCGGCCATAATTTTGTTTTTGTTACTTTGGATGTGTGTATTGCATGTTTTCAGGCTGCTGCTTCATTTAGGTGCTTTTCTACATTCGCTCTGTATTTATCCCCCCTTATCTCCAATATCTTTTCTCTGAACCAGTGAACCTGGCCTAAAAGTCTGCTTTCTCCATCGTTCATTGACAGACACAGCGATCCATATTTCTTGACCAGTGGGTTATATCGCCACCTTCAGGAGTAGGACTAGGCAGAAAAGAAAAAAAAAAACTACGCCTATGGGCAGTCCTAGGTGATATACACCCCCCTCTCTGCTATAGGCCTTCAGTTTTTGTCTGCCTAGTCAGGAGTAAGGACATGGCTCCCTGCTGGGATGTCTGTGTCTGTTTATGAACTGAGAGAAAAGGATTTCACGGTAAGTCAAAAAATCCTATTTTTTAGCCATCCCCTCGTTTTAAAATACTTGGTGTTACTAAACCCACAACAGTAAAATCAGTCTGTGTATGCCGTAAAGAATGCTTGTGTTACTCACTTTGGAACCTAAGGGGTTAATCATTTGCATTGTGTAAAAAATGCTTTTTTATTCTGTCTTCTCTTATACTGCCCTTCGTCCACTGTCCCCAATCCATCTCCTGATAGTACAGAGCATTTGTAGTCACTCTGCACATGCTTAGTTTGGTGTGTGTTGCTAAAGAGTTTGTTTTTTTTCTTGGGAGGGTGCATGTGATCAACACAGGGCCAATCAGCACTGTTCAGACAGAGTCAGGGGTCCTGCATCCTCATAGGACAGCCAGAGTAGAATAAAAAATACTCCTACTAGCTTTAACCTGACACTGATAGAAGTCACAACACTGCTATATACTGCTGATGAGAAAGGGTATTTAGCAGTTTATATTGACTAAAATAATTAGATTTCTATGTTCTGTGTACTATGGGAGACCAGATATAGTGAATGCAGGGTCCTGGATTTAGTAACACTTTAAGTCTCATTCTAGACCAAGAATTAGACCAGGTATTCTAGACCAGGCCAAGGTTTTCCTTCTGGAAAACAAACTTGCCTCTTTAAAATACCTTCTCACCAAAAAGATATTCCTTTTGCTCAGTTCCACTCAAGGCCTCATTAACACAACACCTTGTTGGGCTGGAACAGACACAATTCCTCTCTCAATTTTCCTATACTTCTCTCCAGTCAAGCAAGGTACTCCCTAAATTGGTGGATTTCTAACCAAATCTTGAAAATGGGAAAGTAATTTCTTCCATACTCATGGAGTCTGGTAACAACAGATGCCAGACTCACAGGCTGGGGAGGCGTGTTCTTATCTCTCTTGGCTCAAGGAAATTAGTCCCCAAGGGAAGCAAAGCTCTCCATTGACATCCTGGAGCTCAGGTAATAAAATTAGCTTTGCGTCACTGGACCTCCCTTCTTCAGGGACACTGGGTCAGTGTGCAATCAAACAATGTTACAACAATGGTCTATAGGAAACATCAGGGGGGTTCCAGGAGTCGGGCACCCTTAAAGGAAGCAAGTCTAATTGTTTCCTGGGCGAAGAACCGCTCTCCAGCAATCGCTGCTGTTTATGTTCTGGAAGTGGAAAATTGGCAGGCGGACTTCCTCAGCTGGCACCTCCTGGACCAGGGGGAATGGTCCCTTCATCCCCATATCTTCAGACTCTTATATCAGAAAGGAACAACCTCAGATGTGAATTTCTTGGCCTTTAGGTTCAACAAATTACCAGTTTATGGCCAGGACCAAGAATCATGTAGCAATGGTATCTTATTCCCTGGTAATTTCCTGGGCTGTGGCTAAAATATGCCTTGCCTACAGTGCAGATTCTTCTTGAATGCACAGCAAAATAGAGGAAGAGAAAATAAATCAGTGATTCTCATTACACTGCACTGTCCCAGAAGAACCTGATACACAGACATACTCAAATGTCTGGAAGATGAGCCCTGGCCTCTTCCAAACAGGCCAGACCTGCTGTCTCAAGGCTCTTTTTTTCCATTCTGCTTCTCAATCACTGGTTTAAACAGCATGGCTATTGAAACCCTGGTCTTGAAGGACAGTGGTATATTTGATTCAGTCACTCCTACCTTACTTTGAGCCAGAAAAGGCACTTCTTGAAAAATATGCTAGCTTACCTGGAAATTATATTTTGCTTGGTGTGAATATGTGCTTTTCAACCCCAGAAGTTATTCTGTACCTCATATTTTGGCCTTCCTACAGTCAGAACTTGACCCAAATTTGGCCTTTAAGAGTCACTAAACCCACATCATAAAAAAAAAAAATATATCAATAAATGCTTAGTCAATATGCGATTTGTTTTTCTATATTCTGCAAAAAAAAAAACCTGGTTGATCCTACTGTTCTGTATCTCCACCTTCTGTGCATGTCCCCAATTCAGCTACAGATTTTGCAGCTGTGGTGGCAACTCTGCACATGCTCAGTTTTCAGTGAGTTTCTATGCTGAGCATTTCCTCCCTATCACATCTAAGCAGCCCATGTGACTATAGAGTCATATGTGGACGTATACACAGTGGTAAATGACAGCCCACTCCCTCCTCCTGCATGCCCACTCACCAGCCAAACACAATGGGGGGGGGGGGGGATATTACATGTAGATTAATGGAGGCTTCACCTCCCTCTTATTCTAAGACACAGGCTGGAGGGGCATGACACAGCCTGTGACTGACAGAAATCTGCCCACACAGTGTTATTGCCAAAATCAATAACGTTTTGATTTCACATATTTTTACTCTGTATCCCAAAGGCTGTTTTTTTTTTTTTTTGAACATGTGACCAGTAGCAGAGGACTAGAAGCACCTCTTGCTTATGTTTCCCTGCACACAGGCTGGGAAAGATCTGGGTCATGTGACAGCAGTAGATCGATTAGGAAAAAGGTACTTGGTTGCTTTTTTTAATTAAAAAAAGTACAGTGGCGTCATCCACATACAGAAATAGAAGGGACAATGTAAATTAAACCATGTATTTAGCATCACTTTAAGTACTTTTTAAGGGACAGGTTTGGGCGGGATCCATTCTGTTCCAGAACCATTTGGCCTCACTTTCCCTTGTTAGAATGTTTATTCAAAGGCTCTTACTGATTAAACCTCCATTACAGCACCCTGTGCTTCCTTGGGATCTCCGTTTGGTTCTCTCTGCCTTGCAGAAACCACCCTTTAAACTCATTGGGTGATTGCTCCTGTAAAGTCACATCTGTCAGATTTGTTTCTGAGTTAGCGGTTCTCTCATTCCTTTCCTGTTCACAAAGGTAAAGTAGTTGGATCCAAGACCCACCTTTCTAGCCAAGGTGGGCTCAGCCTTCTACCTTAATGAGTGCATTGTCCTTCCTCCTTTGTTCCCTGCTCCAATGCATCTCAAAGTATATTGCGCTCAACAGTCTGGACTTGGTCATAGCTGTCTGGGTTTATCTGACAGCCATAGTCTCTGTTCAAAAAAAAAAAAAAAGACTCCCTTTTAGTATTATCAACAGGGTTTCATAAAGGACACCCTGCTTTTAAAGCGATATTAACCACTTCGCATCCGGGCCAATTCTGGCACTTCTCTCCTACATGTACAAATCATAATTTTTTTTTGCTAGAAAATTACTAAGAACCCCCAAACATTATATATGTTTTTGGCAGAGATCCTAGGGAATAAAATTGAGGTTGTTGCAACTTTTTATGTCACGTGGTATTTGCGCAGCAATTTTTCAAACACATTTTTTTGAAAAAAAAAAAGTTTCATAAATTAAAAAACAAAAAAAACATTTTTTTTTGTATAATGTGAAAGATGTTACGCCGAGTAAATAGATAACTAACGTCACGCTTTAAAATTGCGCACACTCGTGGAATGCTGCCGAACTTTGGTACTTAAAAATCTCCATAGGTAACGCTTTAAAAATCTTTACAAGTTACCAGTTTAGAGGTACAGAGGAGGTCTTGGGCTATAATTATTTCTCTAACGCACACACGGCGATACCTCTTGTGTGATTTGAACCCCGTTTACATATGCGGGCGCGACTTACGTATGCGTTCGCTTCTGTGCGCGAGCTTGCAGGGTTGGGGGCGCGAGCAATAGAGATGACCGGGGGACCATCTGTCCCACGGAAATCTCTGGTACTTTCTTCCAGCGGCAGCAGATTCCTTTTCCCGTTCACCGATCACTCAGGTGAGTCTGGAGAAGCACCAGAGGGCGGCGGGAGGGGGGAACGTCCCCTCCTGCGCCTGTAAGAACAATCATGCGGCTGAACTGCCGCTATGATCATTCTTACCGTGACGGGAATCGCCCGCTGAGAAAAACGAGATCTCAACGATGCCTATAGCTGCAGGCATCATTTTAAAAAAAATATATATAATACATAATGACTTTAGTGGTTTTGCACAGAGCAGCCCTGATCCTCCTCTTCTCGGGTGCCCTGCCGGCGCTCCTGGTCCATCCCTCCTGTCGAGTGCCCCCAGAGCTTTCAGATTACAATGGGGCACCCAAGCAGGTGCGCTCCCGAGCCACTGCTCTGCGTGTCCATTCAATGAGGAGCAAGAGTCCCCGGAAAGCCGATGCTGCTGTGCACATCGCCGGATCGAGAGGGAGCTCAGGTAAGTATCGGGGGAGGGGGCTGCTGTACATAGTTTTTTGCATTCATGCACTCTAAAAAAAAAAAACTTTCAGCCTGTAGAATAACTTTAAATCGACAATTGCTAGATCCATAAGACAACTCATCACAAGAGTTTATGCTCTCAAAGATAAGGTACCTCCATTACCTCTACGTGCCCCCTCTACCAGATCTGTGAGTTTCCTGGGCTTTGACATCAAGCTTCTGTTGCCCAGACCACCACCTGATATTTAGTTCATGCCTTCTCCAAGTTCTACTAGATGGATGTCCAGACTTTTGCAGATGCAGCCTTTTGGTTCTTTGACCTTTTGTTTTGTTGGACCTGTTGGCAATTCTTGTTGCACACCCCTCTGATTCATTGCTTGGGTACGTCGCAGAGTCTGGTAATCCAGCCTGTTTCCTGTACTATATGATTAGGATAAACAGAATTTTGACTTACCTTAAATTCCATTCTCTCCTTTTGCATGTCTGTAGTCTGCTAACTATCTTTGCCATTATACTCACTGTATATTATATGCAGCCCTTTGGTGATATCAGGGATGCACTTAAGATCACTTGTTTTATGTACGTTGACCATGACTGTATCGTAACCTGTTTCTTAGCCTGGCAATTTTCCTCAATGACCGGAGTATATGTTTATTGCAGGGTCAGTACATTCTTACACTTTCAGAAGACATTGTGGAAGGTCACGAAAGAGCTATGCTGAAGAGGGTTCTCAGGATAGATTCCAAATGTCTGCACTTTACTCCTAAGGACTGGAGCAAAAGAGGAAAGTGGTAGGGAAATAAAATACAAGAACTTGAAAATCGGACGAACCAGAAATATTAAGCTGGTGTATGGCATGTAAGAGACTTTCAAAGCCTGAACGCCACGAACATTTTGAACAAGTGAATTTTTCCACTTCATTTAAAACAGAACTGACAAACCGTTCTATCATTTCATGGAGGCCACATGGCTGAATACGGTCTTTTAGATTACTGGCTGATTTAAAAAAAACTGCCACTGATGCCAAGATGTAAGTGGTCCCCTGAGCTGGAACTGTACATTTAAAAGAGGTGCTTGCTATACAGAGTAAAAGTATTTAAGACACACAAACAACAAAAAAAATGACTTATTGAACTAATTGGACAACTATGGAGTAGTCTATAAAAAATATTTATAGACTTTTTAGCTGTAGGCTTTATTTAAACGACTATCGTTTCACACTAGTATGGCTAGCTCCAAAAGAATATTACAGCCCTCTAAAGGTGCAAGTAGACATGGAGAGGGCTTTAAGGTGTTCGAGCATGATTCAGTCACTGTCAGGCAAAACCGTTTGAACATGAATGACCTACTCAGCCTTAATACTCATTTGTGGAGGGGAGAAGTGCAAGGAGACCGGGTCCACAGCAGCCAACCTTCAGGAAAACAATGGTGATCAAGCAACATTTCAAATTTACCAGAGTGGTCACAAGCAGCTGCCTGCACTCGCCATGGGATGGTTGCCTAATTCACCTAAAAATCGTGAAATGGAAAGATATTTATGTCAAATGATACCTTTAAAGGAAAAGCTTTTCCCCCTCTATGTGATTTTTATGAAAATAATTGGATTTATACATTTAGACAGTGCAACAACTTCAGTAAAATGAAACCTGCTTGTTATTACTTGATGTTTTTTTGCACTGCCTAATGGAATAAGCTCAGAAGAGTTTCATAGAACAAAAACGTTTAAAAATATATTTTGTGTTTTGCTGTGACTGTATGATGGAGGCCAGTGCTAGCTGTCATTTGAAGATCTAAAGTGACATTTTTTAAAAAAAAATACAAGTGTTGTTTCTTACTATGTGTCTAAGAGATCGTTTAGAAACAATGTGGGGTTCTCTACATGGATATTTAAATATCAGCAGGTAAATAAGTCCTCTTCTGCAGTTAAAGTATGTTTTAATTTACTTTTTGCACCAAACTAAGAATTGTTCCAGAAGCATTGACGGGCAGTAGAGGTAATCATCACTCTGGGTTGCATAATTATTATGGAACAAAAGTTTAATTCACTTGGTTTCAGGTTATAGGACTTAATATCAGCTGATCCTAAAAATGGAACTACACAGAGTTTTTTTGAACTCCTGGCCTTTTTCTGGCTGGGTGCCCCTTTATTACCAGCCAGCTTAAGGGTAGAGTTGCACCACCTTGATCAACCTCAAACCAAATAATGAACCCTAGAAAGTGCTCACTTTATTTTTTATTTATTTAATTTATTATTGAAAAAGTGTGGGATTAAGAAAAAAAAACAGATTCTCACCTCCCTGCTGCTGTCCCCTGCTGACTAAGCCAAAGAACTGAGCAATCGCATAACCACTGATCGCTCAGTTCACTGTTAGTCACTGCTCTCTGCTCATCCAGCTCTTGCTGAAGAGTAGGCAGGAGCGCCTGGCTCAGGCTCTCAACAGTAGGCTGAGCCAGTTATTGGTCAGGAATCTGGGTGGATCCCTACATTATTGTCAGGACCCTTCCAGAGCCTGGAGCGGCTCTGTGATGTCAGCTGACTTTAGCCCACTGTCTGTTGATTCTGGGTCACTCCCGTGACCCAACAGAGAAGTTTAGCAAGAAAAGGTTTGGCCAGACTTCTTTTTTTAACAAATTATATTCCCAACACCTTATTTTCTGTGATAAATGAAGAAAAGGTTTTATGTGCATTAATTGCTAAATAACAGATCAAAATAGTGAAATGGCAATGTCACAGCTAAGGAACTGATTGACGAAAGAGCATCTTGCCTGCAATAATTCAAGATTCTAGTTCGCTTGACAGCAGACACCACTAATTTTAATTCTTACCTTCCTGCTCTCCCCTATCGTAACTTGTCAAAACACTAGTGACTCCAGGTATGAGAGAACACAAACCCTGCCTATATTACAGTACTATACGAAGTGCCTGAGTGCCCAGTTATAAGAGAAGCTATAAAGCTATAAATTTGCATAGGAATTTTTAGGGGCTTGCAGGGGAGTTCAGGTGAAGGATATTACCTTCTACACAACAATTCTTGCTTTTTTTTTCTACCAGGAAAAGTACAGGTTAACTTAAAAGTGTGGAGACTTTTGTGGTTTAGGTTTTGTCTATTATAAAATTATTTGAGACAACTTTCAGTGTAATAAAAATGCATACCAACCAGTAGCAACAGCTGCAAAACAATACTTGCAGTCTTGAGTGCACCTTTTTGATGTTTCTGGTGAGTGCTGAAAGCCTTTGTGCATCGAGGGTTTTGAAAAAATGCTTTAGTGTAACACTGACAAAAGTGAACAACAAAATCAGGGCATGCTTAAATACACCCAGAAATGGATCGCTGATATGTAAATAGTAGGGTTGCACCGATACAGGTATCAGAACCAATACTAAGCATTTGAACGAGTACTCGTGCAAATGCTCCGATACCTGAGACTGATACCTTTGTGGTGCAATTTGAGCCCATACAAAATCGCACAGCATTCCTGTTCAAATCACATGAGATTCTTTGCAGTGTGATTTGAACCCATTCATTTTGTATGGGCTCAAATCGCCCCGCAAAGGTATCAGTACTCTGTATCGGCGAGTACTTGACCGACAGTTGCGGTACTTGCCGGTAAAAAGGAAACGGTATCAGTGAAACCCTAGTAAATAGGTAAGGGTGTTTAATAAGATTGTGGTGAAATATCCATTAACAGATAAAATGGTCACTAAACCTAACTATATTGATCTAAATGAACCCCAATGTATGCCACTACATTTTGCCTGCATATAAATAAGTCCTTTACTGTTCTTGTCTTTAAAGATGCTGTAGACAAGACATTTGAATCACTTTTCAAGGCTTCTTTCCTCAGCATACATTCCAGGCTACAGAGTATCTTAATATTCGTTATGATGTCACCTTCTGGTTATTAGAAATTGACAAAAAAAAGACAAGCTTAATCCCTCCTAGCTAGGCATATCCCCCTAGGGTCCCCCTTGTGTCCTAGGAGATGGTCATGTCTTTGCAGCCTCTGCACAAATGTATTCTTTTTAGCTGGTTTATTCTGAAGATTTCCATCCGGAACTAAAAGGCTAGTTTATCGGGATCTGTTACCTACAGCTTTTGCTAAGAGGAATGGTAAAGTATGCAAAAGTTTAGGAACCCCTGACAATTTCCATGATTGTTATTTATAAATATTTGGGTGTTTGGATCAGCAATTTCATTTTGATCTATCAAATAACTGAAGGACACAGTAATATTTCAGTAGTAAAATGAGGTTTATTGGATTAACAGAAAATGCGCAATATGCATCAAAACAAAATTAGACAGGTGCATAAATTTGGGCACCCCAACAGAAAAATCACATCAATATTTAGTAGAGCCTCCTTTAGCACAAATAACAGCCTCTAGGCACTTCCTATAGCCTGTAATGAGTGTCTGGATTCTGGATGAATGTATTTTGGAGCATTCCTCCTTACAAAACATTTTCAGTTCAGTTAGGTTTGATGGTTGCCGAGCATGGACAGCCGCTTCAAATCACCCCACAGATGTTTAACCACTTGCCGACCGCCGATCGGCATCTGACGGCGACAAAGTGGTTCGTTATCGCAAAACGCCGTCATATGACGGCGGCCGCGATAACGAGCAATGCGCGCGCGTAAACACGATTTCCTCCGAGATGATTTATAACTACACTAAAAAGACAACCCCACGGGTTTAAATACGTGGACAGATTAAAACAAAACTACGTATAACGCGTAAAAGACAATTAGGTTATTTGGAGTAAAATGATGACTTTATAATGACACAGGAAGTCAATAAACTATCTAGTTTTACTTTAACGACTAGGTTTGTGGGTTTATAAATATTTATTGTTAGTACCTTTAAC
This sequence comes from Glandirana rugosa, assembly GCA_018402905.1. Classification (NCBI taxonomy): domain Eukaryota; kingdom Metazoa; phylum Chordata; class Amphibia; order Anura; family Ranidae; genus Glandirana; species Glandirana rugosa. The sequence continues at coordinate 375,662 of BLSH010197939.1, forward strand.
AGTCCCCAAGGATTTGAAAACGTATGAAATGGTAAGGAGAATCGTTTTCGACATCCATTGTCTAGGGCTATTTGATCGGAAAATCAAGGCCTACCTTTAGAAGTCTTATTTGG
>BLSH010197939.1:406646-443076 GCA_018402905.1 Glandirana rugosa
TTATTCTCAGGTCTACAAGTGATTTCTCTGTAACAGCCCCGCACAGGCCCTACACTCTTCCTGCGTATCTGTGTCTCGAGGTAAGTAGGAGTACAATTAGGAAACGGTAGGAGACGGTAGGAAGACTAAAACTCAGAGACGTCCGAGCCGGTGGTGACGAGTGCTGGATGACTTGGTCAATAAAGCACTTAACCCCGTATAAAGGTGTAAGCCAGTCGGCCTGGGTGATTAACTCCGGGGCCGAAACGCCGGATCAGGCGCCAAGGAGGTCGCTAGCCCGGAAGGTACGAGGTCGCCGAGGGCCCCATGGGTAGACTGCCGGGACAAGGGCAGTGTCCAACTTGTTAAATAGGAGAATAGGAGACAGTCCTGCCCCTCCCTTTGATAAAAAAAGATGCAGTAGGCCCGGAGGGTGTACCAAGATGGCGGCCACGTGTTGTAGGCCTCGGCTCTCCCCCAGTCCCCCCACTCACCGACTCCTCTGAAGTTGTTATCCCTGGACAGGTGGGGAGGTAGCTGTGCCGTCAGATGGGTACCCCGGGAGCCGCTGGAGCATGGAAGGCCCGATCGCTGGAGGAACCGCGGACTAGGCCGCAAAGCCGGGGCCTCAATTAGTGGGTCCGGCTGACCGAATGTGGAAATATGCCCCAATTCACGAAATAACTGGTTCAGTAGGTCGTGAGCAGTGGTGGCCGAGCCTGCAGAGACTCAAAATCAGAAGGATGGCAGAGGATGGCAAAGGATTAACATGAGGATGAATGGAGCTCTGTGTCTATGCGTCCTTCTCACATCCCGGACACGCCCCGACAATGTCTCTTTAGTGAACATCTGGACTCTTATTAAGTAGGTCACCGGTGGTAAAAGCATGCTTTTGCCTAGCAAGAACAAACAAAAAAAAGCTAAGGTGCCTGAGAACAGCTCCTTGGCTGGGTTTAGAACACATTCTTTCATTTTCCACTAGCCACTTCCATTAAGTCTGACATCTCCTTTCCCAGCAAGGCCTGGAGTCCAAAGACCCCTTGCCAGGGCACCCCCTTCTACCTTAAGTGGATGACATTTGTGTGCCTTCTCGGATGCCTGGTGCAGAGACATCTCCAAGGTGGTACAGACTGGAGTTTCACATTCTCTCCTCCCTGACAATTTAGGTCTTACAATCTGCTGCCTTCTTTGCAGAAGTTAGAGGACCTGAATGTTGCTCTTCAGCAATTGCTTTCCTGGTGGGTCATTGTTCCTGTGCATGCAGGGGAGAGGTTTCAGGGTTGTTACTTTAACCTGTTCATGCTTCCTGAAGCGCCAGAACATTTTCCTTTTGAAATGAATCAGCCAGGTCAGTCATTGAATCCCTGCAGCAAGGAGATCTGCTGGCACCTGTGGACGCTTACTTAAACATTCTCATTTTCCCCCCGCTCACCAGCAATTTGTAAATTTTGAGATGGGCAATTGTTATTTTCAGTTTGTGACTTTACTCCTTGGGTCTTCAAAAGGCTTGGGCCCAATCTTCATTCTTAGGGTATCCAAAGTGTGGGTACCTAGGCAACATCTTAAGGATTGTTTGTCCAGGCTTTGAATGCCAGTATTCAACGGACTGCATAATATGCAGAAGTTTGGGTGGATCGAACTTACCATCTGGAATACTTGGGACTAGTCCTGGGCACATACCAGGTCTCTTTCTCCCCTTGGAAAAGAGCAGGGGTCTCCATTCAAGCACCGATACTCCAATCTAGATGTCATCCCCTGAGGTTTCCCTTTTGCATGAGGGTAAGGGGCTGATGGTATTGCCTTATGCCTCAGCATCCTGTTAGCATGCGACAAACAGACGCAGGCCCTGGACCATTCCATGCATTTGTTTCCATCATCCTGCCTCTCCCTGACTTGGTGGATTTACAATCTCACATTGGAGTCAGGGACGTTGTAAGCTTTAGGCAATGGATCTCAAACAATTAGTCTCCTAATCCAAGATGTTTAGAAGCTAGCTGATTTTGCTGACAGATATGACCATCTCCTAGGACACTAGCAAAATCTGAAGCCTTACCTAGCTGGGAAGGGATTTCCGCTTTTTTTTTGTGCCAGTGTCCAAGCACCTTTTTTACAGTCTGGTCCATAAATATTGGGACATCGACACAATTCTAATCTTTTTGGCTCTATGCACCACCACAATGGATTTGAAATGAAACGAACAAGATGTGCTTTAACTGCAGACTTTCAGCTTTAATTTGAGGGTATTTACATCCAAATCAGGTGAACGGTGTGGGAATTACAACAGTTTGTATATGTGCTTCACACTTTTTAAGGGACCAAAAGTAATGGGACAAATTAATCATAAATTAAACTTTCACTTTTTAATACTTGGTTGCAAATCCTTTGCAGTCAATTACAGCCTGAAGTCTGGAATGCATAGACATCACCAGACGCTGGGTTTCATCCCTGGTGATGCTCTGCCAGGCCTCTACTGAAACTGTCTTCAGTTGCTGCTTGTTCTTGGGGCATTTTCCCTTCAGTTTTTTCTTCAGCAAGTGAAATGCATGCTCAATCGGATTCAGGTCAGGTGATTTGCTTGGCCATTGCATAACATTCCACTTCTTTCCCTTAAAAAACTCTTTGGTTGCTTTCGCAGTATGCTTCGGGTCATTGTCCATCTGCACTGTGAAGCGCCGTCCAATGAGTTCTGAAACATTTGGCTGAATATGAGCAGATAATATTGCCCGAAACACTTCAGAATTCATCCTGCTGCTTTTGTCAGCAGTCACATCATCAATGTGACAATCACATCATCAATCAAACAAGAGAACCAGTTCCATTGGCAGCCATACATGCCCACGCCATGACACTACCACCACCATGCTTCACTGATGAGATGGTATGCTTTGGATCATGAGCAGTTCCTTTCCTTCTCTGTACTCTTCTCTTCCCATCACTCTGGTACAAGTTGATCTTGGTCTCATCTGTCCATAGGATGTTGTTCCAGAACTGTGAAGGCTTTTTTAGATGTTGTTTGGCAAACTCTAATCTGGCCTTCCTGTTTTTGAGGCTCACCAATGGTTTACATCTTGTGGTGAACCCTCTGTATTCCCTCTGGTGAAGTCTTCTCTTGATTGTTGACTTTGACACACATACACCTACCTCCTGGAGAGTGTGTTGATCTGGCCAACTGTTGTCAAGGGTGTTTTCTTCGGTCATCCGCCACAGTTGTTTTCCGTGGTCTTCCGGGTCTTTTGGTGTTGCTGAGCTCACCGGTGCGTTCTTTCTTTTTACGGATGTTCCAAACAGTTGATTTGGCCACACATAATGTTTTTGCTATCTCTCTGATGGGTTTGTTTTGTTTTTGTTTTTCAGCCTAATGATAGCTTGCTTCACTGATAGTGACAGCTCTTTGGATCTCATATTGAGAGTTGACAGCAACAGATTCCAAATGCAAATAGCACACTTGAAATGAACTCTGGACCTTTTATCTGCTCCATGTAAATCGGATAATGAGGGAATAATAACACACACCTGGCCATGGAACAGCTGAGCAGCCAATTGTCCCATTGCTTTTGGTCCCTTAAAAAGTGGGAGGCACATATACAAACTGTTGTAATTCCTACACCGTTCACCTGATTTGGATGTAAATACCCTCAAATTAAAGCTGAAAGTCTGCAGTTAAAGCACATCTTGTTTGTTTAATTTCAAATCCATTGTAGTGGTGTATAGAGCCAAAAACATTAGAATTGTGTCGATGTCCCAATATTTATGGATCTGACTGTAAATCATTTTATTCATTTCCTTTTTTAACAAAACAAAGCATTATACACATTGTGCTAAGATATTAGTGGGAGATCACTATCCCCGTCATCTTGCAATAACAAAGTAATAAAAAAAAATAGTTAACATAAAAATATCAGCTGGAAACTAGGTCATACCACTTGTCATATTGTCAATCAACTCATACACAGTGTAACATTAATATACTAAGGTAATTTCTGTCCCCAGCAGCCCCACGCAACCTATACATTTTTTTAAAATATACATTATAGTCAGTAACCCCCGTGGGCATCAGATCAGATGCTGTCATACTTATTGGGACATCCCCTATTTGTTTAAGTGCCTCTATACAGTGGGAGATTATTAACCAATCATTTCCAGTATAAAAGCGTAGGGGAAGAGGATTTCTTCCAATATAAAGCGATAGCTTTTCTCGCATAAAATGATGTGATATTGGCAAACACCCACTCCGACACTGTAGGGAGAATATCCTCCATCAGACCCAGCAAACATACAGACATTGAGGCCAGTAGTGGGGCGGAAGTAATAGAATTCAACATATCCACCACCTCCGCCCAAAAAATAGCTATATGCAGGTCCAGAAAATGTGTGAGAAATCCTCCTGAGCCGCACTACACTGTCAGCACTGAGAAGAAAACCCAGGATTTATCTTATGAAGTCTGTGTGGCATGGATATGCTCTATGTACCAATTTAAATTGGATCAAACGATCTCTCAGAGATACCAAAGATCGAAGAGGGAGATCCCACACATCCCTCCCGGTCCAGATCTGGTATATCCCACACCCACCTAACTCTGAGACCCTCCAAGGGCGGGAGGGAAATTAAGATAAGATGGATTGAATACAATCTCGAAGTAGGTTTCTCCAAAAATGCAGGCCTAAGTACTGTTTCTAGAGTGGATTGTGTGATCATTAGGCTGTCTTGTGGGAACAGAGCATTGAAAGCTGGAAATATCTAAATAAATGGGAGCTAGGCAGGTTAAAAAAATGAAGTAAGCGTAGAGAAAAAAGACAATTTCCGATCAGTAACCACCTGGGAGACTAAATTGATATTATACTTAGTCCATGCAATAGACTCTGGTAGTTTATAAAATTGGGAAAAGGTTTGATTTAACCAAAGAGGGGCATTTGGAGTGATCGCGTCCTTAGGATAATATTCACAGCTAAGGTCGATCTCCCAAGCTCGAATAGTATTGAGCATTGGAGCAGTCAGATGGAAAGGTGCTCTACGACCCCTAAACAAAAGGAGATTAAGAGCTTCTATTGATCCGACCACCGCGGCTTCCAGCCAGAGGGAGGAATTAGAGAAGTCTGGATTCAACCACCATGCGGCTGTAACCAGCTGAGTGGCTAAAAAACTAGAGTTAGACTTACCGGTAACTCTGTTTCTAGGAGTCCTCCGGGACAGCACTAGAGAGATAGGCTCCTCCTCCAAAGGCAGGAAACACATCACCAGACTTTAAAGGGCAGTCACCATCCATTCTCTCTCAGTCTTCATGCAAGAACTCCCCCAGAACAAAACGGTTTCTGTAGGAAACAAAAACATCAAAAACAAAAACACTCCTCCAAAGTTATAACAGCATATAGGGAGGGAATCCCTGCTGTCCTGGACGACTCCTAGAAACAGTTACCGGTAAGTCTAACTCTAGTTTTCTCTAGTCGTCTGTCCAGGACAGCACTAGAGCGGATCAACGAGAACTTACCGGATTGGGGGGGACTACCGCCTGAAGGACCTTTCTCCCAAAAGTTTGGTCATGCGCGGAGATAAGATCCAGCCTATAATGTTTGATGAATGTCGAGTATCTTGACAATGTTGCGGCCCGACATATGTTACGGCGTTGCTCTAGCTCGCTCAGCCCAGGAAGCAGACAGTGCCCGCGTGGAAACGGCAATGGGGGGAAAAAGGGCACTCTTTCTCCAAGGCTTTGTATGCCTCTACAATAGCTTGCTTTATCCAATGAGCAATTGTGTTTTTTGAAGCTTGGAATCCCGTTTTTTTTTTTACCAGCGTGTAACACAAAAAGGCCATTAGACTTCCTAATTTCCTTGGACATTTCAAGGTATTGCAGGTTACAAGCTCTTACATCTAATTGTTGAAACTTGGCTTCTTTCTAATTAGTTGGAGATGCTGAGAAAGAAGGAAGAATGATCTCTTGAGACTTATTGTAAATGGATGCCACTTTGGGCAGGAACCCCGGGTCCGTGCGCAACACCAGCCTGTCATTGAAGATCTGGAGAAAAGGCTCTTTCATAAAGAGCGCCTGTAGTTCGCTCACCCGTCTGGCCGTCGTGACGGCTACCAAAAAAACTATCTTGAGACTAATTCTCAGAGACAGGTCTCCTTTCAGGGATAGTGCTATCCATCCCTGTAGCAATATCGGCAGATCCCATCTAGGGAGGACTTTAAAAGGAACAGGTCTTAATTCTTACCAGCCCCTTGAAGAACCTACTGATAAGTGGGTCTAAGGCCAGAGGCTGCTCCAAGAAAACTGAAAAAGCTGCCACTTGTACTTTTAATGTACTAATGGCCAGGCCTTGATCCACACCATCCTGTAAAAATTCCAGCATGGCTGGGATCCCTGCTGCCATATTTTTGGCATTTAGAAAAACGCAAAAAACTCTCCAATACTTGGAGTAGACAGCCTGGGTTACCTGCTTCCTGCTCGACAGGATAGTGTTAATCACCTTATCTGAGAGCCCCTTTCCCTTCAGGAGGCTTTTTTCAGATACCAGGCTGATAGTTTCAAGTTTCAGATCTTTGACATCAGAACTGGTCCTTGAAAAAGTAGGTCTTCCCTTTCGGGCAATATTAGGGGAGGTTCGACTGCTAGGCGCAGCAGCATGGAGAACCATGGTCTCCGTGGCCAATATGGGACCACTAGGATCATGTTGGTGCTCTCCTGCAGGAATTTCCTTAATACTCTGGGTATGAGCTTGAACGGAGGAAAGGCATAGACCAGGTTGTATTGCCACACCTGGGCTAGGGCATCTATCCCCTGAGCTCTTGCATCTCTTTCCAGCGAGAAGTAACGTGGGAGTTTGGCATTCTCTTGGCTGGCAAAAAGGTCCACCTCTAGGCGCCCCCATTTTTTTTATCAGTTGCTGAAAGACCTCTTCGTTCAGGGACCATTCGGCTTCCAGAACTGGACGCCGACTCAGGAAATCTGCCAGATGGTTGTCCACCCCCCTGAGGTGTACCGCTGAAATCGACTCAAAGTTCTTCTCGATCCACTGAAACATAATGTTTGTCATGTGGATCAGGGACAGGCACCTTGTGCCCCCCCCCCCCCCCGTTTGTTGATATAAAAGACTGCCACTACATTGTCTGAAAGAAGTTGTACGTGGTGTCCTTTTAGGTCTTTGGAAAAAAAAAACACCCTTAAGGCTTCCCAAATTGCCCACAGTTCCCTCCAGTTTGCTGACCTCCTGGATTCTGCATTGGACCAAGGTCTTTGTGCCACCCGGAGACCCCAGTGGGCCCCCCATTCCCAGGCACTGGCGTCCATGGTGATCCCGATAGATATCGGAGTGACCCATGGAAGGCCCCCGGACTAGGTTTGCCTCATCCCTCCACCACCATAATGACCTTTTTGCCTCTGTGGATAGGCGTAAGGTTTTGTCCAGGGATTCCTGAGTCCCATCCCAGCTTCTCAGGATCTCTGCCTGTAAACGCCTGCAGTGGGCCATGGCCCAAGGGACTGCTGCCATCGTTGCCTGCAGAAGACCCAGGCCTGACATAGCTGTCTGAACTGACAAATCCAAGTTGGTCTGGAAGGACGCCACCGTGGCCTTCACCTTCTCTATCTTTTCCTCTGTGAGGTAGACTTTTTGTTTCACTGAATCTATCGTGAAACCTAGATAGCGAAGCGACTGGGATGGCGTCAGGTTTGATTTTTCCCTGTTTAGCAGCCACCCCAGATTTTCTAAGAAGGCGACGGCTGAACTCAGGTCCTTTTCCATCTGGTGCTCGGAGGGGGCAAAAAAATAAAAGGTCGCCCAAGTAAGGGATGACCGCTATCCCCTTTAGCCCGAGAGGGGCCAGTGCTTCCGCCAGGACTTTAGTAAAAATCCTGGGGGAAGATGAGAGGCGGAATGGGAGGGCCCTGAATTGTAGATGGTGAACCTCTTTCCCCCATCTGATCGCAACCCTTAGTAGTTTTTGCAACTCTCTGTGGATGGGTATGTGTAAATATGCATCCCTCAAGTCAAGGGATGCCATAAAACAATCTGGGGGGAGAATAGCTTTCACAGTCCAGATGGTCTCCATCCTGTAAACTACCCATTCGTTCAGGGCTCTCAAGTTTATTATGAGGCCGGGACTTACTTGATGGTTTTTGTACCACGAAGATGTGCGAGTAGAAACCCTGGTTTACCTCTTCTTGAGGTACCGGGACTAATACTTGCTGGTCTAACAGGTCGGCAATTTGTGCCCGTAGGGCCGATGCCTTTTGAGGGTCTCTGGGAGGGGAAGTCACTAACACCCTTGTGGGTGGTGACCCTTTCAGGTGAATCCGATAACCCTCCTGGATGATCCCCTGAATAAAGTTGCTTGGGGTAACTTTTTCCCACTGTGGAAGGTACTGCCCCAATCTCCCTCCCACCGGGATGAAGTCACTGAGACTTTTGGGCTTCTTTAGGAGAGGAAAGGAGGACGCTCCTCCTCCGCTTTCCTTTCCCCCACTGCCTCTTTGTGGTTGTCCCCTTAGAGGTCTCTGCCTGAGCCCTTTGGGGGCAAAAAAAAACGTTTTGCCAGAGCCATTTAGTTTTTAACAGGAAAGGCTTTCTTCTTGTCTGCTGTTCGGTCTAGGACCTTATCTAGGTCCGGACCGAACAGAAGATCTACCTCGAATGGTATACCGCAAAGCCTAATTTTGGAGGCTGGGTCCCCTGACCAGGACTTTAGCTATAGGGCTCTACGCGAGGACTTGACAAGAGCTGCCGTTTTTGCAGACAATTTTACTGCTTCTGCAGAGGCGTCTGCCATATAGCCAGCTGCTTTCTATAGCATTGGCAGAGAGTCAAGAATATCCTTACGTGAGGTACCTCCTTCCAGATGTGACCTCAGCTTGTCTAGCCAGACTTCAAGATTTCTGGCTACTATTGTCGTGGCCATTGTCGGCATAAGGCTAGCCATAACCACTTCCCAGGACCGTTTCAGCAGAACCTCCATCCTCTTGTCCATGAGCTCTTTCAGAACACCCATGTCCTCAAAGGCCAGGTCTGTCCACTTTGCACACTGGGAGAAAGCTGCGTCAAGTTTTGGAACTTTGTTCCATACACAGGAGGGGTCTTCACTAAAAGGATATCTTCTTTTTAGACTTTTAGGAAAGAAGAGCTTATTTTCAGGCTCTGACCATTCTTTCTTGATGGCATATGAAAGTGCCCTATGGACTGGAAAGACCCTGCCTTGTTCCTCTTTCAAGGATTGGTACATTTGGTTGTATAACGATAGCTCTGCCTGCTCTTCTTTCATCTCCAAGGTCTTGTAGATAACACCCAACAAGGACTCTACTTCTTCCAGTGAGAACTTGTTCCTGGGCTGAAGTGTCCTTAGAGGAAGCTGCTACACTGAATTCCTCAAGGGAGTCCAGGCTCTCGTCCCGTTTCCTCGTCCTCCCTTGGGGGAGAAACAGGGTGCTTCCGCTGGCTGCTTGGGGGTTTCCAGGCCTAACAGCATGGATCTAATTGCCTTCATTTCTTTCTGGACTCCAGAAATTAACTCTTTACACACCCCTGTCGCCTCTTTATAGAGCAGCTTGTCTATACATAGTTTGCACAGGGGCTTGCTCCATCCTTCTTTAAGTTTAATAGCACAGCACGGGCACTTCTTCCTCCCCAAGCTTCTCTGCTTCCTTAAGCTGAGGCTAAGGAGTGGGAAGAAAAAAACAAAAGAGGGACGGGGGGCTGCTGTCAGACTCGGTGCAACAAAATAGGTTACCATCACCTCACCATACTGCACCCATCCACCACAGCCAAGCTCCAGACTTACAAGCCTTTGCTGGGGTCCGGTGCCAATACAGGGGGTAAGTGGAGGAACCCTGGGGCGTCCTAAACCTTTGGCTGGTCCTCCCCCCTCCCAGCCTGGTAGGTCCACCACCTTTGGTCTACCTGAGCTGGAGCCGCACCACTGCCACCATCTCTGGGCCTCTCTTCCTCCTGCAACATGTTCACAGTCTTCCTGGGCCGTTGCACTGGGAAGAACCAGAGCTGAACGCCCTGCTGCTGTAGCGGCGTATTTTTTCAAAAAGACCGCCGTTCCGGCGTCTACGCTCCTTGCTTGAACCGGAAGTGATGCGTCGGAACCCCGACTTCCTTCTGGTGGCCGGAACTCATGGTCCTCCCCGCCCTGCAGTGCGAACACTGCATGATATGCAGGTAGCATGAGTCCTCCCCGGACTACTGGCTAGAATAAGTGCCGGTCTGCGACCCTCCTCTGGGGCCCGACCGGGGGCTCCATGCACATGACGGGTACCTACTTCTCTCCCCTTGGCTAAAACCTCCTCGGCCACCCCAGGGAGAGACAAGTTCCTCCTGCCTCCTCCTCCAGGGAGGAAACACAAAAGACTGAGGGAGAATGGATGGTGACCGCCCTCTAAAGTCTGGTGATGTGTTTCCTGCCTTCGGAGGAGGAGCCTATCTCTCTAGTGCTGTCCTGGACTGACAACTTGAGAAAATATTTATATAGATCCGGGAAAGCTAGACCACCCTGATCACAAGGGCGCCTCAGGGTGGTCAATTTATTCCTGGGGTTCTTTGATCCCTATAAAAAGGATGAAAAAAGTTTTAGTCTTGTAAAAAAGGAGCGAGTTAGCCACTGAGGGGAATGCCTAAAAAGATACCTAAGTTTTGATATCATTTTCATTTTTTTAATTTTAATGCGTCCCAATAAAGATAATGGTAGAGACTTCCACACTTTCAACTTTGAATCAATAGCTCCTAAAATCTGAGTCAAATTCAAGGAGATGAAATCAGAGGCTTGGCGAGAGATTACAACTCCTAATTACTTAAAATTCTCTACCCATTGCAATGGGATATCAGTCAAAGCTGTGTTCCGGGCCTCAGTGTCTATTGGAAACAACAAGGACTTAGTCCAGTTTACCTTCAGCCCAGTAACCATTGAAAAGGTGTCCACAATTAGTAAGCCTTCTTGGAGAGAGGGTCCAGCAATATTCAAAAACAAAAGATTGTCGGCATATAGGGCCACCCTTTCCTCCAACCAGCCTATCCGCAGCCCTCTGATATTTGGGGAAGTGTGAAGAGCCTCCGCCACAGGCACCATAGCAATGGCAAAGAGGTTCGGAGACAAAGGGTAGCCCTGCCGAGTTCCCCTAAACAGTGAAAAGGGACCCCCCCCCCCTCATTTTCACTGCAGTTGTGGAATGTCTATATAGGACCTGTAACCATTTTATAAAGACCATTGGGAAGCCCATTCTGCAGAGCACCTCCCAGAGAAAAGGCCACTCAATAGTATGAAAAGCCTTCTCTATATCTAGGGAGGCGACAACCCTAGATCCTATATTAACCACTTGCTAACCAGCCGCCGTCTTTTGATGGCGGGAGGTCTGCTCTCCTGCGCAAATTGCCGTCATATGACAGCGGGAGCATGTATTGTGAGCGTGCTCGCTGGCTAGCGGGGGGCCAATCAGTGGGTGGGATGGAGTCTATGTCCGCGGGACACCCGCAATCGCTCCCCCGCAGTGACAGAACAGGGATCTGCGAGTGTAAACAAGCAGATCTCCGTTCTGACAGGGGAGAGGAGAGTGATCGTCTGTTCCTAGTAAATTGGAGCAGCGATCTCTCTTCTCCCCCAGTCATCCTAGCCCCCACACAGAACACGCTGACAGGGAACACATTTAAACCTTTGATTAACCCCTAGTGTTAACCCTTTCCCTGCCAGTGACATACAGTAATCAGTTGCTATTTTTAGCACTGATCGCTGTATAAATGTCAATGGTCCCAAAAAAGTGTCTGATTTGTCCGCTGCAATACCGCAGTCCCCCTAAAAATTGCAGATCACCGCCACTGCTAGTAAAAACAATAAAATAAAAACGCCATAAATCTATTCCCATAGTTTGTAGATGCTATAATTTTTGCGCAAACTAATCAATATATGCTTATTGCAAATTGTTTTACCAAAAATATGTAAAAGAATATATATCGGCCTAAACTGATTGTCCCAGCGGTGGTCCTCTCCCAGATTTCTGTCTCAGTCACACCCGGTCCCTGCAGCAGGCAATCTTACTGCAGTGGGACAAGTCTCCGCTATCCCTGGATCAGGTGATCAGTTTGGATCTCCAGACTCGAGGTTCCCTCGCCTAGTGGCTGCGGGCCCCGGCCTTGGGGCTGGGGAAGTCATTTGTTCCCGTGGACTGGACGGTGGTCACGACGGATGCCAGCCTATACGGCTGGGGGGGTCCTGGGGTGGTTGTCGACCCAGGGCCGCTGGTCTCCAGAAAAATCCCGTCTCCCGATCAATGTGCTGGAACTTCGAGCGATCAGGCTTTGCCTCTCCCACTGGTCGGGGAGGTTGCACGGGCTTCCTGTTCGGGTCCAGTCAACGCCACGGCTGTGGCTTACAAGAACCATCTGGGCGGAACGAGAAGCGCGGCATCAGAAGTAGCCCACATTCTGCGGCGGGCAGAGCATCTCCAGCATTCACATCCCGGGCATCGAGAATTGGCAGGCGGACTACCTCAGTCGTCAGAGACTGGATCAGGGAGAGTGGTCCCTGCACCCGGAGGTGTTCCGCCACATTTGTCAAAGGTGGGATACACCAGACGTGGACCTCCTGGTGTCCCAGCTCAACCGGAAGGTGCAAGTCTTCATGAGCAGAACAAGGGATCTGCTGGCAGATGTGGCGGATGCCCTCGTGGCTCTGTGGTCTCGGTACCGATTGCTCTATGCCTTCCCTCCACTTCCGCTACTCCCGCGCCTGCTGCGCAGGATAGAGGCGGAAGGGATTCCAACCATTCTGGTAGCGCCAGATTGGCCTCGGCACCCTTGGTAGGCTGACGTGGTACGGATGGTGGTTGATGTTCCCTGGCGGGACCTACACAGGGACCCATCTTGCACCCTACTTTACCCTCGCTGACTTTAACGGCCTGGCTATTGAGTCCCAGGTGTTAAAAGATAGGGGACTCTCTAAGTCTGTCATTCCCACTATGCTCAAGGCGCGTAAGGCTACTTTGCGTAAGATCTATCACCGCACCTGGAAGGCTTATATTGCCTGGTGCGAGGCAGGGGGATGGAACCCCCATTCCTTTTCGGTGGCTTGGGTGCTGGTCTTTCCTCAGCAAGGCCTAGATCACAAGTTGGCATTGAGCACGCTTAAGGGGCAGATTTCTGCCCTGGCGATTCTTTTTCAGCGTCCCTTGGCGACGCATTCCTTGATCCGTACCTTTGTTCAGGGAGTTTGTCATGTCGCTCCCCAGGTACTCCCTGGCGCCTTTGGCGCCTTGGGACCTTAATCTGGACCTTTCAGTGCTTCAGAAGCCGCCTTTCGAAAATATCAGGGAAATTTTCCTGCAACTGCTCTCGCAGAAAGTGGCTTTCTGGTGGCGATAACATCCGCTAGGCGGGTGTCTGAGCTGGCGGCTCTGTCCTGTAGGTCCCCGTACTTGGTCTTACATAGGCAATGCCCGTCTCATCCTAAGGAAGTTGCTTTGCACTCTCTGGATGTGGTCAGGGCTCTGCGGGTGTATTTGGCAGCCACGGCCTCATTTCGGAGGTCTGATGCGATTTTGTCGCGGTGGATGGCCTGCACAAGGGGATGGAGGCCTCGTCGGCCACCATTTCCCGTTGGATAAGACAGACTGTGACCCGTGCGTATGCTGTTCGGGGTCAGGAGCCCCCCTTTCCGGTCACGGCTCACTCTACCAAGGGCGATTAGTACTTCCTGGGCTTTCTGGCGTCGGTTTCTCAGGTGTGCAAGGCGGCCACTTGGACCTTGGTGCACACTTTTTCCAAGTTTTACAGAGTTGATGTTGCAGCGTCTTCCAATGCTGCTTTTGGCCGCAAAGTTTTGCAGGCGGTGGTGTGAGGTGCGTCTGGCACCTCCCAGAGAACTCTCTTGTTGGGTACTGTTGTTGTTGTTGCCCACCCCTCGTTGTGACACTGCTTTGGGACATCCCCACATGTCAAGAATAGAGGCTGCGTCCGTCAGTGAACGATTGAGAAAATAGGATTTTTTGACTTACCGTAAAATCCTTTTTTCTGAGTTCATTGACGGATGCAGCACCCACCCCTCTTTTGTTAAGTTTGTACTGCTTGTTGCGAACTGAGTTGCTGAGCAGGGCAGGAGGGGTTATGCCAAGTGAGGACTGCCCCCTCGGAGGGGCTGTGTTTGCTTTGAGCTGAACTACGTTCTGCCTAGTCCACTCCTAGTGAAAGGTGCAAAAACCCCACATGTCAAGAATAGAGGCTGCGTCCATCAATGAACTCAGAGAAAAGGATTTTACGGTAAGTCAAAAAATCCTATTTTTCTTTATTTTTATATTCGATGTGTATTATAGTAAAAAATATTGTGTTTTTCAAAATTGTTCCTCTTTTTGTTTATAGCGCAACAAATAAAACCCACAGAGGTGATCAAATACCACCAAAAGAAAGCTCTATTTGTGGGGGAAAAAGGACATCAATTTGGTTAGGGTACAACGTTGCACGACCGTGCTATTGTCAGTTAAAGCGACGCAGTGCAGTATCGCAAAAAGTGCTCTGGTCCGGAAGGGGGTAAATCCTTCTGGGAGTGAGGCATAAATATCAATATATAGTCTCTGCAAATTCACATTAGTAGCCCTACCGGCCATGAACCCTGTTTGATCTGGGTCAATAATACTAGTCGTCGCTGGGAAATACGTTTTTAGTCAAAATTTTAAAGTCTTCATTCAATAGGCCTATATGAGGCACAGGAAGATGTATCTTTGGGTGATTTTATAGATTAAGACTATGTGGGCATGTCTCATTGAGTCTGGCAGAGCTCCCTCTTTCAAACAATTAGAATAAAGGGAAGCCAATGCAGGAGCAAGAAGATCTCCATGAGCTTTATAGAATTCAATGGGGAAGGCCATCTGGTTCTGGTGACTTCCTCATAGGGAAGGAACCAATGGCTGTGAGGACTTCCTCCGATGATATAGGGTGTACTAGCACCTCCCTCTGATTATCTGTAAGCCAAGCCAGTGCGACTGAGTCTAGCCAAGCTGCTAATTTGGTTGGCTGGAAATCAGGAGCCAACTAGGATGTGTATAGTGTCTGATAAAATTGCCGAAAAGTCTCCAGAATTTTAGGCTGTGTGGAAGTCATATCTCCTGATGGGGGTAGGTATTTCCAATATTGGGATATTAGGCTGTTTATTTTGGGCCATCATGGCCAAAAAAATGACCATTGCATTCCCCTCCTCAAATAATTTGTTTATTTTTATGTAGATCCATCCTCGTGACCTCAGCTATATGCAAATGCAGAGCTTGTTTGCCATGTAGTAAAACATTCAAATTAGCCTCTGAAGGGTCTGCAGAATATTGAGCTATTCTTTCATCCACCAAGACCTGTAAAGCATCACTATTCACTATCCGTAGAGCCCTATGAACTGCCTTAATGGCCAATATATATTGTCCTCTTGCATAGGCCTTAAAACCATCCCATATAATTGCTGGAGTGGAGGGACCCTACCTTAAACTCCCAGTATTCTGCTAGAAGGGGTGGAATTTTATTAACCACATCTGGATGTGAAATCCAGTGGGTTCCCAATCTCCAGTGGGCCGCATTTCGAAAGTGATGAAGACGAAGTGTAAGCATGAGCAGAGCGTGGTCAGATAAACCACTAGGCAGATATTTGGTATCTACCATGTCCACTAATAGGGCCGGATTAGCAAAGGCCAAATCTAGATGGGAGACCGTTTTATACGAAGTTGAAAAACAAGAATATGATCTAGTTGATTGGTTTTTCCATCGCCAAACCTCTATCAGGCCTCCGCCATCTGAGCCCAAGTCGAAAGCTCTCCGGAAAAATATTTGGGGGAGGTTGGTCTATCCACAACAGAGTCAAGTGTAGCATTGAAGTCTTCCATTAGCAATAGTTTAGCTGGACCACATAGGGAAGTCTTTTCTAACAGACTATATAAAAGAGTCCCTGAGAAAGGAGGCAGGACATACACATTGACAACTATATATCTGTCCCCAAAGGAGGAACACAGAACATATTTACCCTGGGGGTCCGAGAATAAATTTTCCACTGTGCTTGGTAAAGATTTGCTGATCAACATCAAAACCCCTCTAGAGCACAGAGTATGTAGCGTGATAGGCCTTTTGTACCCATGGCTTCTTGAGTGCTAAAAACTTGCTTGCCCGTAAGATGCGTTTCTTTGAGCAGCATTATATACAGAGAGTGGATTTTCAGATACCTGAAAAGCAATGCTCTTTTAAATTTAGAATTAAGGCTGTGGACATTCAACGACAGAATAGACAAGACCTCTTGATCATGTGATGCCATCTTGAGCGTAAAAAAATGGAATGCTTAAATAATAAATTGCATTGCAATGGGAAGGGGCTTAAGAACAGCAAACATTTAGGTGAGCAAATTTCAAAAAAATGAAGGCAACGCAATGCATATAAAAAAAACACGCCCTCCCTACCTATCTCTAATGCCATCCAAGAACAAAAAAAAAAACAAGGAGGCATAGCGAAGGCTTTATCCCAAGATGCACCAAAAAATAGGCAACTATAGTGTCCTTGTCCTATGTACCGAGAGCATAAATAGTTCTCGGAAAAGAAAAACAAAAAAAAATGGGGGGGGGGGGGATTAAGAGGACCCCAGGTGAGACAGCTTCCCTATTCCCACCCCAGATCAATATTCCAGGGCAGGAGGAGAGGGGCTGTAGTTGGTACCAGGGTGGCTTAGTAAGGGTCTAGTCCTGCAAATACCAACAATTTACCCCCCCTCTGAAATCTCTGCCTTGAATACGCTCATGCTACAGCATGACATAATTATTAAGCCAGCGGACAAGGGTGGTAGTATTGTGGTGCAGGATAGGACCGACTATATTGCCAAGGCCCATAGATTATTGGCTGATTCCAAAACATATAAAAAACTTTATAATGACCCTACGTCCACTTTTGCCTCTGAAGCCGATTCCTTGGTTAAAATTGTCTTAAATGATAATGTTTTGAGTAAGACAGAGGCCACTTTCCCACTGAAGGATAATTACTCTATTCCATATTTTTATCATTTACCAAAAGCGCACAAGAATGAGGAGACACCTCCAGGTAGGCCTATTGTGGCCTCAATGTATAGTGTCACATCTGGATTCAGCCAATATATTGACCGATTCTTGCAGGCATTTGTCCATAACTTTTTTGTACACATCGATCCCGCATTAATATGGTTTACAAGCCTTGTATCATTTCCTGTCCTCTGATCCCATGATGAATTCCAGACAAATGACTTTTCTATTGGAATCAGCAAAGTTTTGTCTAACCCACAATTATTTTCAATTTGATGGTGAGTTTTACCTTCAGACCCATGGCACAGCTATGGGAGCGAATTTTGCACCCGTCTATGCGAATTTGGCCATGGGCCTGTGGGAAAACCAATATATTCATAATAATAATCCCTTTTCAGAACACATCATTTTTTTTCGGTAGGTATATAGATGACGTCGTGGTCATCTGGGATGGCCCACCTATCCAAATGTCTAAATTCATTCAACATTGCAACAGCAATCCCTACCATCTTTCCTTTACTCATGTTACAGACCCGCACATACTTGTTTTCCTGGATTTAGAATTAGGTCATCTAGAGCAGTGTTCCCCAACCCTGTCCTCAAGGCCCACCAACAGGTCATGTTTTCAGGATTTCCATTATTTTGCACAGGTGATTTGATCAGTTTCACTGCCTTAGTAATTACAGCTGATTCATCTTAGGGAAATCCTGAAAACATGACCTCTTGGTGGGCCTTGAGGACTGGGTTGGGGAACACTGATCTAGAGCATTCCATCATTGCCAAAAATCATACCAAACCTACATCAGGGAATTCTTTCCTTCACTACAACAGCTGTCACTATCCTCTATGGGTACATAATATCCCCAAGGGGCAGTTCTGCAGAATCCGCCAGAACTGTTCTCTGGACAAGGACTATGAGGAGGAAAGTGCAGTTCTTAAAAAGAAATTTCGAGATAAAAAATATCCTGATAAAATAGTGAATGAAGCCTATAATTTTTATCATAAAGGGAGACCTCCAAAATCCTCCCGGACTAATCTTATTTCCCAGCCCGTTAGGTTTGTAACCATGTTTCACAATCAATATGGTAAAATGGAGACCATCTTTACGAAACATTGGGACATACTACTACAGGACCCCCTCCTAAAACATTCCCTCCCTCCCCGACCAAAGATCATATACCGTAGGGCACCAAATTTAAAGAGCAAGCTAGCACCGAGCAACCTTAAAACCAAAATAGGACAGGGTGCACCTAGGCCCACTCTGTTTCCCCTTATTGGCATGTATCAATGCCGTAAAATATTATGCAAGGCCTGTAAGTTTGTCCAGCACAAACAACAGTCTTTTAAGGTCAAAGGTAAAATTTATCCTATGTCTGAATTTTACACTTGTGCTTCAGAATTTGTAGTCTATGGTCTCTCGTGCCCATGTGGGCTGGTCTATGTTGGGCGGACCACACGTACACTCAGATGTCGTTTGGCCAACATAGGAGAGCCATTGAAGGTAAAAAGGATCATCGTAGTGTGCCCAGACCCTTCTTAGAAGCCCACAAGGTATCCACTGAGGGGTTATCAGTGTGGGTCATCAAACAGATATTCAGAGCTCTCCCTTTGGCCGAACGTTTTAAAAACTTTGTGCCAGGGAGACATTCTGGATATATACTTTAGATGTCCTCTCGCCAGGGGGCCTCAATGAGTGTATAGAGGTTTCCCCCATCCTTTAGTCCCTGTTAGGTTATCCCCTAGCTCTTTTTATTTTACTAGTGTGATTCTTGGCCATTTATGTTAGGCCTTGAGATTGCCTTTCCCTTTCTTTTTTCCATTCCTTTCATCTAAATGACTAGCATTATTGTTTGAGGCTATTGCCTTTCTATGCCGCCAATATTATTTACCTTTTCATTATTCCTTGTCAGTATTATTTATTAGTAGCATCCACATTTCTCTTACGTCCACTGACAGACGCAGCCCTTCATTGACAAGTGGGGTTATATGCACATCCTACTAGGAGTAGAATAGGCAAATAGAAAGAAAGCAAGCTGGCCCCTCCCAGGGGGCCGTCCTCTCTCTGCCATATAACCCCCCTGCTCTGCTTAGCATATCAGTTTTATTATGCCTAGTGCAAGGAGGTAGACCTGGCTCCCTTATGGGACCTGCGGTTCATCTTTTTGGTACCGCTTTTTTATTTTTTTCAAGCTATCTGATGAAGACTGCTATCAAGAAGCCGGCTGGGGCATAGAGGATAGCTAGAATCCTGCACTCCCCCCAGCACGGCCGCCCGATGCGAGCTAGTCCTAGCCTTGGCGGGGCCCGCCGCATCGTGCCCGTTCCGTGTGGGCGGCCAGAGGGTGACCCCCACTTGTGCCCGGTGACTGGACTTGGTTCCTGTCCAGGGGCCTATGGCCTGCAGCATCCCTCTCCGGCATGGGAGGAAGGTCTGCGACCAGGTGGCTACTTACTACGCCCGTCGGACTGGTGAGTGACCCCCTCTCTTCCCCCTAGGGGCCCGGAGGGGGGGTTCTGAGCGTATTTTAGCGATTTGGCCGACCGGTGGAGGGTGTTCGCTGGGCTAGTGTCCCCCCTGGGTGTCCTCGCCCCCTCCTACACCCCCCTCCCTGCGTGTTCGTACCGCCATGCGGCGATCCGCTGCCATGTTGCCGTAGCTGCGGCCATTTTGCTGAGGGTTTCCCTCTAGTGCTGAGCGGCGGCCATTTTGCCGTAGTCACGGCCTGTATTACAGGCTTAGCCTCTTGTGAACGTTTTCAGCAGCCATATTGGATGTCCCTGGAGAGTAAAAAACATGCTGCTGCCCTTTTGCTTCCTCTTTCACTTGGGACAGCGCGGATGACTACACGCAGCACAGGCTTCTTGACTGGTGGGCCTTAAGCACTCCTGCTGGGAGCAGCGCTTGTGACGCACAAACTGCAAGTATAGCTGGGCTCTCCCTGGGGTGCTGGTAGCGGTGGGTGCAGTCCTCCTGGGGTCTCCTTGGCGTTCTGTGGGGTGGGGCTGCATTGTGGGGGTGTCAGGTCATTTTCTATTTTGACCCTTCTGAGGAGGAGTCAGCGGCAGCGCAGCCTGCGCTGGGGACCCTGGTGTCCCTGGACCAGCTGAGAGCAGTATTTGGGGAATTTCCTCCCCGGGTGGGGCCGAGCAGCGCTCTGGGGGCCCCTAAAAAGCGTCCGCCTCCCCCTTGTTCCTCAGGGGAAGAGTCCAAACCGGAAATGGCTTCGGGGGTCACGGGGATCCCCGTGGAACTCTCGGAGGGCGAGCTAGTCCCCTCGGACGGCGAAGAGGACCAGGGGGCCTCGGTTGCGCGCAAAAAGGTGCTGGTGGCTGCACTGATTACTAATATCCGCGCGTCCTTGCGACTGGACCAAGCAGGGGAGTCGCATGTGTCCGCATACGTTTGCGGGTCTGCTAGGCCACCCAGGTCACCTAAGGCTTATCCTTATGATCAATTTTTTGACCACCTGGTCTATCAGGAATGGCAGCGTCCGCAGAATTCCTTCGCCCTACCTAAACGCTTCGCTATACGCTTTCCCTTTGAGGATAGTTTTGTGATGAAGTGGGCATCCCCCGCAGTGGACCCTCCGGTGGCTCGCCTGAACAAGGCAACGACTATTCCTTTGGAAGGGTCTCCCTCGTTTAAGACCCAGCCGATAGGCGGACGGAGGCGGTGTCAAAGGCACTTTTCCTGTTGGCAGGATCAGCCATGAGGCCGGCCCTGGCGGCGCAATATCTGTCTGAGTGTATGAAGGAGCTGCAGAATGATTTGGAATGTGGCAGGACGCTTGAGGCGTCGCAGAGTGCAGACCATTTGTTTCAGGGTCTTCAGTACCTGTGTGACGAAGCTCTGGACCTGCTTCCCATGTTGTCAAAAATGTCTTTTTGCAGTCATCAGACAAGTACTCTGGTTACGTTTGTGGTCGGGTGACCACGCGTCCTGCATCTTGCGGATCTTTCCTTTCAGGGTGGTCGTCTCTTTGAACCACAGTTGGATGAAATCATCAAGGATTTCACTGGAGGGAAGAGTACATTTCTTCCGGAGCCCAGGCGGCGGGAGTTCCACAGCAAGTAGGGTCCTGCTTCGGGTCAGAAGAGGTTTTTTTCGTGCCCCTGGCGCAGCGGGCAAGGGGTCGAGGCCCGGCAAGCCTGCCGTATGGGCCGGTAAACGACCCTGGTAATGCAAGAATGAAAAGACAGAGGAGAAGTCCTCCTCTGCATGATGGGTTGCCCCCACCCGAACTTTGGGTGGGGGGGCGTCTTCTGGGGTTCGCAGACAGGTGGACTGCCCGCATTTCCGACTGGTGGGTGCAGGAAGTGGTGTCCTCCGGGTAAAGGATAGAGTTCAGCACTCTACACCCAGACAGGTTCTTCCCATCAAACTTGAGACTCCCTCAGGGGTGTCGGGAGGCCCTCCTAAGGGCTGCTCAGGCACTCTCCGACCAGGGGGTGATCATGCCAGTACCTCAGTTGGAAAGGATTCACGGTTTCTACTCCAACCTATTCGTGGTCCCCAAAAAAGGGGGGGGTCAGGCCAGTTCAGACGCGTACCTCCATGTTCCCATTTGTCTCCGGCACCAGCGCTTCCTGCACTTTGCGGTGGGAGATCTTCACTACCAATTCGTGGCACTTCCCTTCGGTCTGGCCTCGGCTCCTCGGGTGTTCACCAAGCTGGTGGCCCCGGTGCTGGCGCTACTGAGGCAGAGAGGCATTGCGGTGGTAGCATACCTAGACGACCTGCTCCTGAGAGCGGAGTCGGCTCCGGCTCTGGAGGAGAACGTGGCTATCACCATGACCTCGTTAAAGAACTTCGGCTGGCTGATCAATCTGCAGAAGTCGACGATGACACCGTCCTGTCGCCTGGAATACTTGGGCCTGATTCTGGACATGGAGCAGGCGAAGGTGTTCTTTTTTTTAAAAGGTGTTTATTTTGCATTTTTCAATACTTACACAAAACATTTGCATATAACTGTGCATACAAGTGCCAGTAACATTCATGGCATAATAGGCTATGCAGAGCCCTTAAGGTCTGTTATTAAGGTGGGTATCACATCGGCCAGGCCTGACACATCATATGTACTCACTCTTAAAACAAGTAAATAAAATACAAACAAAACAGCAAACAAAACAAAACAAAGCAGGCTCCCTTCCATACTACTCAGCTCCAGCTCCAAGAAATATATTCGGCATATATATAGCATTCATACCTCATTCATCCATCCATTCATACAACCATACATTCTAGTTTGTTCTCCGCATACCTAAGAAGGAGTTGTGGACCAACATCTAAGAGGATACCTGTGAGGGCGTCAGGTCTGCTGACCCTGTAACCGAGCTATCCAGCCAGGCTTGCCAAATTTTGGCGAATTTTTTCCCACATCCCGACCCTTGTAAATAACCTTGTAGATCGGCAGTGCTTGATTGATCAACCGACATAGATAAGCAAGGGTGGGGGAGGTATGTGTCCTCCAGTGAAGTAATAGCGCCTTCTTTGCATAGAAAAAGATCAGCCGAAACATGATACGTTTATGCACCCTGAGTACATACTCATCCAACACTCCCAAGAGGGCTACCTCTGGGGGCCGCAAGGTCAAAGTTCGTAGTGAGCATGTCAAATAGTTCAGACCAAAACTGTATTAAGCCCGGGCATGACCAGAACATATGTATTACATTTGCAGAGATCTCACCGCACCTGGGGCATGAAATGGACTCTTCGGCTCTCATTTTGTTCAATTTGTCAGGAGTATAGTGCAGGCGAAGGTGTTCTTACCTCCGGCCAAGTTACTGACACTGCAAGCAGCGGTGCGAACCCTGCTGTCATGCCGGTGGTCCTCCTTACGGTTTTTGTTATGCGGGTGTTGGGGCTTATGGTTTCAGCCTTAGAGGCGGTACCCTGCGCCCAGAGTCACACTTCAACGAGCGATTCTGTCTCGGGACAAGTCTCCACTGTCCTTAGACCAGTTGATCAGATTGGATTCTCAGACCAGAGGGTCGTTGACCTGGTGGCTTCGGGCCCCGGCTCTGACGTTGGGGAAGTATTTTCTTCCCCTGAATTGGTCGATAGTCACGACGGACGCCAGCCTATCGGGCTGGGGGGGGAGTCCTGGGGCAGCTGCCTGCTCAGGGCCATTGGTCGGCGCAGGAATCTCGCCTTCCGATCAATGTGCTGGAGCTGAGGGCGATCAGGCTCTGCCTCTCCCACTGGATGGTAAGGTTGCGTGGCCTCCCAGTTCGGGTTCAGTCGGACAACGCCACGGCAGTGGTGTATGTGAACCATCAGGACGGAACGAGGAGCTCGGCAGCGGCTGCGGCTCTTATTCTGCGATGGGCAGAACTTCATGTGCAGGCGATTTCCGCCATTTACATTTCGGGCGTAGAGAATTGGCAGGTGGACTTTCTCAGTCGCCAGACACTGGATCAGGGGGAATGGTCCCTACATCCAGAAGTGTTCCGCCAGATTTGCCACAAGTGGGGCATGCCACATGTGGACCTCATGGCGTCTCAATTCAATCACAAGGTGAAAACCTTTGTGTGCAGGGCGAGAGACCCACTGGTGGCCGCCACGGACGCGCTGGTAGCTGGTGTCGGTATCGACTTCTGTACGCGTTTCCTCCCATCAAGCTTCTACCGCAGCTACTGCGCAGGGTGGAAGCGGAGGGGATTCTGACAATCCTGGTGGCTCCGGATTGGCCTCGGTGTCCTTTGTACGCCGATGTGGTGCAAATGGTGGCAGATGTTCCCTGGCACCTTCCGCTGCGCGAAGATCTGTTGTCTCAGGGACCCATCTTGCACCCTGCTTTACCCTCGCTGGCTTTGACAGCTTGCCTGTTGAGTCCCAGGTGTTGAGGGATAGGGGTGTGATCCCTACCATGCTTAAAGTGCGCAAGTGTACTTCGCGCAAGATTTATCATCACACCTGGAAGGCCTATATTGCTTGGTGCGAGGCGGGGTGTTGGAACCCCCGCTCTTATGTTGTGTCCCGGGTGCTGGCTTTTTTGCAGCAGGGCCTGGATAAAAAGTTGGCATTGAGTACTCTCAAGGGTCAGATTTCAGCTCTGGCGATTCTCTTTCAGCGGCCTTTGGTGTCACATTCGTTGATTTGTACAGGGTGTACGCCATGTGGCTCCTCAGGTACGGTCGCCTATGGCACCGTGGGATTTGAATTTGGTACTTTCTGTACTGCAGAAACCGCCATATGAGAAAATCAGGGATATTCCCTTGCAATTGCTGTCACAGAAGGTGGCTTTCTTGGTGGCCATTACATCCGCTAGGCGGGTATTTGAGTTGGCAGCGTTGTCCTGCAAGTCTCCCTACTTGGTCCTTCACAAGCACAAGGCGGTCTTGCGCCCTTCTCCTTCGTTTCTACCGAAGGTGGTTTCTTCTTTTCACATTAATGAAGATATTGTTTTTCCTTCATTATGTCCGCATCCATCGCATCCTAAGGAATTTGAGTTACATTCATTGGATGTTGTGAGGGCTTTGCGGGTGTATTTGGCTGCTACAGCTTCCTTTCGGAAGTCTGACGTGTTGTTTGTGCTGACGGATGGTCCGCGCAAAGGATTGGCGGCCTCGTCGGCTACTGTTTCTCGTTGGATCAGACAGACCGTGACCCATGCGTATACTGTTCAGGGCAAGGTTCCCCCTTTTCCGGTCACGGCTCATTCCGCCAGGGCTGTTAGCACTTCCTGGGCTTTCAGACACCAGGCTTCGGTGTCACAGGTGTGCAAGGCGGCTACTTGGGCCTCGGTGCACACGTTTACTAAGTTTTATAAAGTTGATGTGTCAGCATCTTCAGATGCTGCTTTTGGCCGTAAAGTTTTACAGGCGGCAGTGTAGGCGCGACTGGCGCCTCTTGAGAGGATTCTGTTTGGGTACAGTTGTTGCAGTTTACCCACCCCTCTTTACTGACACAGCTTTGGGACATCCCCACTTGTCAATGAAGGGCTGCGTCTGTCAGTGAACGTAATAGTAAAAAGGGATTTTATTAAAACTTAACGTAAAATCCTTTTCTCTGAGTTCACTGACAGACGCAGCACCTGCCCCTCTGTGGTGCATTTGTACAGCTTCTTACGAACTGATATGCTAAGCAGGGCAGGGGGGTTATATGGGAGAGAGGACGGCCCCCTGGGAGGGGCCAGCTTGCTTTCTTTCTATTTGCCTAGTCAACTCCTAGTAGGATGTGCATATAACCCCACTTGTCAATGAAGGGCTGCGTCTGTCAGTGAACTCGGAGAAAAGGATTTTACAGTAAGTTTTAATAAAATCCCTTTTTTCATTAATTGTATTTACTCTTCTGCCATCAATGTTTTTTAGAGAATTATTCGTTTTTAGATATATAGTCCGTTCCCCCTCCCCTCTCCCGTTTAAAACTGCCTATATATTGTTCATGATTTTATTGCTGGAGCATACCGACTCCCTCTGCCTGCCTGGCGAAGTAGGGCAGGACTCCCATACCATCAGAGCCTGTACGCTAGGGAAACGCGTCGCATGTTGATGACGCCATCACCCCTGGACTGAACTGAATTGCATTCCGGACCTCGCTCTGAAACCGCTACACAGCCGGCTATTCCATCTCATAGCGGTAGAGGACGTAGGATTCCCCAGCGGCTTGTCGCTCCCAGGAGCATGGGAAGTGATGGCGTTTGTCCCCCCCTTCTTTAGTCGGTCTACTGCTGCTTTTTTAGTTCTACCATGTGAGTGCTTTTAATCTTTTAAAATAAATGTTATGTTGGCTTATTGCACTTAGAGGCGCCTATCCTTGCTTGTCTAGTAAGGGTCAGTTGGAGCTCCTAATACAGGATAATTCAATTAGCGAGCATATAGCCCAGCAGAGGTATCAAAAAAACAATGTCCACCATCCATAATACGCAGTCGGCTAGCGTAGAGGAGACTGGATCGTATACCCTTTTCTCAGTCTTTTACGGACCTCCGTGTAGGATTTGCAACGTTGCTGAACTTCCTGAGAGTGGTCCGGAAAAAATAGTAACTTGGTATTTTCAAAAGGTATGTCTGGTTTCACCCTAGCAGCCGCCAAGATCCTATCTTTATCTCGGTAGTTCAATAGTCGTAGTAAGAGAGGTCTAGGAGGGGTCCCAGGTTTAGGTGGTATTGGTGGGCTCTCCACAACAAAGGGCCCCAAAGTAATCAATTGCCCAGCAAATGCTGTTCGTTTGGCCCCCTCAGCTTTCAGGCAGGCCCAGGATACCAGTATTATTCTGAGGTGGTTTTCGGTGTCAATAGCACGTTCCTGTAACCGCTGCAGCTGTAAGGCCCGCAACTCTTTCAAATCCGATTGAGTCAAGTCTTCCAGCATGGAGACCCTAGATTTGAGCCCATCTAGGACCTAACGAATCTGGCTGACATCTGTGGCTATAAGATCTATTCCCTTTAAGAGTCTCTTTAAATTCTATAATGGCTGCCAGTATGGCGGCAGCTGAAGAGAAATCCTCCACCGGAGGGATTGATAGACTTGCTGGTGTGCCATTAGAGTGCTGTGAGGTGGCAGACATCACTGTTTTTGCTATCTTATCTTTCCTCATAGGGAAGAAAGCCATCACAAAAAAGGGATCAGGTAGTAACTTACTGGATGTCACTGAGCATGTCTGAGGTTGAGACATCTATCTCCAG
Source organism: Glandirana rugosa (assembly GCA_018402905.1). NCBI lineage: Eukaryota > Metazoa > Chordata > Amphibia > Anura > Ranidae > Glandirana > Glandirana rugosa. The sequence goes on from BLSH010197939.1 coordinate 433,247, forward strand.
CCAGGGAGCCATTTGTTCCCCCAGGAACTAGAAGCGGAGACAATTTAAGACAGTAATTAAAGCCCTTTATATGCAGTAAAGTGTTAAGAAGGGCTAGAGGTACAGGAAAAATCCAGGACAAATACCCCGTGCCTCACAACAATGGCCAAATTGAATCACTGTAAAAGCTATATGTGGCAGTTTAGTGGGATTGAACACGTCCAATACTTATGCAATAGGATTAGCAGATAAAACAAAAAAAAAAAAAGAAAAGCATATATATATATATATAGCTGTGTTTCAGTTCGATGTAGTAGAATAGCTGCTTCACATGGCTGTAAGTCTAAAGCTGCGGCGAGGGTGACAACCTATGTCACATAAAAGTTGCAAACGGTTACAATTAGCTCCAGTAGTTTAAGAATATGGCTCAGTCGCGACAAAAGGGAGAGTAAGAGCATACAGAAAATGTAATAGGATGGCCTCCCCACACAACTCTGAATCCAAAACCTTGGCCGCCTGTCTGGCCACTACAGGGAGGTATATAATGTTCTGTGGAGCTGCAGACTGCAGCAGCAGCCGCTGTGCAATTGGTATTCTATTGAATGGACAAGTACAGGGCACCACTATGAGCGGGTCTGGAGGCAACAGAAGCCAAAAGAAAAAGTCAGGCAGACAAGCAGCAGCTCATGTTGTCTCAGGCACTGTAAGTAAAAGTGTAAGCCAGGGCCGGGCAGGGAAGATAATCACCTCTCCCTGGACTAAGATCAAAGTCGCACTCCATAGCTCTGACTGCTGAGGGATCTGAAGAATCCACCGAGACACAGCTCTTCAGTGAGTCAACAAGAGTCTGCAGTTCCGAGATCTCCGAGTCCAGGAGTAAGGCAATAATGCAGCAAGCTGACCCCTGCCAAGAACCACAGGAGCTGGTCAGGATCAGGGAGCTCTCCACAACACGTTCCTCATCCGGTCACACCCTAATTTTTTCTGTTTCCAAGCACCTTAGCCTGGCAGCAAAGCCCTACCATAATGGATTTGAAGATTCTCTTCGTGTCCTGGGATGTACGATAAAGAAATGCAGCTGTCAGAGGGAGGAACGTTCATATTAGAGGGGGGCAGAAATAGCTTAAGGGGTAAAGCGCTCACCCTTAGACCCCCTTCATACTGAGGCAGTTTTCAGGCGTTTTAGCACTAAAACTAGCACCTGAAAACTGCCTCTCAATCTTCCCCAGTGTGGAAGCCTGAGTGCTTTCACAATGGGGCGGGGCGCTTGCGGGAAGTGATAAAAAAAAAGTCATGCAAGCAGCATCTTTGGGGTGGTTTGGAAACGGTGTATACGCCGCTCCTAAACCGCCCTGCCCATTGGAATGAATGGGCGGCAGCATCGCAACACGGATGCTTTGAACCCTTTTACCGCTAACGCAGCCCCTTCTTTTCTGAACATAAATGTACTTGTATGACCGCACCAAAAAAAAAAAAAAAATAAAAATAACTCAGGAAAAAATAGGATTTTTTTTTTGACCGTAAAATCCTTTTCTCTGAGTTCATTGACGGAAGCAGCAGCTCTATTCATGACAGGTGGGGACGTCCCAAAGCAGTATTAAAATGAGGGGTGGGTAACGCAACAACAAACTGTACCCAACAGAAGAGCTCTCCGTGAGGAGCCAGACACACCACCGCCTGCAAAACTTTGCGGCCAAAAGCAGCATCCGAGGATGCTGAAACATCAACTTTGAAAAGGTGTGCAGAGGTCCAAGTAGCCACCTTGCACACTTGAGATACCGACGCCTGATGTCAAAGCCCAGGAGGTGCTAATCATCCTGGTAGAGTGAGCCGTGACCGGAAAAGGGGGCTTCAGACCCCGAACAGTATACACACGGGTCACCGTCTGTCTAATTCAATGGGAAATAGTGGCCGACGAGGCCACCAAACCCTTGCGCGGGCCATCCACCGCGACAAAGAGTGCATCCGACCTCCGAAAGGAGGCCATAGACGCCAAATATACCCGCACAGCCCTGACCACATGCAGGAAGTGCAAAGCAACCTCCTTAGGGTGAGACGGGTGCAGGCACAGCGAAGGAAGGACAATGTCCTCATTGATGTGAAAAGAAGAGACCACCTTCGGTAAAAAGAAAGGCGACGGGCGCAAAACCACCTTATCCCTATGTAAAGGCCAGATACAGAGACCTACAGGACAGAGCCGCCAGCTCAGACACCCGCCTGGCGGATGTGATAGCCACCAGGAAAGCCACCTTCTGCAAAAGCAGCTGCAAAGAGATTTCCCTGATATTTTCAAAGGGCGGCTTCTGAAGCACTGAGAGGACCAAGTTAAGGTGCCATGGTGCCAAAGGCGACCGTACCTGGGGGGGGCACATGACAAACCCCCTGTACAAAAGGTACGAATCAAGGAATGCGTCGCCAAGGGACTCTGAAAAAAGATCGCCAAGGCAGAAACCTGCCCCTTGAAAGTGCTCACCAACAGCTTGTGGTTTAAGCCTTGTTGAAGGAAGGCCAGCACCCAAGCCACCGAAAAAGAATGGCAGTTCCACACACCCCCCCCCCCCCCACTTCGCACCAGGCAATGTAAGCCTTCCAGATGCGGTTGTATATCTTATATCTTGCGTGAAGTGGACTTGCGCACCTTGAGCATGGTGGGAATCACCAATTCCAAGACCCCCCCCGATCCCTTAACACATGGGATTCAATAGCCAGGCCGTTAAAGCCAGCGAGGGTAAGATGGGACCCTGGGACAGCAGATCCTCGAAGCGGGAGGCACCAGGGAACATCCACCACCATCCGCACCACATCAGCGTACCAGGGACGCCGAGGCCAATCCAGCGCTACCAGAATGGTTGGGAGCCCCTCTGCCTCTATTCTGGGCAACAGGTGCGGAAGCAGCTTGAGAGGGGGAAAAGCATACAGGAGCCGATACCGGGACCACGGAGCCACGAGGGCATCCGCCAACAGATCCCTTGTTCTGCTCACGAAGGTCTGCATCTTTCCGATTGAGCCGGGACTGGCGTGCCCCACTTTAGAAAGAGCTGGCGGAACGCGTCCGGGTGCAGGGACCACTCTCCCTGATCCAGCCTCTGGCGACTGAGGTAGTCCGCCTGCCAATTTTCAATGCCCGGAATGTAAACAGCGGAAATTGCCAAAACATGAAGTTCTGCCCACTTCAGAATGTGAGCCACTTCCGACACCGCTGCTGTGCTTCTCGTTTCACCTTGAAAATTCACTAAAGCCACCACCGTGGCGTTGTCTGACTGAACTCGGACAGGCCGACCTTGCAACCTCCCTGACCAGTGGGAGAGACAAAGCCTGATGGGCCGAAGTTCCATCACATTGATCTGGAGACGAGACTGCTCCAGGGACCAGCGACCCTGGTCTGACGACAGCCCCAGGACCCCTCCCCAGCCGATTAGGCTGGCATCCGTAGTGACCACCGTCCATTCCAAGGGGAGAAACGACTTCACCAGCCTCAGGGACGGGGCCCGCAGCAACCAGGCGAGGGAGGACTGGGTCTGGCGATCCAACCTGATCACCTGATCCAGGGACGAAGGGGACTTGTCCCACCGCAGCAGAATTGCCCGCTGCAGGGATCGGGTGTGACTCTGGGCATACAGGACCGCCTCAAAAAGGTGGAAACCATGAGCGCCAACACCCTCATGCAAAACCTTACAGAGGACCACTGCTGCGATAGCAGGGCCCGCACCGCCACTTGAAGCGTCAGCAACTTGGCCGGTGGAAGAAACACTTTCGCCTGCGCCGTATCCAAGATCAAGCCCAGATACTCCAAATGGCGCGACAGGGTCAGCACTGACTTCGGGAGATTGATCACCCAACCAAACTCCCGCAGGGAGCTCAGGGCGATTGCCACATTGTCCCTCAGAGCCGAGGCCGACTCCACCCGCAGGAGAAAGTCGTTGAGATATGCCACCACCGTTATGCCCCTCTGCCGCAGCAGGGCCAATACCGGAGCCAAGAGCTTGGTGAAGACCCAGGGAGCGGAGGCCAGACCAAAATGGGAGGGCCACAAACTGGTAGTGGAGATCCACCACAAAGCGCAGGAAGCACTGGTGCCGAGCGCATATGGGGACGTGCAAGTACGCGTCCTTCATGTCCAAGGAAGTCAAGAAGTCTCCCTGGCGAAACGCCGCCACCACAGAACGGACTGACTCCATTCTGAATTCCCGCACCCTCACAAAGAGATTGAACGCCTTCAGGTCCAGGACAGGCCTGACCCCATCCTTCTTTGGAACCACAAAGAGGTTGGAGTAAAACCCGCGGAAACGTTCCGGACGGACGGAACCAGAACAATCACCCCCTGACTGAGCAAGTCTTGCACAGCACCTAACAGGGCCTCCTGTTGCCCCGGGGGGAACCTCAAATTGGAGGCAAAGAACCTGTCCGTCTTGTACCTGGACTAAACCACCCTGCACACCCAGAGATCCGAAATGCAGGAGGTCCACCGGTCCGCAAACCCCAAGAGATGTCCCCCCACCCGAGCAACAGGCGGGGGCAACCCATTATGCGGAGGAGTGCTTCTCCTCCGGCTTGCGCTGCCAGGGACGTTTTTGGCCCCCCGCAGCGGCCTTGGTGGGCTGAGAGCCCTTGCCTGCCGCACGAAAAAAAAACTTTTTCTGAGTCGAAAAAGAAGGACCCGGCTTAGGTCGGTGCTCCTTACCCCGTCTGGGCTCCGGGAGGAAAGCGCTCTTCCCCCCCTGTGAGATCTTTAATGATCTCATCCAGGGAAGCTCCAAAAAGCCAACCACCTTGAAAGGGCAGGTCCACCAGGCCCTTCTTTGAGGCCTGGTCACCCGACCAGCATTTTAGCCAAAGCAGGCGCCTAATGACTGCAAAGGTGGACAGCTTCGACAGCATGGGGGGCATGTCCAGTGCCGCATCGCAGAGATGCTTAAGGCCCTGGGCCAGCTGTACTGATTCAGGAGGAACCCGTAGGCTGCCCAAATCCCAGTGCCACCAGTGCCAAGGCCAGTGCCGGTCGCACGGCCGACCCCGCCACAACGAACATAGCCTTGGACACCGCCTCGGTACGCCTATCGGCCAGGTCCTTAAAAGATGGAGATCCCTTCATCGGAATAGTGGTCGCCTTGTTCAGGCGAGCCACCGGCGGGTCCACCGTAGGAGACACCCACTTCTGTAACAGGGCGTCCTTAAAAGGGGTAGCACACAGAAAACCGCTTGGGCATGGTGAAAGAACTGAGGCCGTTGCCATTCCTTATACACGAACTGATCAAAATATGGCAAATAAGGGAACACCTTAGGGGCCCGGGCCGGCTTGTGTGACCCGAAAGCGTACACCACCTCCTGCGCCGCTCCAGCCGGCCCCAGTTTCAGCATCTCACGCACCGCTAAAACCAAAGAGCCCAGCAGCGCCTTCTCGTGAGCCACGGTGGCCCCTGAGGACTCTTCACAATCGGAGGGGTCCCCAAGCTCACCATCTGACAGCTCAAGGGGGTCCCCATCATGGCGGAGCCCCCCTCCTGCTCCGATTCCTCCCCAGATGATAGGGGAGGGGGTGGTCTTTTCTTCGCCACCCTGCAGTCACAGATTGGCTCCACCCGGGAGCAAAAATCCTCAAGGATCGCAGTCAATTTGTCAAGAGGGACCACAGGTCCCAGCACGCCCGGAGCCACACCAGAGACCTCCGACGGGGGAAGCACCTGCTTCAGCCACCATTGCGCCACCCACCCGGACACATCACCACCCTCAGAGGCCTGTGTACCGGGACCAGGCGCCCCCACCACCCCAAAAAAAGGCCACCACACAGGGTCCCAAGGGCACCCAGGACGACTCACCACACCGCCCGCTTCCTACCCCGGGAGAGTGCTGCTAAGGTCTGTTGCTGCTGCCTCATGCCGCCTCGCTGCCACTGCGTCCCCCACGTGCTGAATGCGCTCCGGTACAGGAACGAGCGCCAACGCACTAGGGCCCGGCCACCGAGCCGACCAACCAGGTACCAGAACGCGGTGGACCATGCAAACATGGCCGCCGTGTCCACTAGAGGCCAAACTGCGCAGTCGGCCACCGCAAAATGGCGGCCACAGCACGTGGCCGGCTACAAGAAAATGGCGGCCGAGCCATTGAAAAACGGGAGCTTAGACAGCGTCCCAGGCTTGAGGAGACACCCCCTCCACGGGGGGAGAGAGGAATGCAGCCAGGGGAGGGGCGAACAGCGCAGCCCTGGAGATAGAGGAGGGGGGTGGGGGAAGGGCAAAGGAAGGGAGGAGGCCAACCTAACACCCCAGGGGGGGAAAACCTGCCTGCCCCCCCACTCCCCGGTGAGGGCAGGGGGGCGTACTTACCCATCCTGACGGGCGTAGCGTCACCCACCTGAGAAAGACCTGCCACCCCGCTACTCCGGGGGGAGCTGCCAGCCATGCGACACCTGTGATGCAAGCCCGAGGACCTGGTCCCAAGTACGCTGGCGGGACGTTTAACCCGCCAGCCGCCCCGCACGGAACGGGCTCCGACGCGGCCGACCCAGCGCGGAGCTAAGGTCGGCTCGAGTCACTGCGGAGACTACCTGGATCTAGGATATCCAGCCTGTCACCCAGCCAGCTACTTGATTGTAGTCTTCATCAGATTTTTGAAAAAAAAAAAAAAACACAGCGAACCACAGGTCCCAGCAGGAAAGCCAGGTCCTACTCCTTGCACTAGGCAGAAAAAAAACTGAGTGTGCTTAGCAGGGTGGAGGACTTATACCAAGTGAGGACTGCCCCCTGGGAGGGGCTGTGTCTGCTTTTAGCTGAACTGTGTTCTGCCTAGTCCACTCCTAGTGAATGATGGCATAACCCCACGTCATGAATAGAGCAGCTGCGTCCGTCATTGAACGAAAGAGAAAAATAAAATGATAAATAATTCCTAAAAGCACAAGTAAATGCACACTGAACAAGGGGACTGTGGTGTAAATGAGCCCTCAGATTTCTACATAAAAATAGATTCATGCAAAACTGGCATAGACCAGTCTTTCATAAGGACTTTCCTCAAACATGTTGGTCTAAATGTCACTGTGCAGTCAATATTACACTGCACTACCCAAGCAGATTTAGATTTACACACATACATATTATAAATATATATAAAAGAATGATTAAAAGGGTAAAGCAGCTGAAATGTTTAACTGAGTAAAGAATAAGTGATTCTGACATAGGGCAAGTGCTAGGCACATGCTCGGTTCTATAGAGTATAGCAGTTCAGGAAGTGCTATGAAGAGCAGTCCCTCAAGATCATCTGGGTCAAGCTAGATCCTAACGCCTCGTACATACGTGCAGATTGTTGGACAACCGAACATCCACTTTTGTCCAAATTGGCTGTTGGCGGTTTTGTCTAGCATACCGACGGTAGTCAAATAATTGGCCAACAAAGCCGAACGTAGTGTCGTGTTACGAGCATATAAAGAGGAAGCTCAGGTGAACGTGATTTGTGAATTACAAACAGGTTTACACGACCGAACACTTCCTGGATTCCGAGCATGCGTGTTTGCACTTCCAACTTTTTGTTGAGCCAATTTCTGTACACACGAGCCAACAAAAGTTTTCTAGTCTTGTCAGCCAACTTCTGTTGGCCAACAATTGGAAATTGGCTGTTGGATCGTGCGCACTAATGGGCAGATTATCAGACAACCACTGTGGGCCAATTGTTGTACCATGTGTACAAGCCTGAAGGCTCCTTTCATATATGCGGAGTCCATTTTCACGGACTCCGCTGCTCAGTGGGGGGATCGATCCGTTGATCCTCGCTGAGCCAACAGAAGACATGTCTATGCTCACGGTGCAGACAGACTGGTCAGAGCCCCCGCTCTCCTCTATGGGGATCGGATGAAAATGGATAAGTCTGTCCATTTTCATCTGATATGCCAGACGCATGGAAAAATGGGGTTTCCATCTCTCTGTATTTAGCTGATCGGATGTCAGCGGACATGTCACCGCTGACATCCGTCTCTCCATAGAGAATGGAGCGCCCGTTCAGGTCCGCCTGAGAAACGGACAGGTGTAGCCGAAAGGTCTGTGCGTGTGAAAGGACCCCAAGGGTACAATAACTGTGGTTTAATTTTTTTGCGTTTGCAATGAAAATGTTAAGAAAAAAAACAAAAAACACACACTATGCCAGACAAAAGTAGTTTAGTATTTTTACTTTCATGTCCTCATGAATACATGACAGTTTACCACTTTTTTTTTATTAAAAAAAAAAAATATTCAAACTTAATACACTTTTGGTGCCCAAGTACATCTGCAGTATACCATTTGTCAACAATTATGAGCAATGAAATGCATACTATATTTACTGAAATACATCTTGATAGAGAGAAATGTGACCTTCTAATCAACTGGTGTGTGGACCTGAAAAAGGAAGGAAAATGACATTATAGCACTGTAGAGAAAGTATGCTGCACTTCATATCACCAATCTGCTAAACCATTTTCTAAGTTTGCTAAGAACAGTTGACTATCAGAAATGTAAGTGGAATCTGCCTATAAAAATAGTACCTGTAGAAAGAGAAAGCCAGACTTTGCCACTGCTGACCAACTTTTAAAAACTGTAGTTACATGGTTGCCGCAAGCCATGCTTTTTAAGTCACTGACATGGAACACATATACAGATATTAAAAAGGAAATCCACTGATCTGCATATGTGTTCCATGTTAGTGACTCAGAAGCTACTGCATACTTTGGCTCAGCATAGCGGACAATTTGCGGTTTTAAAAAGGGGGTTTCAGCAATGACAGCCTTTGTATTTACAGGTTTCCCTTTAACCTAGGCACAGTGCCAGTATAGCACAACAACATTGCTAGCCATATATGAAGCAAACCGATTTCTTATGTATTGTGCAGGCATTTATGTTCTATAGGGGAGTGTGTGGTACACATAGCAACCACATGAACCCCCCACCACCCCCTAATTCTGAAGTTTGATGCAACTGCTGAATGATAGGCTTGGTCAGCTTGTGTCAGCACTCTGTGGCTTCTGACCTGTGTCTTAACATCTGAGCCGCATGTGCTGCCTATACCTTTAATTCCATAAATAGGAGACTTTCAGAACTTTGATCTGCACATGTCTCTGCTGCAGCCATCTTTTGGCAGGAAATTGAAACCTATTATAATATCCTCTGCCATGCTAATCTACTGCTACAGTGCAGTGATTGGTATCCAGACTTGGCAGATGTGTGTTTGGTAGGTGGAAAAGGCACAGCATTCAGATGACAGTGACTGCATAAAAGCACAATGTAGTTTAGAATGAAGATACAGCTAACTGTACAGGGAGTGCAGAATTATTAGGCAAGTTGTATTTTTGAGGAATAATTTTATTATTGAACAACAACCATGTTCTCAATGATTCCAAAAACTCATTAATATCAAAGCTGAATATTTTTGGAAGTAGTTTTTAGTTTGTTTTTAGTTGTAGCTATTTTAGGAGGATATCTGTGTGTGCAGGTGACTATTACTGTGCATAATTATTAGGCAACTTAACAAAAAACAAATATATACCCATTTCAATTATTTATTTTCAGCAGTGAAACCAATATAACATCTCAAAATTCACAAATATACATTTCTGACATTCAAAAACAAAACAAAAACAAATCAGTGACCAATATAGCCACCTTTCTTTGCAAGGACACTCAAAAGCCTGCCATCCATGGATTCTGTCAGTGTTTTGATCTGTTCACCATCAACATTGCGTGCAGCAGCAACCACAGCCTCCCAGACACTGTTCAGAGAGGTGTACTGTTTTCCCTCCTTGTAAATCTCACATTTCATGATGGACCACAGGTTCTCTATGGGGTTCAGATCAGGTGAACAAGGAGGCCAAGTCATTAGTTTTTCTTCTTTTA
>BLSH010197939.1:452914-462963 GCA_018402905.1 Glandirana rugosa
GTTATCTATGGGTGAGGGTCAGTTTACGGAAACGACGTAGCTCTGACTGTTGGTGGGACGTAGGGTGTCATAGCACACTCCGGACCTCCAAGTATCGGTCAGCTGCTTCTAATTTACGACATAAGAACAACCCGTATTTCGGCTAAAACTAGTCCCACTTAGTTCAGCGCTTACTGAGCAAGTCTCCTCTCCTTGTATGTCAGGACGAGTGGTAATAACCGTGGGTACTTCAAATACATGTATAACACCTTATAGATGACTTCCTTTACATAGTTTAATTGGTTGTATAATGATGTCTATCGAACACAAACTGTTTTTTGACATTTACTATTTATTGTAAATTTTTCTATTTGTAATACTCCTTTTGTCTCTTTTGGTATTACGAACGGAACAGTCACCATAACCGTGGGAAACGACGTTTAGTCATACCTTTGGGTTAAACCGAGTGGACAACGTCTAGAGTTTACTCCTAGTGGACACTACTTAACGGAGGTGGGTACACTGGGTTTAATCTATCTGTAGTAATATGTTGGTTAATTTGATACATTTCCTTCAGTAGATATTCCACAATATGTACATAAACTTCATGGGTGCCAATAATGGTGAGCAGGACTGTATGTTCCTCTCCTCTGAACGAGTCATTCGCGACTTGATTCACCCTGATCAAAATCGGCTTTATGCCCAACAAGAATACAGCATTTAATCTTCGTCGACTGGCTATGAACCTCCAGGCCTCACACGATACTGTGGGATGCAGGGTGGTTGTCAGTCTCGATGCAGCAAAGGCATTTGACTGGGAGTGGGTATCTATTGGAATGCATGCGTAGATTCGGTTTTGGCCCAAATTTTATAAAATGGTTGCAAATTCTTTATAAAGCCCCTACTGCCTGTATACAAGTAAATAGTAGAATCTCCCCCCCTTCAGACGGGGCACCTGGCAGGGCTGCCCTATATCTCCCTTATTTGACACTCTGGCCCTGGAGCCCCTTCGCCATTGCCATCCGTGCTCACCCTGATAGAAGAGGTTTTCGTAGGGGACAGCTGGTGGAGAAAGTCAGCCTCTACACGGATGACATGCTCTTGTATCTTGAGGATGCTGGCCCATCACTGTCCGCAGCCCTGCAGCTTATCTGCACCTTCGGCCGGTTCTCGGGACTGCAGATTAACTGGGGTAAGTCCCATATCCTTCTCTTGGACCTGGGTCCCCCCACGAGTGAACAGGCGTCTCTCCCTCTAGTTAGGACAGATCAAATTCGATACTTGGGTATCCAGATATCCCGATCCCTGAGAGAATACAATAGGCTTAACCTGGAACCCCTATTCTCACTTCTCAAAACCAAAACACAGCCTGATTAGGATTTGGCAAATGTGCGAAGGTATCCTGCTTTGCATGTATGTTGGTGCATCATTGTGTTTACATATCTTGGGTGCTTGTTGCACCTTGTTTAAGGTCTGTCACTACCCTGCAACAACTTTAATAAACTTTGTTTCTGATTAAAAAAAAAAATATCAAGCACAAATTTTAGGAACTGCAACCATTCTCCCCCATTTTCAGGGGCTTGAATGTAATTGTACAAATGCATATAATCATAAATAAAATGTTAATTTTTATTATTTTGTTGAGAATCCTTTACTGGCAATGACTGCCTGAAGTCTGAAACCCATGGAGATTACCAAAGACTGGGTTTGCTCCTTTCTGATGCTTTGCCAGGCTCCAACTGCAGCTGTCTTCAGTTGTTGTTTGTGGGTCTTTCTGCCTTTAGTTTTGCCTACAGCAAGTGAAATGCATGCTCAATTGGGCTGAGATCAGGTGATTGACTTGGCCATTGCAGAGTATTCAATTTATTTTCCTTCAGAAGCCCCTGGGTTGCTTTTGCAGTGTTTTGGATCATTGTCCATCTGTACTGTGAAGCACCGTCCAATCAGCTTTGCTGAATCTGGGCTGAAAGTAGATCTCTAAACACTGCAGAATTCATCCGGCTGCTTCTGTCACATCATCAATAAACACCAATGACCCAGTGCCACTGGAAGCCATGCATGCCCATGCCATCACACTGCCTCCGCCATGTTTTACAGAGGACATTGTGTACTTTGGATCATGAGCTGTTCCAAGCCTTATCCACACTTTTTTCTTCCCATCATTCTGGTACAGGTTAATCTTAGTTTCATCCGTCCAAAGAATGCTTTTCCAAAACTGGTCTGGCCTTTTTAAATGTTTTTTTTTTTTGGCAAATTTTAGTCTGGCTTTTCTATTCTTCAGGCTTATGAATGATTTACACCTTGTGGTGAACCCTCTGTATTTACTCTCGAGAAGTCTTCTCTTGATTGTAGACTTTGATAATGATACGCCCACCTCTTGGAGAGAGAGTGTCCTTCACTTGTCTGGATGTTGTGAATGGGTTTTTCTTTACCATAGAGAGGATCCTGTGATCATCTACCACACATCCAGGTCTTTTTATGTTGCTGAGCTCACCAGTGCGTTCTTCTTTCCTCAGAATGTACCAAACTGTCCTTTAAACGCAGGATGTAGGTTCACAGCAATAGATTCCAAATGCAAATATTACATTTAGAATACACTCCAGACCTATTACCTGCTTAATTGATGAAGAAGTAACAAAAGGAGTAGCCCACACCTGGCCATGAAACAGCTTTTGATTCAATTGTCCAATTACTTTTGGTCCCTTGAAAAAGGGGGGATGGCTACTCTTAAAGGGGTTGTAGTGCACCAGCCCCCCTTTTACTTATCTCAATCCGATCATTCCAGCGACAGGGACGAGCCCAGCAGCTAGCTCGGGTCCTCATTGAAAAGATTGATAGCAGCAGGAGCCATTAGCTCCCACTGCTGTGAAACAAATCCAGTGGCACGGGAGCTGAGGTCAAGTCTTGCTGGCTAGGTCAATGGACGCAGCAGCAGGACTCGGGAGCGCGCCCACATGGGTGCCCCCAAGGAAAGCGCTTCCCTGAGAGGGTACTCGAGAAGAGGAGGAGCCAGAAGCGCCGCAGGGGGACCCCAGAAGAAAAGGATTGGGACCACTCTGTGCAAAACCCTTGAGCAGAGGAGGCAAGTATAACATGTTTATTTTTTTTATTTTATTTTTTTAAATAAACCTTTACAACCCCTTTAAGAGCTGTAATGCCTAAACCCTTGCTCCAATTTGGATGTACATACCCTCAAAATAAACCTGAGTATGTGCACTTCAGCCCGTATCCATTATATAACTATAGCTTGAATATATTTTGGTAAATAGCTGAAAAAACTTAAAGTGTGCCTGTGTCCAAATATATATGGACCTTGAAATGGGCTTCATTTCTTGCAATCTGCTCATCTAAAATTCCCTCTCAAGCAGGTATCTCCTGAAACCTGAACAAGTCATGAGTGTCAGAATGTTCACATTAAGTTGGACACACACACACACACACACACCACACACACACTACAATCTGATTGTACAATTGCCATTCTACTTTAGATGCACCTACTACATAGGGCATTACACTATCTAGACAAACTATCCAATTTATATCCAATCAAGCCTTCTCATATATTTGTTGGTTAATATAAAGGAGATTGCATAAGCAGACAATGGTGTGTGACCAGCATTGGCAGTCTTTAGGGAAAAAGAAGGAAATGCTTAAGGCTCCGTTGCTATTTTACAGGCATTTTTGCAGCGTTTTTGTACAGGTGTTTTGAAGTTGAAAAGGTCACCAATGTAAAAGCAGTAAAAAGCCTGTAAGCTCATGTACTTTGAGCGACGGGTGTTTTGCTTTAGGCAACAGAACTCTCATATGTGAATAGGGGCCATTGAAATGAATGGGATTTGTCTTGTTGGTCGTTTTTAGAGCTGAGACTTAGAGCAGAAAACGCTAAAAAATGCCTAGATGTGAATGGAGCCTAAATGGAACCTGTCATTACAAAATTATGCTGTCACCAATGATTTGTATTTCAAAGCTGCAGGCTTTAGGTCTGTCATGCTGAACCTAGCTTCACCATTTATTAAAATATGGACCTGAAACAGTATGCAGAATGGGAGTTCAGACATATTTGGCTTCAATGGCTTGTTCCAGGTCATTCCATAGGTAATGCAGCCTGATCTTGGCTTCATTGCCTGGTGACTGACCTGGAATAAGGATCAACTACTTTAAAAACAATTCAGAAATGACAGCCTCTACATTTCTACCCTCACAGGAGGTTCCTACATCATCACCACTTTCTTTTAACATTCCATTATTCAATAAATACAGGGTTAATGTGTGTTTTTAAAGCAATTTAACCACATTATTATTTAGTTACAACAGCTGGACAGGGCGCATACCAAGGCGAATGTACCTGTATGTCTTTTTTTAACCTTTTCACACACAAAGCCACTGCTGCCACTGTAGGAAGGGATGGGGGGAGATGAGCTGCCAGAGCCATTTTTGCATATGTTTAAAAAAATCATTTTAGGCCTGAAGATTACATAAAACCCTCAAACATTATTTTCTAAAAGCAGACACCCTAGAGAAAAAGAAAAATAATGGTAGTTACAATGTTTTGTCACTTGATATTACCCCAAAGGGGAAACCCACATTCAGTTCACAATAGTGTGAACCCAGCCTTAAGGTGCGTTCTGGCAAAGCTCAGTCGTGACTGCATGTGGCCTTCTTTCTTGAGAAGCGACATTTGTGTAGAATTTGTGATATAATTGTCACATGCACACAATGACCACTCTTTCATACATTCCTGCAACTGCTTCAGAGTTGTTGTAGGCCTCTTTGAAACCTCTCTGACCAGTTTCCTCCTGGCTCTTTCATCCAGTTTGGAGCAATGTCCTGATCCAGGGAGGGTCTGTGTTGTACCTAATACCTTCCACTTCTTAAGAATATACTGCACTACACTATGCTTCTAGGCATTGATAAAGCCTTTACATTTTTTTTGTTATATCCATCTCCTGACTTGTGCTTTTCCACAACTTTATCCCTGGGATCTTTTGACAGTGCCTTGCCACCCATATTTGTTTGCTTCAGTCACACTACCAGAGACTGAATTGCTCCAGGAAATCTCTTTTCATGCTGAGCTAATCAAAAATGACCACAGCTGATCACAGTTGAAAGTCTAAGGGTCCTTTCACACACATGGACCGTTCATCAGTTCAATCCGTTTTTCCATCAGTTTTTTTCATCCGTTTTTTCATCTGTGGTCATCAGTTTTTCATCAGTTTTTTTTACATCCACTACCAATGCAAAAACGGATGAAAAACTGACCGTTCGTCAGTTTACATCCGTTTTTCGTCCGATCCGTTTTTTCGACGGATGAAAAATAGGACTTTCATCCGTTCAAAAAAACCGATGCTGACGGAAGCTGATGAAAACGGATGCAAATGAATGATCATCAGTTGTCATCCATTTTTCCATAGAGTTGCATTGATGTCCGTTTTTCATCCGTCAACGGATGGATGAAAAACGGGCAAATGGTCCGTATGTGTGAAAGGGACCAAATGGCTTTGTGTGCCATTGAGTAGGTGATTAGCTACACCTGATTGAGTTTACAAGTCATTTTTAGGTGTGGGGGGGGGGGGGTGATCCTTTTTCCAACTCTGTGATTCTGGTTTTGATTTTTTTTTCTGACATGTTGGTGTTCTATCTTTTACTTGGATGTGATTACAGTTGGATAAAGCAAAAACTGTGCATCTTCCTTTCAGGCTGCAAAGCAACAAAAAGGTAGTTATTTTAAAGGGGGTGATTCTTTTCTATACCCACTGTATTCCACATAAGTAAGCTGTGTGGTGGTATAATTACATTTTACTGCAGGTCTAAATTTAGATTTTTTGAGGGGAATTGAAAGGGTATAACCAGAGGTGTGGACAGAAACAAGCCAATATATTGGTACACAGTTTTACCTCTTCCTCAGAGAAAGGTTTGTTATCCTCCTTCAGGACAATCCCCATATAACCTTCAGGGACTGTAACCTCCTGCCCTCGGAGCACTCTGCCTCTGAATGAGACCTCTTTACCTGTAACAAAACAAGGGGAATTGTCAAACAAATTAGCTCTTTCCATATATCCGGGAATACTGAGCAACCTTACAATTATAACCTATAAAGCCTAGTACACACCACTGTACTAACAATCCGTTGTTAGTACAGCGATCTCCCCCACTGCGCTGGGGCCCCCCGTCAGAACACTCCGGTCAGTGCTCTCAGCCATTGGCTGAGAGCGCTGTTCGGGAGCCGGTGGGCTGCTGGTTTTCCAGCATGAATGGCCAGCTTCTGTTGGACCAGCTGCCATACATATGGGACGAATGTCACACAATTGATTCAGTGTCTTCCCTGACAGTTAAATATGAAACTTTCATTAACCACTTCAGCCCCGGAAGGATTTACCACCTTCCTGACCAGAGCATGTTTTGCGATTCGGCACTGCATCGCTCTGACAATTGTGCGGTCGTGTTTTACCCAAACAAAATTGACGTCCTTTTTTTCCCACAAATAGAGCTTTTTGTTGGTATTTGATCACCTCTGCATCACTTCTGATCACCGCTATAAGCAAAGAGCGACAATTTAAAAAAAATATATATATATATGTATAAAAAAAAATTTTTTTTTAAACTTTTGCTATAATACATGTCCAAAAAAAAATAAAGAAAAATAAAAAAAACGAAATGTATTCATCACTTTAGGCCAATATATATATTCTACATATTAGTGGTAAAAAATGAATCGCAATTGGCGTTTATTGATTGGTTTGCGCAAAAGTTGCCGTGTTTACAAACCATGAGAACGAATTTATGGCGTTTTTACTTTTTTTTTTTTTTTTTACTAGTAATGGCGGCGATCTGCAATTTTTAATCGGGACTGCGATATTGCAGCGGACGTCGAACATTTTTGACAATTTTTTAGGACCAATGACACTTATAGTGATCAGAAAGTTAAATATCCACTGATTACTGTATCAATGATCAATGTCAATGGCAGGGAATGGGTTAACCTGCAGGGGGCAATCAAGGGGTTAACTGTGTTCCCTGGGTGTGTTCTAACTGTGTGGGAGCTGGGCTGCCAGGAACATGACAGATCTCACTGATCCCGAATTCACAGATCAGTAGATCTGTCATCTGTCCCCTCGCAGAAGGGGGAACCACCGTGTTTACATCGGAGGTTCCCCATTCTGGCTCTCTAACAGATGATCGCGGGTCGCCGGCGGACATAGAGTCCACCCGACCCGCTTGCATGCTCACGGAGCACCGCCGGCGGTGCGCCTTGGCCCACAACTGCGCGAGCCGCTGTATAGGTACGGCGGTTCGCGCAGGAGAGCCACACTGCTGCAGTATATGTGCGTGAGCCGGTTAAAAATAAATAAATGTTTTTAACGCATACAAAACTGCTTTTTTTATTTCTTTTTCAGCTTTAGCATCAATGAAGTTAGATAATAACATATTTTTGTTTTACTCCCATTACCCTTCTTGTAGGTTACAGGAGGTTCCTGCTTACAATCACCTGTGCAAGGCAATTACAGGATGCGGCTGTGCCCTGGTAAATGCAGATCTGGGAATATACATATGTACAGGTACGGATGTACACACCTGGATTCAGTTGTTCTGAATTCAGAGGTGTACATCTGTGCCTGTATGCATGTACATGTTTAGGTCTGCATTCTCCAGCATACAGCTACATCCCATCATACAGGCGGCTATGAGCAACATCTGTGACTTTGTTACGTTGTACAGCTATCTGTGAGCCCTTTGCTGTATCTGAAACTGGCAGTATGGGTGGAATTCCTCAACATTTCCTGTACTTGCTATGAACATAAAATAATGCTATGGCATTAACTGATTTTATATTATAATTAGGAATAACGAATGGATTCCAATATGCCTAGGAGTTAAAGCCCAACTTTAGAAAAATCACTTACCTTAAGCCAGCCATACATGGTTTGAATCTGATTCAAACAGTTAATGGGCAGGCTGAATGTACCAAGTTGATCGATTGATCAAGTTGGGTACAACCAGCCTGCCAAATTCCCTTACAATTATCGCTAGCGACTACTATAGCTGCTAGCAATAATCATTGTCTTCTCCTGGTGGGGACGGCTTCCCCCGTCGGAGCAGACAATAGCCCGGCAGGAGGGATTCGCACTGTGTACGGCCGGCCCTTACACCCCACCTCCAGCGCTCTCCTTCTCCACCCGAAACTGTGTTTCAGCACATACAATACAGGGATATTAACACTCTATGGTATGCTGAGAAGGCTGGAGTGTAAATGGAGGCAGTCACATCTTACAGATGAGCTGTGGTGGAACAGACGCTGCTCTGGTGTAAGGTAAGGATTTGCTCATTAACCACTTGCGGACCGCCCGTCCGCAATGTACTGTGGAAGGAAACCTGTGCAGGCAAAGCGACATACTAGTACGTCACTGTCTGCTTCTGGGTTTAGGGTGCGAACATGCAAGGAATAAAAAAAAAGATCTTCGGAAGCGCTGCCCATTGTTTTCAATGGGCAGGGGCGGTGGAGGAGCGGTGTATCACCGCTCACCGCACCAAAGATGCTGCTTGCAGGACTTTTTGTAACGTCCTGCAAGCGCACCGCCCCAGTGTGAAAGCACTCCGGCTTTCACATTGGGGTGGGTGGGGAGTGATTTTTGAGGCGCTTTACAGGCGCTATTTTAAGCTAAATAGCGCCTCAGTGTGAAAGGGGTCTAAGGCCTCATGCATAGAGTGTTTGCCTAAACGCCTTTCATTTCTTTGGTCATTTATTCTGGCCATTGAAATGAAAGAACGCTCAATCGCGTCTACGGGTAAGTCATGTTTATACACACTTACATGCGTCAAGCTTCTTTTCTGCCAAAACACCACCGCTCCTAGACGCTGGGGTTCTTTCCTGCCTCTTATCCCTGGACATAGGAGGGAGACACCAAAGGTGCATTTTTAACGCTTGGTTTGCACAGGGCCTTAAGGCAGACCCTTATCTGTGTGGTGGAGGTAGGTAGCCCCCTGTACAGTCAGTGCACTGGGAGGAGTGCTCCTTCTCTTACAGAGGAAGGTTGGCAGGGGTAGGTCCTCTCCCTCCCTGTCTCACTCACCTCCGGAGGCCTGTATGATAGCCGGGGTGAAGTACTCGGTGACTCTGGCCGGCCCCTGTCTCTGGATCACACAAGGGAGGAGGTGGAGGGGCTCCTGGGTAGCCGAGGACAGAGTGTGGAGTTCCAGGCGGGCACAGGGGGCAGCACTGCTCTCAGTCATACCTGAGGAAGGGACACATATACATCATACAATGAACCGCTCTGCTCTATATAACTTCACACCAACACTCTCAGCACTTACCTACAACACGCTCCCGCCACCGCACAACCTACCGGAAGTGACGGCGCACATACAGCCAGGCATGCTGGGAAATGTAGTAGTACTAATGGAAAATTCATTCTGTAACCCACAAAAAGGAACGCTATCGTCATTTCTCAATAACCTAAGTTCAAGCTCGTCTGTGGTATATCTAACGCTGAATTAATATTGAAAAATTGTAGAAGACAAAAGAAAAAAAGTATTTGTCAGAAGTGGGATTCGAACCCACGCCTCCAGAGGAGACTGCGACCTGAACGCAGCGCCTTAGACCGCTCGGCCATCCTGACAGACTGGGAGATTGGGGTGTATATTTTGTTGAATTGTTGTATAGGATCATGTTATTGGCTATTGTAATTTTCTGCAATAAATTTGTTTTTCCTCAAATATTTTCAGGACTGTCAAGAGGTTCCTTGCTGCTCATACCTTGGTTTACCCTTGATTGAACATGTCTTTTTTCAACCTAAGAATGTAAATTTGCATTCTGAGCACGTGCGCAAAAAGAAACACGCGCACAACAAAACGCACATTACAAAACATGAAGAGGCTCACTGCCAATGAAAGGTGCAGGTCCAACTTTAGTGCATTTGTTGCATTTCAAGTGAATGGGCTGCTCTATGCTGTTGAGCAACAAACATGCAAAAAAAACGCAAAAAGAACATGTTGCGTTACACTGATGTAAATGGAACCTCAATCCCATTGTCCTCATGTGCGGGGACAGATTATGGAACAAAAATTGGCTG
>BLSH010197939.1:462973-483424 GCA_018402905.1 Glandirana rugosa
TTGCAAGAAGGCTGCAGCAAGAATTTCATTTCAGAAGTGGGATTCGAACCCACGCCTCCAGAGGAGACTGCGACCTGAACGCAGCGCCTTAGACCGCTCGGCCATCCTGACAGACTGGGAGATTGGGGTGTATATTTTGTTGAATTGTTGTATAGGATCATGTTATTGGCTATTGTAATTTTCTGCAATAAATTTGTTTTTCCTCAAATATTTTCAGGACTGTCAAGAGGTTCCTTGCTGCTCATACCTTGGTTTACCCTTGATTGAACATGTCTTTTTTCAACCTAAGAATGTAAATTTGCATTCTGAGCACGTGCGCAAAAAGAAACACGCGCACAACAAAACGCACATTACAAAACATGAAGAGGCTCACTGCCAATGAAAGGTGCAGGTCCAACTTTAGTGCATTTGTTGCATTTCAAGTGAATGGGCTGCTCTATGCTGTTGAGCAACAAACATGCAAAAAAAACGCAAAAAGAACATGTTGCGTTACACTGATGTAAATGGAACCTCAATCCCATTGTCCTCATGTGCGGGGACAGATTATGGAACAAAAATTGGCTGGATGGTCGCACTCCTTCGCAATCTCTTTATTGTAAATAAATGAGGATACAGCACAAGGTTTACTACAAGTACCAACTGACACGTTTCGCACCTGTTATGGGTGCTTAGTCATGACTAAGCACCCATAACAGGTGTGAAACGCATCAGGTTGTTCTTGTGGTTCACCTTGTGCTGTATCCTCATTTATTTACAATAAAAAGATTGCGAAAGGAGTGCGGCCATCCAGCCAATTTTTGTTCCATATTCCTGCCTGCATGCAGGGCCTGCATCCTCCACCTGGGATAGAGGATTCAGAGCAGTAGGGTGAGTGAGGCAGTCTTTGAGCGATGTATATACATTGCGGGGACAGATTACTTGCTCACCTCCTGGCTGTATCATGTAACCTGCAGCAGCAGCATAGGCAGAGTGTACCTACCTCCAAGTGTTTACCAACATCAAGTCACTTTAAACATACTACCGCAATTCTAGTGGAAGACTTTAGTTATCTGTATTTATAATACATAATGGGTCAATTACTTTGCACTTTCAAATGCAAAAGGTTATGCCTATTACATGTACACTCTGTTAAAGCATCCAAACCCAAAAATGTTGTACTAGCAGATTTGGATACACTAACAAATTGAAGCCAAACTCCAGCTAACACTTCATAATCAGCAACAGCGAACAGTTATTTTCCTTTTGGGATAAAGGTTTTACATAAAGAAATAAAAGCCGTGAGCTTTTATTTTTTAAATAATAATGAAATTGTGAACACTGTCAAAACAAAATAAACAGCGGGGGCCACCATCTAATTTATTGATTTATTTGAAACATTGAAAAGAAGTTAAAATTTCACTCACCTGCCGAACTCTGCAGTTACCAG
The DNA here is from genome assembly GCA_018402905.1 of Glandirana rugosa. Taxonomy (NCBI): domain Eukaryota; kingdom Metazoa; phylum Chordata; class Amphibia; order Anura; family Ranidae; genus Glandirana; species Glandirana rugosa. The sequence continues at coordinate 464,400 of BLSH010197939.1, forward strand.
AGGACTAGTAATGCTTTTATGATTTTATACAATGTGAGTGCAATTTTAACTTCTTTTGTGGTTTCAAATAAATCTACACTTAGATGGCTGTGCACGCTGTTTCTTTTGTTTCGATAGTGCAAGAGTTAATATCCTAAACTCATACAGAGGAGCCGCAGCCATTTTCAAGTGGACACATTCATTTTGGGACTTAGCACATACATTACTACCCAAACACACCTTGTGCGTTTTCCCTTTTGCATTGTGAATTTGTGACTTCATCCACATTCCACTGCCCTACCTATCTCAGCCCTCGTTCATACTGAGGGCGGGTTTGAAATCATGCGAGTTCAGCTGAAACTTGCATTTCAGTGCGAATTAAGGGGCGATTTGACAGACATCTGTGCGGGTTCTGTTGGAAAAACTCCAAGCTGGACACCAGTGATTGTTGGAAAACAAGTAGATTCACTTTATTACATGCGCATGGAGGAAACACAGTACAGGTAGTTTAGTCTGCCTACGTGTAATCCTACTGAAAGCAAGGGCTTAAGCTTTTTATAGTAATGAATATGCATAAGGCATAGGTGTGTTCTGGGTTGTAACCTAGGGATGATAATATAATCAACCCAATCAATGTCCATATCTTCTATTAACAATCAAGCAGTTAAATAGGTGGTTTTCCCATGTGACCGATAGAAAGTGAAACGAAACATAGGCAGCGCCATGACAGTTCTAGTTTAAACTGGTTCTTGATAAAAAGCCAAAAGGCAGTAATTCATATCATCACATATCCAAGAGTTTAGTTTTCTCAGAAATAGAAACAATAGTCAAACTGTCTCCCCCATCACCAGATGTTTTCTCGTCTCGAGTAAACACATTCATTAGTACATTATAAATCAACACTTTATAGGTTTACATAAAGCATTACTCTAGCTATATTTTAATGAAAGATTCCTGACTTAGCCCATTCTTCCAACAGGTTCATGCACAGATGTCTATTGAAATCACCCCCGAAGTCGCCAAAAGTGGTGCAGGAACTACTTTTGGGAATTGGTGCAGCGCCGCAAAGTCGGCATCGCACTGATTCGGACAGTGCCGTTGCCAGCAATAGGCTCCGATTTGGCATGCGATTTGACATGTCAAATCACATGTCAAATCAGCGTGATGTGAATGGGGGCTTAATGCCATATAGTTTCTTTTTGCGTTTGAATCATCGTAAGCACCCCTGTCAGTGGTAAATAATTTGTCTCCTCCCTCCACGCGGATAAACAGGGCCTTGCACAGGAGTACGCATTGCTATGCCCCGTATGAACGAGGTCTAGGAGTTTTACTAAAAGCAGCAGCCAGTAATAGGAGACTCATCATTAGAGGTAATTTATTTTTAGATGACAAATGGCAAAACATGTTTCCTAGAGTTCAGCTTTAAATAAAGTATGTCTATATCAGGGAGAGATAGCAGGAAAGCTGTGAGTATAGTGAATACATTACTAGGGACCAATACTAAGGATATACTGTAAGTTATCATTACTGGGGGTCAGCAGTTCATGGAATTGATTTTAACCTTCATTTTCCAGCTCACTCACTCACTCTTTTTTAGAATGTCAAGATCTCAGGACCTCAGTGTAAATTCTAAGCCCTCCAACTCCTTCCACTACCACAGCAAATAAGGCTACATTTAGATACATTTAGACACTGTTATTGCCACACCACTGAAAAGTGATCAGCAGTGAATCACTTTTCAGAGGCGTCTGATAGGAGGTAAGGAGGCAACTCTATCTTAACCCTGCAAATGCAGCACCACCGCCAAGTTTACTGCACCCAGTTGCAGCTCCATCCTATTTGCTTAAATTGGTTTATTCCTGAGGCGGTACTGCCCATTGAGTGCGGTAATAATTTTTACAGCAGCCCCCTCCCAACTGCCTTTGCTGCTTAAGGGGGGGGGGGGGTGGTTGGGGGACAGTAAAAATGCATCTCAACCGCCTAAATGTGTAGTGGTTACAGCGTTGCTCCTCTCAGTAAGGGCTGACAAAAAGTATCTAGATAGCACTTTATGATTATATTATGATCTTTATAGTGCTAGTGTTATAAATAATGTATTGTGTACAACCAAATAATGTATTGTGTACAACCAATAAAATGTAAATGGATGATCTAAAACCCTAATTAGATTAAATATTTTAAATTCATTCCTTGTGTATGTGTACATTATTTATACCTCCCACATGATCCTTACTGTTCCTAAAGTGACTCGTGCTTAATGAATAAATTGCTATAAATTCATATATATATATTTATATATATATAAATATATATATATATATATATGAACCATATAAAGGAATCCAAATTGAATGACATATACTTTCCCAACATATACTCATAAGCCAATAATAGCAAAAATCGTATAAAGTGACCAGTGCAAACAAAATGAAACAAATTCACAATCCATCCATCCAGGTTGCTCCAGATTACGTCAGAGTGACGAAATGCACAGGGCGGAGCCACAGCATCATTGTGTCACTTCCCGCTGGACCCCAGTGGTGTCTAAAGGCGATTTACCCCCTAGTGGGGAGGATCCTCTGGTGAGTGTTTTGGAATAAGGGGGAGCAGGGATTGAAGCACCTGCATGAACTTTTCTTAAAGAGCACTAAGTCGCACAAGACACACTGGAAATATCATCTGATACGGTTTACCAAGTTAACCCTGGATGGATTGTGAATTTGTTTCATTTTTTTTTGCACTGGTCACTTTATACGATTTTGGCTAATATTGGCTTATGAGTATATTTAGGGAAAGTATATGTCATTCAATTTGGATTATTTTATATATATATATACAGTATCTCACAAAAGTGAGTACACCCCTCACATGTTTGTAAATATTTTATTCTATCTTTTTATGTGACAACACTGAAGAAATGACACTTTGCTACAATGTAAAGTAGTGAGTGTACAGCTTGTATAACAGTGTAAATTTGCTGTCCCCTCAAAACAACTCAAGGAAAGAGGGAATGGCCCCACAAAAAGGGATTTTTACAGGTGGGTGCTCAGGTAAGTGGACTCAAAGAGTAGAAAACTTAATATTCTATATTTATTGGTATACAATAAAACAGTCAGCACATGCTGACATATGCATAACATACAAACACAAAGCCTGTCATTGCAATACTTACATACAGATCCGGCCAGCAGGTATTGCCGATATAGAAGCAGCCGCAACTACGCATTGATAGATGCACTACTCCCATAGTCTAGCAAATAGCGAAATGTTGGGGTGTACAGGGTCGATTATTAGGTAGGATTATGTGTGACCTAGTGTCAATATATTGGCAAAAGGTACATCCCCCGCAGGGGAAAGTGCCTCGTAGTTTGCAATGGTCTGTCCCAGTGTCTCCAGAGTATTCATTTTGAACCAACCTATCTCCTAATGAGGTAGCCCTACGATATCTAATCATAGGACTAGCCTCCATATACATATCTATTTATGTTATTGCTTATGTTTCACAGACCCCTTTGTTTGACCTCTATAGGAATTCTCCTCTATTTTATTATTCAGTTCTCATGAGCATCCATGTCTGCATTATGACGGCTCCCTTATGTCCTTGAGCCCTGGACAGGTACCCCATTTGGAGGACACACACGGTGTCAGACCACACTGTTAATTATTGTTTTTAGACATCTTTGGGTAAGCTGACTGACTTTGTGCCTAATAGCACCCTTACAGACACATATATTTTATTCTCTGTACACTGTCAAATATGATAATACTTAAACGTCATTTGTTGAAATAACACGTGGCTTGTACATTTTGGTAGTATTTTATACTTGTGATTAATATACAACTTATCTTTGTAGAAACATTACTGTCTGCAATACATTACTCCCCTGAGGAAGATAGAATACAAGTTGTCTTATCGAAACATGTTGGAACATACTGTAACCGCTAGTTGGCTTTTCACCTTTACCTGCTGGGCTAATCTGTATCTAAGGATTTCAATGACAGACTTTGTATTTGTATTTTATGCATATGTCAGCATGTGCTGACTGTTTTATTGTATACCAATAAATATAGAATATTAACTTTTCTACTCTTTGAGTCCACTTACCTGAGCACCCACCTGTAAAAATCCCTTTTTGGGGGGCCATTCCCTCTTTCCTTTAGTTTATTGGGATGTGATGGTGAGCTCTGCCCCAAGGGACGCACACCAGGGTTATTTTCCTTTTTTCTCAAAATAACTCAACACCGCCATTAATGTCTAAACCGCTAGCAACAAAAGTGAGTACACTCCTGAGTGAAAATGTCCAAATTGGGCCCAATCACCCATTTTCCTTCCCCAGTATCATGTGACGCGCTAGTGTTACAAGGTCTCAGGTGTGAATGGGGAGCAGGGGTGTTAAATTTGGTGTTATCACTCTCACTCTCTCATACTGGTCACTGGAAGTTCAACATGGCACCTCATGGCAAAGAACTCTCTGAGGATCTGAAAAAAATAATTGTTGCTCTACATAAAGATGACCTAGACTATAAGAAGATTGACAAGACCCTAAAACTGAGCTGCAGCATGGTGGCCAAGACCATACAGCAATTTAGCAGGACAGGTTCCACTCAGAACAGGCCTCGCCATGGTCGACCAAAGAGGTAGAGTGCACGTGCTCAGCCTCATATCCAGAGGTTGTCTTTGGGAAATAGATGTATGAGTGCTGCCAGCATTGCTGCGGAGGTTGAAGGAGTGCGAGGGTCAGCCTGTCAGTACTCAGACCATACGCTGCACACTGCATCAAATTGGTCTGCATAGCCGTCATCCCAGAAGGAAGCCTCTTATAAAGATGATGCAGAAAACCTGTAAACAGTTTGCTGAAGACAAGCAGACTAAAGACATGGATTACTGGAACCATGTCTTGTGGTCTGATGAGACCAAGATAAACTTAATTGGTTCAGATAGTGTCAAGCATGTGTGGCGGCAAACACAAGTGTGTCTTGCCTACAGTCAAGCATGGTGGTGGAAGTGTCATGGTCTGGGGCTGCATGAGTGCTGCTGGCACTGGGGAGCTATAGTTCATTGAGGGAACCATGAATGCCAACATGTACTGTGGCTTACTGAAGCAGAGTGTGATCCCCTCTCTTCAGAGACTATTACAACAAATATTACAACATGATAACGACCCCAAACACACCTCCAAGACGACCACTGCCTTGCTAAAGAAGCTGAGGGTAAAGATGATGGAATGGCCAAGCATGTCTCCAGACCTAAACCCTATTGAGCATCTGTGGGGCATCCTCAAATGGAAGGTGGAGGAGAGCAAGGTCTCTAACACCCACCAGCTCTGTGATGTCGTCATGGAGGAGTGGGAGAGGACTCCAGTGGCAACTTGTGAAGCTCTGGTGAACTCCATGCCTAAGAGGTATTAAGGCAGTGCTGGAAAATAATGGTGGCCACACAAAATATTAACATTTTGGGCCCAATTTGAACATTTTCACTTAGGGGTGTACTCACTTTTGTTGCCAGTGGTTTAGACATTAATGGCTGTGTATTGACTTATTTTGAGGGGACAGCAAATGTACACTGTTATACAAGCTGTACACTCACTACTTTACATTATAGCAAAGTGTCATTTCTTCAGTGTTGTCACACGAAAAGATATAATAAAATGTTTACAAAAATGTGAGGGGTGCACTCACTTTTGTGAGATACTGTATATACATGAATTTATAGCAATTTATTTATTAAGCACGAGTCACTTTAGGAACAGTAAGGACCACGTGGGAGGTATAAATAATGCACACATACACATGGAATGAATTTAAAACATTTAATCTAATTTGGGTTTTAGATCACCCATTTACAATTTATTGGTTGTACACAATACATTATTTATAACAGTAGCACTATAAAGAGTAATCATAAAGCACAATCTAGATACTTTTTGTCAGCTTACTGAGAGGAGCCGCGCTTAACCACTATATCTTTATTCAAAACTATTCCAGGATCCCCACTGGGGATGTCAGTTGAGACAGCAGCTCTATAATTTGACATACACCGTTTGCACGGAACAAATACAACGCATCTCAACCGCCGCCTGGTTTTATCGCACCTCAACCACATTCAGGGACGGCACGTCCATTGTGGGCGCACGGGCACCGCCCCCCCATCCATTCATTTCTTTCAAGATGCCGGGCGCATGAATTCCTATGGCAGGGGTGGGCAGCGGTGTGTTTTTTGAAACATCTGATTAGAGCTAGAGGATCTAATAGGCTTTAAAATAGGGTGGGCTCAGGGCGCAGACCATTGCATCCAGAGTCCACCAAGGTGTGTTGCAACAGCGGATGAATAGTCGATGTTACAACACTGATCCTCCTCCCAGCCAATCAGGAAGTGGGTCTGATACCCGTCACCCGATTGGCTGAAAGAACAGGTGATCCTATTGGACGCCTAGGAGGAGGGGAGGAGACACACGGTGGAAGTGAGGAGGAAAAGAGCCGCTGGCCTGGATGCCCGCCGATGCCCGATCCCCGCCGCTGCATGGTGCCCCAATCCCCGCTGCTCCTCGGATGCCCCCGCTGATGCTCGCCGCCTAGATGGGGTAAGTGGCGGTGGACCGACCGGCAGACAAGGGGGGGAAATGGAGGGGTTTGAGGTGCCGTGGGGGGGAGGCTGATCTTTAATGCTGAGCTATATACCCTGATCTGTGACGCTGACTATATACCTTTCTCTGTGAGGCTGAGCTACCTACTCTGATCTGTGAGGCTGAGCTACATACCCTGATCTGTAAGGCTGAGCTATATACCCTGATCTGTGAGGCTGAGCTATATACCCTGATCTGTGAGGCTGAACTATATATGCTGATCTGTAATGCTGAGCTATATACCCTGATCTGTGAGGCTGAGCTATATACCCTGATCTGTGAGGCTGAGCTATATACCCTGATCTGTGAGGCTGAGCTATATATTTACCCTGATCTGTGAGGCTGAGCTGTATACCATGATCTGTGAGGCTAAGCTATATAACCTGATCTGTAATGCTGGGCTGTATACCCTGATCTGTGAGGCTGAGCTACATACCCCAATCTGTAATGCTGAGCTATATACCCTAATCTGTAATGCTGAGCTATATACCCTGATCTGTAATGCTAAACTATATACCCTGATCTGTAATGCTGATCTGTATACCCTGATCGGTAATGCTGAGCTATAGACCTTGATCTGTAATGCTGAGCTGTATACCCTGATCTGTGAGGCTGAGCTATATACCCTGATCTGTAATGCTGAGCTATATACCCTGATCTGTGAGGCTGAGCTATATACCCTGATCTGTGAGGTTGAGCTATATACCCTGATCTATGAGGCTGAGCTATATACCCTGATCTGTGAGGCTGAGCTATATACCCTGTTCTGTGATTCTGAGCTGTGTACTCTGTCCTGTGATGCTGGGTCTATATACTCCTGACACTATGGGTGGAAGCAAGTGGAATACAGGTGACGGAGTGGGTGGATTCAATAAGGGGTGGGACTTATGCGGAGTGGGAGGGGTCAACAAGGAAGAGCGGGGTCTGGCCCCCCATCCTAAAACTTCACCAGCCACCACTGACCGCATGTCTAAACGAGCACTGAGTGCTAAAAAGAGGTGTTCTAGTAGTAAAATAAAGAAATAAAGTAAATAAAAACAGTTGCAGTAGCGATAATACAGAATATCACGAAATGCTATATTATAACATAGTTGTTAGCATTCTTACGCGCAATTACTCTATAGCCCAGAGCTAGTTTACACTTGGGCTGCAAATCCAACTCAGATCGCTCTTCAGAGAGCATTTGACAGGCAGTGAGGAGGCATTGTATGGACTCCTCGCCATCTGCTTAACGTAGGTGCCCCTCATTCAGTTGAATGGGTTGCATTCAGCAGGCAGTACTATGGGCATCATTTTTGCCTTTTGCTTTGCATCTCGGCTGCGGCATTATTTCAAACCCCCTCCCCTGCCTTTACATCTAAAGGGAGAACTTTTGGGGGCAGTACAACCGCAGCTCAACCATGTGACTTTACCGCTCCCCAACCACTAGTGTAAACAGAGCCTGACACAAACTTTTTTAAATCCCAACTCCAGGAAAATTTTAATTTAAATTGTGCATTGTGCTTCAATTATCTGACTAGTCTGACTTGATTCCAAGCACCCCTTCCTAAGCCATCCTGTAGTGTAATGGTTCAAAGTCACAGTTTCCTCTATCAGCAAAGCTAATTTCTGTCCCTAAGGACTGGTCATTTTCCCCACATCTTGGGCATCGGTCCCCTCAATGCCCTGTAAGTTCTCCTGCCTCTGAAGCCTAGGAGAAAAATCTGATGCCGATGCGTCAGCAGCGTCACCTCCATCATTAGGAGGTGTTCACATCATATAGGCAGTGATGTGGACACCCAAAGAAGGACCCCAGGAAGTAAACAGAAGAAGAGAGAAGGATCATGATGGTGGTGTCAGGTAACTATGGTTTCAGGTAACTAAAATCAGCATTTGGTTAGTTTTTATTAGTCATACCACCAATTAGGGGGGGTGGAAGTGGGTGAGGGTGAGGTGCTTATATCCAGGGCTTTAAGGGCCGGTTCACACTGCTGTGCTGTCTGACATCGGATGTGATTTGCACCGCACTGCAGTGCAAATCACATGCGATGTCTGTGCGGTGCGAACTCAGCCATACAGATTGTATGACTGAATTTGCATTGCATTTGGACCAAACTCCCACAGGATCCTTTTTTTGGTCCCCACCAGAATCGGATCGCATGGGTGTTCACTAAAGTTGCCACGTCATCCCTTTAAACCTGAGCACATATGAATTACACTAATTTCTCTGGCTGATTAAGGTGGTAATTAAATTCACTTGGTGCCTTATCTGCATTCAATTGGCCACAGAACCTGTGTAATTCATATGTGTTCAGGTTTAAAGGGATGAGGTGGCAACCCTAGTGTTCACACCCATGCAATCTGATTCCTGTCCGAATTGACAGTTCGCACTGTGATATGCAAACTGATTTGGGGGTGTCGTTAGCTTTCTATCGACACTCCCAGCAGTTCACATAGGGCAGTGTGAACTCCCTGCGAGTTTTATGCGATGCAAGAACCCGCACTGGATTAGCAGGATTCCCACATCACTACAGTGTGAACCGGCCCTAAATGGTGTCTTCTTTTTTTTTTTTTTTTTTTTTTTTTTTTTAGTACTACATATAGCTTTCTAGTCTGTTTTTATCTGAGGAGGCAAACTGGGATTTTTACAGCCTGAGGAAATCTTTAGGCATTTAGAGTTAATGTCAATGCTGGTTGGGATGATCAGAGTCTCTGAGGGCAACACATCTGCACTGCTAAGACAACTAAACAAATTCTCCTTACTGCATAGCCTGCGAAGGGGGATCTATGACTAGTGACAACCAATGATTCTGAAGTCTCCTTGTGTACATCTGACAACAGCTGTTCCTGCTTGGTAAGGGCAAATGGGGTACAAAGTCATTGTCAACAGCAACCTCTGCAGTCCTTAACCACTTCAGCCCCAGAAGGATTTCCCCCTTTAGGACCAGAGCACTTTTTGGGATTCGGCACTGTGTCGCTTTAACTGACAATTGCATGGTCGTGCAACGTTGTACCCAAACAAAATAGACGTCCTTTTTTTCCCCACAAATAGAGCTTTCTTGGTGGTATTTGATCACCTCTGCGTCACTTCTGATCACCGCTATAAACAAAAAAAGAGAGACAATTTTGAAAACAAAAACAATATTTCTTGCTTTTTGCTAAAATACACATCCAAAAAAAATATATTAAAAAACAAATTTATTCATCAGTTTAGGCCAATATATATACTTCCTCATATTTTTGGTAAAACAAAATCGCAATCGATGTATATTGATTGGTTGCTGCGTTTACAAACCATGAGAATTAATTTATGGCATTTTTATTTTTTACTAGTAATGGAGGCGATCTGCAATTTTTAGCGGGACTGCGATATTGCAATGGACATGTTGGACACTTTTGATATTTGCAATTATACAGCGATCAGTGCTATGAAAATGCACTGATTACTGTGTACATGTCACTGACAGGGAAGGGGTTAACACTAGGGGGCGATCAAAGGGTTAACTGTGTTCCCTGGTATGTGTTACGAACTGTATGGGGGCTGGGCTGACTGGGAGAGGAGAGTGATCGTTGCTCCCATATACAGGTCACATAGCACCCAACTGTCCCTAATTTCGAGGGACTGTCCCTGATTTGGAACAATGTCCCTCTGTCCCCCTCATTTGTCCCTCATGTTGTTCTGATCTAAAAAGATGTATATAAAATGCACTTTTTATCTTTCAAAAAGTGTTTCCCAGTGCTAAACCTTTCATACAATTTCTAAATTGCTGCATATGTATATTTCATAAACCAGTATAAAGAAATAGTAATGGTAAAAAAAAGCACTTGTGGATGATTTAACCAATCCTTTTTTTTGTATAATTCTCCTTTAAGGGGGCGTGGCAGGGGGTGTGGCCTATGCCAACAGTCTTTTGCTAATAGGGGTCCCTCGCTCCCATCTCAAAAGGTTGGGAGGTATGCGATCACACTCCTTCCCCCCTGTTAGAACAGAGATCCGTGTGTTTACACACACAGATCCCTATTCTGTCACTGTGGCTGACATCGAGTCCACCCTACCCGCTCCCTGGCTCCTCTGTTACACAGTGAGCGCGAGTGTACCATCGGCGGCGCGTGCACGTGCTCATGATCCACGATCTCGCAGCTGCTGCCAGGTGGCGTCGATATGCGATTTTGAGCCAAGTTGCCGCCATCAATCCACGGCGGGCGGTTGGCAACTGGTTAAATGGATAGTTCACCTTTATCGCAAAACTGCCTATGCAGGGGCATTTCACACTGGGGTACTTCCACATGTGAAAGTACTGGGGCTTTCACACTGGGGTGGCATGGGAGGCAGTTTTCAGGCACTTTACAGGCGCTATTTTTAGCGCCATAATGCCTGAAAACTGCCTCAGTGTGAAAAGGGTCTTAAGGCCCGTATACACAATGCGAATTTCGGACGGGAAGTTTCATTCGACGGCCTGTCGTCCAAAATTCTTACCATTAGTATGCTCCTTTCGACAGACGATTTTGATTTTTCGTCAGACAAAAGCTGGATGTGCAGGCTAGAAATTTTTTGTTGTACGACAACGCAACGTCCGATTTTCATTCTGTTAGTACGGGTTTCATCTGAAAGAAAACACGTATGACCGAGACTACGCATGCTCAGAAATGAAAAAAAGAACAAAAATATTCAAAACATTACATCACTTTTGACGTTGGGTTCGGTCGTATGAAAATTTTCGTATTGTTAGGATGCTCTTTACTTTCGACGTGAGACAAACATCCAACAAAAAACAGACGTTCTGTTGTCCGAAAATTGGTTTAAGTGAGGCCTAGTCATCACTGCTCACCACCATCACAGGAGTGAGCTCTCAAACACTGAGCTCAGAGCTACAGAATCAGGGGAGAGAAAGAGAGTATGTGATGGGGTTTTAATTAGATAAAGCTCAATCCTGTGATGGTGGAGGTGAGCAGTGGCAACTAGGCCTCACTTAGCAATTTCCTGGGAGTATGCCAATCAGGCTTCATAAGGTATGTAAATGGCCTACACCGATAGCAAGGGCATGATTCATTGTTAGTCAGAGCTGCATAGTTTATTTTAATCTACAAACATCCCTTATCTGCATAGGCAGTTTTTTTGTAAAGACGAACTATCCTTATAATGATTCAGTCCTGGATTTGTGTTTTTCCTAAATGCACACAGACGTTCTATGTTTAATTTGCCTCAAGAGCCACCCTAATGGGACCCCAGACCCCCTTTTCCACCCCTAAGCCTCTTACCAACCTTGTGTGCTGCTATAGGTATTGCTATGCCACTGGGAAGGAACAATGTGTCACTTTCCCTTATGATCAGAGAAGAATGCAAACTGCAACAAGTACATTGTTGTCAACCCTGATTGCTCTGGTACGATACCACTATAGATGTCAGTTAATACTTTTACTTTTTGAAATCTTTGTCACAGGGTGATCAGATGCTGCCTGTATGTCCTATTGCACCCAAGAGCTCCATTCATAAAAACCGAACTGGAGTGGGCCTTTTGCCCTCAGCTGTTATTATTTCTTCTATTTTACATGAAGGTGACAATGAGATCAGTGCTGGTTTGGGCTTCATATATAATGACCTATGCAGGCCTCCTTTTCAAAGGAAACTGCTGTGACAGACAAAAAGGATAACGAGACTAAAACAAAAAGATGTGATAAAAGATTGTGACAAGTGTGATTATCTAATGTAGTCAATATGAAAAAAAAAATAATAATACAATTCAGAATACAGAATACTTTATTAATCAAAAAGGGAAATTACTAAAATACAGTTATGGTCAACAAAGCCAACACAGAAATCACAATAATAAGGCACAACAACAGTAAAATTAGCAATAACAGCAATTAATGCCACAACTTGAATAATAAAAAAATAACAGAAAATCAAACTACCAACATGCAAATATTACATCATTTACTTTAACATTACCCAAAAATCTTTACACACAGTTAACCTAATACCAACATAATATAAAAACTACATAACAATCTGGATCATAAACCACATTAAATCCTTCATCCAGCACTAACAGAGAATAATTATTTAATTTGATAGCAAAAAAATGATTTCCTGTGTTGCTCTGTGGTGCATTGGGCTATGGGGCATTAAAAAGATGGAACAGAAGTTGTTCATGGCAGCTGAACACTATCAAGAAGAGCCAGGGTGTGAGCTAGTTAAAGGAGAAGTCCAGCCAAAGCTTGTTTGACTGGGCTTCTCCTATGGATCACAGGAGTGCAATTTGTTTTGCACTCCTGTGACCACTTTTCAGCAGAGAGCGGATTGAAGTCCGCTCTCTGCTGTTGTCACAGAAGTCAGTCCAGGGCATCACGTCATCCCAAGAATGGAAGTCTGGATCCGCCAGGTGCCTGGACTGACACCCGTCTCAGCCTCTCTGCGAGCCACTGAGAGCCTGAGACGACCCAGCGCTCCAATGAGTGTGGAGGGAGATCAGCAGAGAGCTGTGACTGACAGCATCTCTCTGCTCACGAAGCTCTGAAAACCCAGTGATCGACGATGTTTGATCACTCAGTTTTCAGTGCAGAGGCGCCGGGGGATAGATGCAGCATCGGACCGATGCTGCATCCACCTAGGTAAGTATAAATGGGGATAAAAAACATACTTCCCTTTTCATTCTGCTGAGAGTGCATTTAGTTGTGTAAGCCACATTGACACTTCAGCCAGTCAAACAGCATTTTACCTTAAGCTGAATAATGACAGGATCTACATTTGGAATAATGTATTGGATAAGTGTTCTGAAACATTAACTACAAGATATTTTAACTGGGACCCGAAATGCAAGGTGATTTGTATAGTGGTGTGGAAGCAAACTGTTTAGGCATCTGTGTGGGAAGGAAGTAGCATTAATACAACATAGTAAGATTTCCACATATATGTAGCGCTTTCCTAGTTTGGGTGTTAGTGAGTGTATATAGGTTTTGGCTTTCTCTGCTTAACAGGAGAGCAGATATATAAATTTAGATGCTGTCTGCTTATCAGAGAGCCTTGATTTGAGTAAGGTCTGCTCGGTGTGCTCTGGTGCTTATTCATGTGGTCTGGAAAGTTTTACACAGTCTAGTAGTATGTGTTCCTATTGGACAGTGGGAGGAAAACCTAGCCAGTGACAGCAGGTAGATGTGGATGTAGTTCTGACCAATTAGCAGGGGATGTGCCCCACTGCATTTTGGGTGAACACATTCATATAAAAAGGAGCAAATGAGCTCAAGGTCAAGAGTTCCTGCCCACCCAGACCTCAGGGGTGGAGGCGTGTGTTCAGCTCCTGGCTGCTAGGCCTGAGGCCTATCCAGGAGGCTGCCAGATGCTGGGCCTGGTCAAGGCCTAGTTGAGGTTGCTGAAGCCCAGAGTTCTTCTGCAAGCTGACAGAGGGGGATGTCCTCAGATCCTGTGTGGTATCACAGTGGCAAAGTGTCGCTTGGAAGTTGGGAGAGAGAGCTGCCGGCTGTCCTGGGACATGGTGTGAGTACAGACCCCAAAAGGGATCCCTGACACTGAGTTGCTAGAATCCCCCTCCTGCTCCTCATAGTCAGCTAACTGGGTGTGTGAGCTAAAAAGGAGACACTGGCGAGTGTCTTGAAGAAACAGAGTCCAGCCTATCCTCTTCTGCTTAAAAAGGGACTTGTTTACTGGGATCAGTTTGTTACTTGTGTTGCTGGGATCAGTCTGCTACCTGCATCACTGAGATCAATCTGCTACGTAGTGCCATTGACAGTCTGCTATACAGAGATAGAGAGAAGTTGTTCTCACTTGGAGTCAGTTATCTTGGAGTATCCAATCCATTCCCTTCTCCTTTCCAAGTTCTATAATAAAGCATCAAAACTCATCCCCTAGACTGGTCATTGGAGTAATGAGCCGGATTGTGTGTGTGCATCTGACAGTGGGAAAATCCGCTGTTACTGACTGCAGGATAATCAGAGGGAGGCCCAGGTCGTATAAATCAGCAGCTCCTTCGGGGGTACCACTACATGTGGGGGCTCGGCAGTCCGGGATATCCCCTGAATTATCGCAGTGGTGGATGTCATTAGCAACGGCCGGATAAAGTGTTTGAGAAGTTGCCATGTCTTGCTGTGTGAATTGCGGGTCCACAATAGAAGAGAAAGTGTGTTAAGCTAATGTCTGCTCTACAGTGATTAGTGCAACCATACTGCCAGAGAGTGGAAAAGGGAAAGTTTATTCAAGAGTCAAAATGGCGGCCGCAAAGGGCCGTGTAAGCAAGTGCACTTTGGAAGTGAATGTCTGCTGCACAGTCGCTAGTAACAGGACATTTCCAAGTCACAGCAGTGAAGATTGTGATCTGGAGCACTGGAGAGAGAGTGCTGCCTGTGTGTCTGCTGTGTTCGACGCTGTCTGCTTCACAGTAGCGCCTGTTGATGCCAGATGGTGGTCGTGTGACAGCAGTGAAGAGGTTAATTTGCAGCGCGGGAGAGAGCGCGCTGGGGAGACCCGCCCAGAGGTGAAGTTGCCGCCAAGCAGTCAGTTAGCCTGGTGTGGGTGGAGTCGCCGCCCACGGTTGGCAAATCCAGGGTGAGAAGAAGAGCAGTGATGTCACTTCCACCTCTGGGTGTAGCCGAGAGGAAGCTGCATGTGCAGAGTAGCAAGATGGCAGAGACCAGAGTTACTACTTATGACGAAGAGCCAGGGAGACTGACTGGGTTGCAGAGCCGCATGCTGACCGACACCGGAGTGAGATTGATGCCCTGTGGAAGTCTGGTGCTATGCAGTACCAATGGAAAGGAACACATCGGTCTGGTATGTGACAGATGCCGACGGGTGATGGTGAGACTGCATGCCTGGGGTCAGTGCGGCCATTGCGGGGAGATGCTTCTGCAGCTAGAACCTAGTGACTGTCAACCAAGGGTCCTACAAGTTGCTTGGGAGACAGGCTTCACCACAGAGATGCCTGTGCCTGTTGTCCTGACTGCTTCTGGGGGAGACAGACGTCTCTGAGGGTGCCACTGGGGCCGGGACCGGTGGTTTACACCCATACAACTGTTTGCCAAACCCAGGAGACCTGCATATCTATGGTACAAAGTAGAGAGCCAACGAGGACAGGGCAGCAATGTTGCAGCCACTGCTATCAGTAGCCATCCCCGCGAACCATTTTCCAGCTCTCAAAGCTACAGAGGGAACCCATCCAATCCAGGGGTCAGAGTCCACCAGTCCTTCAAGTGAAGAAAGACCGGGGATTATCAATGTGGGATCCCCCAGCTTCATATGCCGTTATGGGTCTATAGAGGAGGGGATAGCCGACTGGGGATCAGAAGTGGGCACAGAGTGGGACTGTGAGGCTTCGGAGAAAGAAGGATCTTTGTGTTTGGAGCAACAGGATGGAAATCGTGAGAAAGAATCCATCGTTATTCAGTGTGTCAGGAACTTGGGGTTTTGTGAAACCTATGCCAACAGAGCCCCTGATCTGTCCCCTCCTCACACTTATGCTTGGGCTCGAGAACAAAGTGAGGCCTACACCCCCCTC
This sequence comes from Glandirana rugosa, assembly GCA_018402905.1. Taxonomy (NCBI): domain Eukaryota; kingdom Metazoa; phylum Chordata; class Amphibia; order Anura; family Ranidae; genus Glandirana; species Glandirana rugosa. The sequence continues at coordinate 480,490 of BLSH010197939.1, forward strand.
ATCATAAAGGAAGTAACCGTCTATGCCCCAGATGAAAAAGGTGATAGAGTTTGCCTAAATTCTCCCGGTTGCAGAGACTTGTGCAGCGCAAGGTTGCCTTAGAGTATGGATACGATTACCCCTATGCTCCCTGGGAGATTATGGAGGAAATATAGGCAAAATGTGATACATGGTGTGATGAAGCAGTATGGGATTTTATGTTTGTTCCAAAACCCTACCGTGACCAGGTAAAGCCCTCGCTTTCGAAAGAATTCCTTGCCGTTAAAGAGAACTGGAGTCTTGGGAGATCAGTCCACATTGACAAGGTGGTAGTTAAATGGCCCAAAAAGAAAGACATTGAGTGGTCTTGCAACATTTGGGGTCCTGATGGAAAGATGGTTCAAATCCCCCATCCAGACTTCTATTATTGAACCATGTTCCAGTGTTCCTGTTTGTCCCCAGGAAAAGTGTTCAAGTCACGAGGTTGTCCTGTCTGAAAGAGTGACCAGTTGCAGTAGTCCGTTCCATTGATATTGTTGCTGGGGGCGATCCCCCAATTCCCAATCCCCTTTCCCTTCTATCCTTGAAAAATAAAGAAGAGGATATCTGGGATTTGTCCTACAATTAGGGGAAAAAGACTTCTGCCAAAGAGGACTTCTACTCTAAATGGACACTTTGCGAAGATTTCTTCAAATGGACACCTTGTGAAGATTTGTTGGGCCAGTTGGCTACTATTGATACAACGTCAAGTCCAAGAGCTGCTGCTATGTCAGAGGGCAGTTGCTCAGTACCTCTATAAGTAATATGTTGAAGGAAAGACTTTCTCTGTTGCAAGCTCCTTCTGTGTTCTATAAGTGATGTGTCGAAGGAAAGACTTCCTCTGTTGCGAGCGGCTTCAGTTGTTCTACTAGTGAACTGCTGGGGTCAAAGAACCTCATAACCAAGGTACCTATTGGTATCTTTGTTCTATTGCCTTACTTTGCTTAAAAGTGCAACACTACTTTGAAACATAAATTAATGAATGAAGGACTCTCACGCCACAGTATTAGACCTTCCAGCAGCTGCTGTTGTAGCCTTTGAGGGGATATATGATATAATGTACACTAGTTAATCCTGTGTAAGCAGCGCTTGCTATACTTAGTTAGTGTACCTTGATGTCACCTCGTTGTGAATAATGTGCCCTTATATGTGACTACCCTTTTGGTCAATAGGTGCCCCAGCCATCAACTTAAAGTATATTAATGCAAATAAACCTTGATTTAACAACTGAAATGTGCATTCTGTGCAATGTTTTCAAATTAAAGTGCTTGTGTGCTACTAACTGAGAACAATTTTCCATACAATCACTTTACATTACGCCATACAATTATAAAATGAACCATCAATTGTCTAAAATACCGTGCAATAAAAATCAAAGTGATTCATACAATTACTAATGTGCAAAAAATTCTTGTATTGTGCAAAGTTCTTCCTTTGTGCAAAAAAATGTCCAGTGCTATATATAAAGTGCAGTCCAATAACTTATTGTTATAACAGTTCTTGCATCCCAAAACCATCCACGCATGGGGGAGCGTTCCTCCAATGTGCCCGTGCTTCCAGTGCATCAAACCACCATGTGCAAAAACATAAGGCAAGATCCCTACTTACCGGACCTCATTGACTCTCTTGTCATATGACAAAGAGAAGTCAAAATACGCTTGTGGTCCTGTTCCTCGACCCAGGGGTTCTCACTGGTGTGGCTTTGAGGAGTATCACCGTTTCCTTTCCAGAGTTGGTTCATAGGAGAAAGAAGAAACCTCTCATAGCGCAGCTTGTATTTTATATAATGCGGTCTTTATTCTGCCAAATCGTAGTGTTACAGCATTTACGATCCTTTTCCTATGCTCCAAGGAAGCCGCGACTCTGCAGTGTCAACGTGCGTTCCAATCGAGCATGGCCCAGCTCACCTTGCATTCCCACTGAACGTCTTCAGAGAAGATCTGAAGACAACCCATGGGGCCCCCGGGCAATAGGAGATCATGCCCCCCCCCCGTCCCTGTCCACACTCAAGCCACACAAAACACCACCTACTTATTGCACTGCGCCCACATTACATACGTTTGCCCCTACCCCTTTAGCTGCAGTGGCAGCAGCTGAGGATGTACACTTGCTACAGCAGGAATTAAACCCCTGTTGCTTTTGCAATGTGCAATGCATTCAGTTGCAGCATGCTAGTGTGGGGTCCAAGGGGTTAAAGCAGATGACAAGGAGGCAATACGCCTCCTCACTGCCTGCTTTAACCCTTTTTTCGCTGTACACAAGGTAGCATGGCCTTTGCACAGCAGCCCTATTTACTTGAATGGGTTACACTTGGCAGGCACTACACCTGCCAAGCGTGACAGGGTGTATAATTCCTGCTGCTTTTTCAACATGTGTACACCCCTGGCCACTTTGGTTAAAGGGAGTGTGGTTGGGGGTGAGTAGAAACAGGGCTCAATTATAAGGTTTTACCACCCCCAAACTGTCAATGTAAATAAGCCCTTACTGTCCTGAGCCCCCTATCACAGTTGTTGTTTAGGTGACACCTGGGATGAGGACAGAGAGGGACCCCTGAGATAAGGACAGAGAGGGGGTCCTGGGATGAGGACAGAGAGGGGGTCCTGGGTTGAGGACAGAGAGGGGGTCCTGAGATGAGAGCAGAGAGGGGTCCTGAGATGAGAGCAGAGAGGGCTCCCAGAATGAGGACAGAGAGGGGGCCCTGGGATGAGACCAGAGAGGGGGTTCTGGGATGAGAGCAGAAAGGGGTCCTGGGATAGCAGCAGAGAGGGGTCCTGTAATGAGAGCAGAGAGGGGACCCTGGGATGAGAGCAGAGAAGGGGCACTGGGATGAGAGCAGAGAGGGGGCCCTGGGATGGCAGCAGAGAGGGAACCCTGGGATGAGAGCAGAGAGGGGGCCTGGGATGAGAGCAGAGAGGAG
>BLSH010197939.1:485221-524777 GCA_018402905.1 Glandirana rugosa
AAAGGGTAGGCTGGGTGGGGTGATCATGTTAAGGAGAGGGGAGGTTTTCGTGAGGGGTCGTGTATAGGAGAATGGTGGGGAAGGTTTAGTTTCTCTGGGACGAACGGTGAGTAAGGCCCTGGGGGAGACGACGGTGGGGGCAGAGAGGGGGCCCTGGGATGGCAGCAAAGAGGACCCTGGGATGGCAGCAGAGAGGGGGCCCTGGGATGGCAGCAGAGAGGGGTCCTGTGATGAGAGCAGGGAGGGGGCCTTGGGATAGCAGCAGAGAGGGGTCCTGGGATGGCAGCAGAGAGGGGTCCTGGGATGGCAGCAGAGAGGGGTCCTGGGTGGGCAGCAGAGGGGGTACTGGGATGGCAGCAGAGAGGGGCCCTGGGGTGGCAGCAGAGGGGGTCCCGGAATGAGTGGCAAGCAGGGTCTCTTTGATTTGGAAGGGGTGGTAAGAGGATATGTGCTGGGGAGTGCTTTTGGAGGGGAGAGGAATTGTACTAGTGGGGTGGGTCGGATGGGAAAACCCCCCTCCCACCAGCATAATTCCTCTCCCCTCCAAAAGCACTCCTCAGCAGTTCTCTGTGTGTGCATCCTGCCCTCCCCCCTTCCTTGTTACTGTGTCCCCCTCCCCTATCAATAAAACTATTCACAGACCTCAGATGTTCAGCGCGGCTCTTGCAATTACTGTCTCTCTCTCCTCCTGGCTCCTCCTCCTGTCTGTATGCATCGGAGCCGAGCAGGAGGATCTTCTATGTAATATGGAGGCTCAGTGGGGAGAGATGCTGGTGTCGGCTGCTACGGAAGGATGATCGCTGCGTGGGAGACCCGGGTACCTTGAAACAGATGTGGGGAAGGTGTCCTGAGTGGCCACTCTAGCATGCCTCTGTCAGGCCAGGTACCGGAGCTCAGTGCTGGAGCTTGTCCTGCACTGGGCTCCAGAATCAGCACAGATTCCTTGGGACTAAAGTACCAGGAGCCTCTCATGGGGCCCCCTACTGGCCAAGGGCCCTCTGGCAGTGCTCGAGTGCCCTAATGGTCAATGCGCCCCTGCTATGGACGCATGCTGCCCAGATAAGGAGCACACAAGCATGGTTGCCCCATTAGTGGCCGGCTTGCCAGGACTATTCTCTAATGTAAGATAAATGGACTCCTTGATGACCAGGTAGCTACCTTGCTAATGGTCTCAGATGACACTTTATAGTATACTGTCCACAAGGTTGTTTTTGTCAAAGCCGGAAGACCACTTCTTGCTCCATATGGAATCACAGGTAACCTTTTGAAATTCTGAAAGGATAATGTAGCAGAAAGATACTGCTTGAGTAATAGTACTACATCCAAAGGATGAGGATCTGCTGTGTAGGTAGGAAAAGAAGGAAGAACTATACTGTGATTAAAATGGAAAGAAGAAGCTACCTTTGGGACAAACTCTGGCAACAGTTTCAAGTCCACTAGTAAAAAACTAGATGAGGCTCAAAAATGGCCAAAAGCTTTCAAGAGACAATTTCAGAGACCCTTGTTGATGTTATAGCAGCAAGAAATACTGTTTTCAGAGTTAACGACTAAAGTGAAGTTGCTTTCGTCGGACAGAAAGAAGGCTTAGAAAGAATTTTCAGAACTACTGAGTGGTCCCATTTGGCAAAGGAGGGCTTTATTAGTGTTTTGATATTGATGTATGCCTTGATGAAATGACCCACTACAAATACTGTAGCTGCTAACTTTTAATATTAGGGCACTTACCTGTCCAGGGAGCAGCCCGCGATGTTAGCACCCCAGCCGATCTTCGGATCCAGGTGTTGCCGCCATTCCTGGTAAGGGAATCTGGCAGTGAAGCCTTTCGGCTTCACTGCTGGTTCCCTACTGTGCATGCGCGAAGCGCGCTGCACTCTCTTATTGGCACGGCGGCGGGGCAAGAAGGAGGGGGGTGAACTTCCGAGAGACGGGCCGTGGCCCTGTCTACCGGAAGAGGGGAAAAGGACCTATCAAAAACAGGTCCCCGTTCTCCCCTCCCCCCTGAATGATGGCAAATGTGGCACCGGGGGGGGGGGGGCCTGGAAGCATACAAGCAGAAGTTCCACTTTAAAGGGGTTGTAAAGGTTTGTTTTTAAATCAAAAACTTGACATACTTACCTGCTCTATGAAAGGGTTTTGCTTCTTCTGGGGTCCTGGCTCCTCTTCTTCTCGAGTGCCCCCTCAGAGAATCGCTTTCCCTGGGGGCACTCGTGTGGGCGCGCTCCCGAGTTCTGCTAGCTGCAACGTCCATTGGCACACACAGCAGGACTCGGCCCCACCCCCCTGCCAATGGCTCCTGCCGCTATCAATCTATCCAAGGAGGACTCAAGCCAGTGTCTGGAGCTGCTGGGCTCATCCCTGTCCCTGGAACGATCAGGTTCAGGTAAGTAAAAGGGGGCTCTGGGGGCTGCTTGACTACATAGAATGCATTAAGGTGAAAAACATTGAGGGTTTGCAGCCCTTTTAAGCCTTTGCCTCTGGCCAACTTGAAGGAATTCCAACACATGGGATACCACTTGTTCCCTTTAGCATAGAATATGTTTTTTATCCAAATCTTATGGTAGGTCCTGGTTGTTGTCAACTTTCTAGACTTCAACTAGACATGTGCAGAATGAAAAAAAATGTTTTATTTCCTTTCGGATAGATTTGTTATGTTACTAATTTTCATTTTGAATTTCAGAATGCATTTAGTTTTGTTTAGTTTAGTTTAATTTAGTTTAATTTTGTCTTGTTTATTCATTTTCTAACGAATTTTTGGAACGATTCGAATTCTCATCAACTGTCAGCGGTCCCCCCAAAAAATGCATACCAGACCCTTATCTGAGCAGGGGGAAAACAAGCGAGTGCCCCCCCTCCTGAACCATACCAGACCACATGCCTTCAACATGGGGGGGTGCTTTGGCGCAGGTTGGGCTGTGCCCCCCACCCCAAAGCACCTTTTCCACATGTTGATGGCACAAGGGCCTCTTCACGACAACCCTGTGCTGTGGTTGTGGGGGTCTGCAGGCGGAGGGCTTATCGGAATCTGGAAGCCCCCTTTAACAAGGGGGCCTTCAGATTCCAGGCCCCCCATGCCTACCCATTCACCAAAAAAGTGTAAAATGTGAGTAAAGTATTAAAGACAGTACAGGAGTTTTTGACTAGAAAACTCCAGCCTTGTGGAAGGCTCCCCATGACTGCCTGCTTCTCTGTCTGTCATTTCTTAAATAGTCACCCCTAGTGGGGTCGATGACATCACAAGGGGTGGGGTCGCCCTCTGATGTCATTGGGTGACTCCGCCCTTTTCCCCCGGTGCAGCGGGCAGCGTGATTGAGGATGGATCTACATGCGGGGACATTGTTTTTTAATTTTTATTTTATAATAAAAGAATTGTAAAAAAAAATTACTGTCTTTATTCACTTTTTACAATTTTTTGTTGTCACATGGGGGGGGTGGGAGGGATCTGGGGGCCCCCCCAGGGTTGTGGGGAAGGGGCCCTTGTCCCCATCAACATGGGCGGGGGCCCCCCATGATATGGTTCAGGAGGGGGTGCTCGCTCGTCCCCCCTTTCCTGACTTGCCGGGCTGCATGCTCTGATAAGGGTCTGGTATGGATTGCAGGGGGACCCCACTCCGTCTTTTTTTTAAATTTTGGTATGGGGTCCCTCTTAGAATCCATACCAGACATGAAGGGCCTGGTATGAATTGAGGGGGAACCCCACACTTTTTTTTTTGACTTTTCTATTGCCGGTATTAATTTATTTAGATTTCAGCCCTTAGCAGGGAAGCTTGCTGATAGCTGCTGGTCATCAGTTGTTTAGGACACAGTGGCTGGCTTCCTGGCCCGCTCCTTAACAATTAGCTATTCTTCACACAGAATTCGAATCGGTCGATAATTTTTTGACCTATCCGAATTAGAATCATTCTGAAAATTTGGAATTCGTTAGAAAATGAATAAATTAAACAAATTTTAATGAATTTGAACAAAAGTGTTACTATTTCATTTGGATTTACATTTGGACCGTAACAAATTGCACATATCTAACGTCAACAACGTAGAGGCTACTTTCTGAGAGCAACTTAAATTTATTAGCTTTTACCTCTCAATTTTCAGGCCATCATGTGCAACCTGTGTTGTAGTAGGCTCATAAGCCATGGGCCCCTCACCCAATAAGGAGTTATTGCTACTATTGTTACTTCCAGCTACTTCAGTTCGGCAAGGAACCCCTGGCAATTAGAGGAGTTGGTGAAAATATATACCTCAACTGGAATTGCCACGGATAAGGAAAGCAATCCACTCCTTCCGCTAATGGGGATGACGTTATAGACAGAGAATTTACATTTGAGGTGGTTGTTACTAAGTCTATTTCCGATGTCCCCCATCTGTGAGTCAGTTGATCATACACTGTCTAAATAAGCGCCAACTCATTGTTGTAAAAAAAGTTCAACTCAAGGAGTCTGCCAGATTCTGGCCTACCGGAGAAGCTGCTCGGTCCACAGAATGGTTGATTGTGCCTCCTTCAACATTGTCCAATTGGAGTAGGACTTTCAACTCCTAAATTAATGAAGCAATGCCAAGAGTGCCATGGATGCTGCTCTCAACTCCAGGTTATTCAATACCACCCCCTTTGCCCAGAATAACCACTGACCCCGCACCTCTAAGTCCTGAAAGTGGGCACCCTAACCTTCTTGACCAGCATATGACATAATATTGTTCCAGAAGGTAATGGTATTCAGAAGGTACTTTTACAGATTCTGACGCTGTGTCCACCACCAGAGAGAGTCTTTTACTTTATTGGCGATATGGATCAACTGCAAGAGTTGATCTCTGACTCTGAACCCACTTCACCATTGGAATGGTTGATGAAAAGGTTCCCATTATGCATAGACATTGAACAGCTGGGACGTGAGTCATGGCTAGGAATGACCTCACTTTAGATATGAGTATGCAGGTCTTCTCTTGCAGGAATTTGGGCGTTTTTTTTTTTGTGTGTGTCTTTAATTGCCCTCAGAATAATCATTCTCCGCATCAGAAGAAGAGTGTTTTTTTTTCTAATTCACTATGCAACCAAACTCCTGCAGATTGTGTAGCAATATATCACAATGATGAATGCACATCTTCTTGTCCTTGGCCAACAACAGGATATCATCCAAATAATGGAACACTTTCAGACTCTGCTGCCTCAACAGTGCTTTCAGTAGTAAGTGGACTTTTGCAAATGTACTTGGGGGTTGTAGACAGGCCAAATGGCAGGCATCGGACCAGAAAATGACTTTGGGCTACTGCAAACCAAAGATATCTTTTAAGCCTTCGCCTTTCTGACCTTCTGGGATTGGTAATATCACTTCCTTCTGTGTTAGATCCTAAATATACTGAAACAGAACTCTTCTTTTATTTTGACAAGGGAATTTTTGTTGTAAGCAAATGATTGCCTCTGGGTTTTAACTTGATTCTCCAGCAATGGCCCTATAATGTTACAAATGCGTTGTCTGTTTGTTTGCCTTTAATGATTTTGTCCCTACCTCCCTCTGTAGCTATGGGAAGCTCTATTTAGTTAGCCCCACCCTTCTTCATGCTTTAGCCCCCATTCACCATATGTACTGTATTCTGCTGGAGCTAGACACACTATGTTTTTTTTTACCTTTACCTACCTGATTTTGATCTGCTATGATCTGCACAACTTTTTGGATTAAAGCTTTCTATGATCTGCAAGATGTCATTTGGATCGAGTCACTGTCTTCCAAGCTACTGAGACTGTAAGTTAAAGCTATCTTACCACAAATGGATCAGGTAAAGAGATCACTCTTTCAGTGCTTAGATTGACAAAGCAAAACAGCCCTCTGAAATCGAGGCAATTGCCCAATGATGCTGTACCTTCTTTGTCCAGACTCCCGCCTTAAGAGCCTTAATCTGGTTACCACTGCCATTACCTGGACGGGTGTGCCTTCAAAAAGATTTCTGATATGATAAATTTAGATTTTGGTGCCTTCAGGAGATCTGACTGGGTGCTCTTCTAGTTACATCTGTAATCTCTGTGTGACCTATACGACCTTGTATCCCTAAACTTTTCTTATGCTGCCTTCCTATCCGATCGGGGCTAGGGCCAGAGGGCCCTTCTTGACGTAACTGATGACATTATGGCTCTGGTTGAACATTTAATGATGTTGACTGAGGCATCATCAACTAAGTCCCCTGCCTAATTTGGTTCTTGTAAGGCTGTTACAATTCTACCATTCTACTATTCGAAATTCTAAAATTTCCAGGAGTGCCCTATCAATGTTTCTGTCCTGCTAAAAACTGCTTTGGTGACTGACACAAGGGCTGCAGCTAGTCTGCAGGCTCCTCCTGCTATATACCTTCTCTTCAAATCCAAATCAATTTTGTGGTCTAGTGCATCATAGAACGTTACTGCTTCCTTCATGGGAAGTGTGACATGTCTTGAAAGTCTCAAAGAGGCATCAACCGCTGGAGCTGATGAGAGAGATCTCAGTTTTTAGTCTTGTAATGGATACATTTTTTTTAACTTATTGGTAACACCTAATTTCTTCTCCATCTTCTACCACTCCTTCATAACAATTCCCCAAGCTCCTCTGGGGTGAGTTCACGGGGAGTTGCCTTGATTGGGGAGGCCAGAACTTTGATGACACATTATATGAATATGTTTGTAAATTATGTCTGATTACTGATTATTGTGTATTTTCTTGTAGTGTATAATCATCCTCTCTCAATAGTCCCCTAATGAAGCCGTGTATCAGCAAAACATGTTGGGATGTGAGATAACAAGATCTATTTGATACTCATGAATATAACGTCAATGTCTCCAACGAACATAAATTGTACCACAAACTTGTTGTTTTTAAACGCTATACATTTTATATGCATTTATTATTAAAAATTTATATTTTATAATTCCTTTTATTTCTAACTGTGTGTTAGCACCACTAAAAATCCTCCTTTATCTTTCCTATATGCATATTTTGATACTATGGGGATGAAGTGCTTGTATCTCTAGTGCTACCCAATGGTAACCCTCTGTTAACTCAAAACACATTGGAGCATTAGATGGAGGTTGTGTCGCCATATTGCAAGAAGCTGTAGCCCTGAACCACAGAAGATGTGAAATTATTGCGAAATCTAACTGCAAGGGACTGTATAATTATATAAATGCTTGGCTTATGAAAAATGTGGCCTGGAGATTGACGATGGTGGAGTTACTAACCTCATGGTTATTTAGCGCACTCTACTGTAGGTAGCAGAATTTTTGTTAAGTGAGGAAAATGTAGCCAGGCCTGGTGAATTTGCAGGCACGGTTGTTTTGATTTCTGTGCTGGTAGTGGCTCAGGTAGGACTGGAATGATTCACAGTTCAGGTCACCAGGTCCTCCCACTTTTTTCCAGAGGCTGGTGGAAAGTTCTGGAAAGAGAGGTGGGAGGGGGTGTAGCCACCTGGAGTGTTCTGGGGAGCCCTGAGCAATCCCCAATCTGGATTGGCAAGGGGCAGGCCTCCTCAAATACTCGGGGGAGGAGTTTGGTGTGGAGTTTGAGAGAGCAGAGATGAGTGCGGGCTGTCATGGGGGGGGTGGTCCCTGCCAGGGAGAGCTCAGGTGCAACCGGATGGAGTGAGAGTTCGGTGGCAGGCACAAGGCAGAGCAGAAAGGACAGCGGAGTGAGCACTATTGGGGAGATCTCTGGGAGGAACTACAAGGCACAGCGGTGAGTGATGCAGCCCCTGGGAAGCTGGAGGAGAGAGACAGTCTGTGAAGGATGCAGAGGCCAGCAGGGGACTGGAGTGTCACAGTGGCAGTGGAGAAGACCGTTGCAGCCAGGAGTGCTGGCAGGGTCTGGAAGAGGATGGGCTGGGAGCAGTAGTCCATCAGGCCGGCTAGCAGAGTAGAACTTTTCCTACAAATTGGGGATCAACTTTCCCTGCCTGCAGTGGGCAGTCCTTAGGCTGTGCTAATCTACGGCAGGCTTTACATGTGCTAACTAGGCCGGAAAGGAGAAGATGGAGGCCTGATAAATATCCTTTCAGGTTTCAACTGCGACGCAAGTGATGTGCAGGAGGGAGCAAGAGGAGTGTGTGCAGCAAGTGATGTGCTGAAGGAAGAAGGAGTGTATATACTGAAGATGTATATAGATGGTCCCGTTTTTAATTTACTGTTGCGTTCTGGTACTCTAAGTCAGTTTCTCAGTGTGGTTAAGATAGCGCCGCTATTAGACCCCTTTCACACTGAGTCGCTTTACAGGCGATATTTAGCTAAAAATAGCGCCTGTAAAGCGCCTCAAAAGTCACTACCCATCCACCCCAATGTGAAAGCCGGAGTGCTTTCACACTGGGGCGGTGCGCTTGCAGGACTTTACAAAAAGTCCTGCAAGCCGCATCTTTGGAGTGGTGCGGTGAGCGGTAATATGCCACTCCTCCAGCGGCCCTGCCCATTGAAAACAATGGGGTAGTGTGACGGACGTGGGTATCAGATCGCTGCCCTCCTCACCGACCAGCGACCGAGGACCCCCCTGATCCAATACCGTACTTGTCACAAACGTAACAATGCCACTCTCAGCTGCTTTCAGCACAAAGATTTCCCAGTTTGCGGGACCACGTCTAAGTGTTAGCCACCTGAGAGCGATTGTTACCGGGCTAATTCAAACAATTACCCCTTTCACTGCCACCACTTCTGGATTATGCCCAGAAGACCCTTATGTTAGCAATACCAGTATTTTAGAACAACGTCTGTACACACACTGTCACCTCAGACAGATATATTCAGATGCGTTATTCTAAAAACAGTAGCGCTCTTCGAAGGAACAGATTTGTAATAGTTGCATTAAGAGCTTTAGGGACAAAATTAACACTTTTCAAAATAAGGTTTAATAATGAAAAGGTCAAGTTTTAGGTGCAGTATAATATTTACAAAAAAATAAAAGTACAAAGCGAGACAAATTAACAGCGAAAGAGAACAGATTGAAAATACCTGCATTTGAAATGTCCTTGCCTAATCAGTGTTTCGAAGATGATTTCCTGGTTCTCTGATGTTTGATGGTGAGGCGAGAACTCCAAATTGATCTTGACAGTCCTTTTTCTCTGAAACACCGGGGGGGGGGGGGGGCATACCTCTCTGGCCATTTGTATAAGAGAGGGAGTTTCCTTAGACAATGTCCAGGGTGGACTGTGGAGATACATGCTTCATAATCATGCATGGGTCATAACTTGTGATTGGACCGTCTGGCCTATATTACGGCAAGAGATTTAAGTTCAGCTTGCATAAAGCTTTCAAATGACTCCAAACACGAGGATTCTGAGACTTTCCCGGATCCTGGGGAGGGAACAGACAAATTCTATCCCTCCTTGGGTAACAAGGGGTGAATGTTTATACTTGAATTATCCGGGCCGAAATTCTACTCTCAAATATGTAATGTTCATCACTATGGCATACATATAGCGGAAGTTATGACTATATGTAAGTTTTCCTAACTTCATGTTCCAAAGTTATTGAAAGGGGTCAGAATTCCTGGGGGGTGATTTACGATATATGGCCTGTCCCCACATTGGTTTGTTGTATGTTTTTGTTCAAGATAAGCGGACAGGGCCTTCCTGGCTGGCCATAAACCGTAATCATAGCCTCCCTTTGAAGTTTGGTCTGGCCACAAGCAGAGGGGGTGTAAAGGAAAAGCTTGTTCAAAGTGCCATGTCAGAAGGAGAGAAACAGAACTTAACCCTTTACGTAGCTTCTCTGCCAAGATGGAGTCAGTGTCGTTCGGGCCTGGTATCATTACTTCGCGTGGGTCTCACGCATGATACCATTACAGGTAGCGCTTCCGAAGTGGTTGCACACCGCCTCGCAAGCGTGGAGAACGGGCACTTTTAACCTAGCCTTGACCCCTTGTGGGGGGTTAAAAGCACACCCCTCCCGCCGCTGTAACAGCGGTAAATCCCCGCTTTGACTAGTGGGGATTTACGGCTATTGCCCCACCGCCCCCAGTGTGAAAATGCCTTTAGCCTGATTGAGAGGGGTAAATTCATTGAGATTATCTAGTATTTTTTAAAGCGGCAGCAATGATGACTAGGATTATGTATAGTTTTATATTCTCATTTTTTTTTACAATATTATTTATACTGTGACGCAAAGGTGGGATTGTTGCACAATAGGTGTTGTATACAATCTTATTTTTTCTCATTTCACCAGTTTGGTGTGAATGAGGCAAATAGACAGCAATTTTTCTTGTGCTCATGCATTGATGAATGCACCTGGTATGAACAAGCTGTATAAACCCCTTTTGGCAAACACAAGGCCCGCGGGTCGAATCCGGCCCGCCAAGGCTTGTCATATAGCCCTCGCACCCAGTTTTGCAGCCGGAACTCCATTCCACCTCCAGCTTTCACCTTCTGCTCCCCACTGTCACTTGTAATCACACAAGCCTTCTGTGTTTACAAGGGGACAGCTTTGCTCTCAGTGACACCTGTAACTAACAGATCCCTTCATGCACTCACTTTAAGGCACGCCGGGGACAGACCTCCATAATCTGAGAGAGAGAATGGCAGAGCTGCCTATACAGGGAGGTACTCGAGCCGGGACAGGTAGCAGTGAAGGAGGGTGGAGTGGTTGCGGTTGCACACTGTGCATAGCACACCCCTAAACCCTGCACTCTGTACACAGCACATCCCTGAGCTCTGTAAGTAAAACAGTCTTGAACCCTGCACTCTGTAAGTAGTGCTCCTCAGACACAACCAGCCCTTTATGGCCAACCATACTGCTGATGCGTCTAGTGATTAAGGAGTTTGACACCCCTGGTATAAACTATGCATCCTCCTCCTTAGCCAATTACACACTCCTATCCTAGAACACACTTTTTAGCTTCCTCAAAACACTTATGTGTCTATCTGAGCCCCAAGTTCCTGCAACGTAAGGACTCGTTAACCACATAAGGTGAGTAGTGCATTTAGGGCAGTTCACTAATTTCAATTGAAACACACAAAAATAGCGCAGACACAATTTTTGGACAATTGCACTGTAACAAACTGCATGGTACTGCGGAAATATGTGTTTTTAGTACTTGTGCGTCTGCCAGATGCATGCAGGTGCCATTAAGAAATAATGGAACCCATATGCACCTGCAGAAGTCAGAGTATTTTTATGTGGTGTGGAAGAACATGCGGTTTTGCACTTAATGATGCTAAAAATATGCTTAATATAAGGAATGATATAGAGCTTCACATAGGTAGATTTTCACTGCAATATCCTTTGACAGAAAAAGTATATTTTTAGCATGTATTTGAAAACCTGGGCATTATGAGGTTCCATGGTGTAATGGTTAGCACTCTGGACTTTGAATCCAGCGATCCGAGTTCGAATCTCGGTGGGACCTATAGTTTTAATTTTACTCTGACAACAAAATTCTGGTGGGACTTTCAATTTTATGCGTGTGAGTTCCATTTTATGAAATTTAATATGCTCAGCGATTCATATTGTAATTTTTAAAAGTAAAATGCAGGTCACAAATACTGTTTCATGTGTCTGAAAAATTGCACTACGAATTGGTTTAATTATGAGTACATGAAATTATATCATGCAGTAAAAGACACGAAATTTAAATATAACAAATACAGCAGCTCTGCAAGGGAAAAAAAAAAGAAAGGTCTCCCCGTCGGGGAATCGAACCCCGGTCTCCCGCGTGACAGGCGGGGATACTTACCACTATACTAACGAGGATTAACCTATCTGCATAGCAGCTGGCAGATGATTTCCAATACTACAATATATAGTATAGCAAATATTGTCATAGGACAAGCTAGCTTTACCATAATTCGTGTATTCGCTAAAATCGAGCTCTACCCATCACTCCTAACACTTTATCCACAGCCAGGCAACGTTTCAGGCTGGGTGAGCATTGAGGTCATAGTTCAGGTCACCATCTGCCCTGGAGCCTCGTTTTTATCGTTTTTCAGCCAAACTATTTTTCTATTACTGTTGTAGCCATAAATCTAAATTACTTTAAATTAATCCCGTTACTGGGTAGAAGCTAAAGTATTGTATTTTTTGCTCCATCCTGATTTGCAGGGATTAACCACTTCAGCACCGGAAGGATTTCACACTTTAGGACCAGAGCACTTTTTGCGATTCAGCACTGCGTCGCTTTAACTGACAATCGTGCGGTCGTGCAACGTTGTACCCAAACGAAATTTGCATCATTTTTTTCCCCACAAATAGAGCTTTCTTTTGGTGGTATTTGATCACCTCTGCATCATTTCTGATCGCCGCTATAAACAAAAGAAGAGCAACAATTTTGCAAAATAAACCCAAATTTCTTACTTTTTGCTAAAATACAAATCCAAAAAAAATATAAAAAAACATTTTTTTCCATAGGTTTTGGCCGATTTATATTCTTCCTCATATTTTTGGTAAAAAAAATCGCATTCGGCGTTTATTGATTGGTTTGCGCAAAAGTTGCCGCGTTTACGGATGATGAGAATTCATTTCTGGGGTTTTTATTTATTTTTTTACTAGTAATGGTGGCGATCTGTGATTTTTAGGGGTACTGCGATATTTCAGCGGACATGTCGGACCATTTTGACACTTTTTTGGGACCATTGGCATTTATACAGCGATCAGTGCCATAAAAATGCACTGATTACTGTGTAAATGTCATTGGCAGTGAAGGGGTTAACCGGGGGGGTGCTCTAAGGGTTAACTGTGTTCCCTGGGCGTGTTCTAACTGTATGGGGGCTGCCCTGGCTGGGGAAAGGGGATGATCACGGCTTCCATATAGAGGAAACCTGTAATCATCGCCCTTCCCCCTCTAACAGAACGGAGATCCGTGTTTACTTACATGGACCTCCGTTCTCTCACTGCGCGGGGGGGGGGGGGGGGCATCGCGGGTAGCCGGCTGCGATCGAGTCCGCTGCACCCGCTCCCTGGCCCCCCCGACACAGCACTAGTTATCGCAGCCGCCTTCGTATGACGGCTGTTTGCGATAACGAGCCACTCTGTCGCCGTCAGACTGCGGTCGGCAAGTGGTTAATGTATGTAACTCAGTTTATAAACTCTCATTTTCTACATTGCTAAGCAAATGAAATAATTTACTTAGATGCATAATGTAGTAAAAAGATGAAATCATGCTTAAATATAGTATGTAGTATTGCTAACGTAAACATAGAATTAAAAATTCATAGAAAAAAAAAATTAAAATGATTTGTCAGAAGTGGGATTTGAACCCACGCCTCCATTCGGAGACCAGAACACCCAACTGGGGAAGACTCTGACAGTCTTGAGTCTGGCGCCTTAGACCGCTCGGCCATCCTGACAACTGGTGTTTAGATGTTTGAAAATCACTTATACCTGTGTGTGCGGTGGCATACTCGGGAAAGCTTTCTTTTTTGTCAATATATACACCAATTTTTTAAACCTTAAAAATAGTTGAGTTCGATGAAGACATCATCAACTAAGAATGGTTCAAGCATAGACTGCTGAATCTGTGGAAATAAAATGCACAAAGATGACTGAAGCAGTCAGATGGCTAGAAAGTGTGTATGCCTTTCATTCTCAAAGCAGAGCGGGCTAAGACCGATCTCCTGTGGTCTGGTGGCTCTCTCTAGGCCCTGGGCAGGGGTATTAGATGTAAAGTCACAAAGACTGCTGTGGAATCGGTATGGGAAGAGCCCCAATCCAGTAAATCTGTGGAAGCCACCCTCTGTCTTACATCACTCCATGGGCATGCGCAGAAACGCACTTTGAGGAGCCATGTCTCTTCATCAGCCTGCCTATGGACTACTGGCATTAGTATAAATATCTGCTCAGCGGTGGGCAAACTAAAGAACAGAACTGCCAGGATTTTAAAGGGACATCACAATGAAGATGCTAACCAATCTCCATTACAGCCCTACAAACTGGCCAATATCATTAAAAAAACAAAACGGTTTATAACTAGGACCTGATATTACTAACAAAATGAGGAAAGCTAAATACTTTTTGGATATAAAACTATTAGTTTAAATCAGTACTAAACCCAAGAGTTTTCATAAGATGATTTTTTTTTTTATTAAGGATTACATACATTTTGATTTTTTGGGAGAGAGCGATTCATATGAGCTGGGAGGCAATAGATAATTAGTGGGGCTCTGTGCCTTGTGAAAGACGAATACTGTTGCAATGGTCACAATCCTATATTGATCTCCTTCTAAAGAGGAAGTAAACCCAGATTTGGTTTACTTCCTCTGTATTCCCCTGCAAAGTAGATTCATAATGGGCTGCTATGCTTATGTGCCACTTACCTGCAAACAAAGCCTGCGACGTCCAGCGATGTTCCCTGTGCTGGCCGCGTCCATCTTCTTCCCCTCTTCCTTCCGGGGCCACGATCTCCAGCCCTGCATCGTCCCTTATATCTTTGTATAAGTGATAACGCACCGTAATTAACCTCAGAATAATTTTGGCGTACAACCTGTCTGTGTGTGTGTGTACTTTTTACGCTAAGGTTATTCTCACTGGATCCTTAAAAGATATTCTGGGTCGGTCCAAGCCAGTCAGGACAGCAGGCCTCACTGATACCCCAACAAACTTTGGAGGTTCCACCGAGATTCGGAAGGCCATCTTCAGATACTCCCGGTACGGTATATTTTTTTTATTTTTGCCTGCCGGAATTGTCCGAAGAAGCTGACCAAAATCAGAATAAAAGTGCTTTTTAGTATGTACGTACCATGACCCACTTTGGAAGTGGATAGTACGGTACATTAAACGGTACATTAAAGGGGGAGAGGCGCTGCACGTAAATTCTAGCCGGCTAGGGGGGATTATTTTGTGTCACCGGGAGGCACCCTATAGTTCTGGGTAACATAGTCATAATAGTCCCCTTATTTTGTGTTTCCGGGAAACACTACATATATATTTCTAGGAAATATATGGTCCTGATTTTCTTTCCGGGTAAAGAAGATTGGGTGGATGTCCCACTATATCTGAATTTCTTTTTATTTGTGCTTCTCTTACTATCGCTAGAGTGATAAGATAATTTGTTTGTGTGGTATAAGGGTCCAGGTTGGTAAGTACGGACCAGCATCACTGTCATTTATCTCCTGTGTATTTCTTTGTGTGATTCCAATGACTTTCCTCAGTGTTCAATAAAATACGGGCCTCCTGTGTGCAGGCCTGTTCTTCCATAAAAGCAAGTATAAAACTGACGTGTACAGCCCTACCGTATGGGTTGCCAGTTTTAAAACCAGCCGGGGGGAGAGGAGTGAGTATAGAAGAATTGTACTGCTTTGAACACAGGATTTGAGATAGAATGCATGGAAAGATTTTTTTCAGTGTCTAGTGTTTCCAACCAGATTATAATCTTTACACCTGGGCAACTACTAGAGAAAACCCCCAAGAAAATTTAATGAGCTAAAGTTGTTCTATAAAGTAAAACTATGTTTTTTCCCGGAATAGGCGAGATATGCAAGATGTCTTAGTCTGTGTATGTGAAATTAATTACAGTCTAGTTAACCCATGGGTGGACAATCTGGAAGTACGCTGGGTTTTCTGTGTTGTTATCTATGAAGAGGTTAAATGCGTTCCGTTCTGTAGTGAAAGCGAGATGATAAACGGGTAATGATAAGTGTAACTGGTTTATATATTTGAAGATTTATGTAAGTTAAACGTTGACAGGATTAAGTGATGAAGTGAAAAGAAAGTTTTGTGAAGTTGTGAAAGAGTATATTGTAAGTAAGCTGATGTGAGAAAAATAGAAGTTTGTTTTTTCTCTTTGTCAGAAAGTTTTTTGGGAAAGTTTAATTGTAAGAGAGGAGCAGAGAAGTGTTAAGAAGTCGCTAAAAGGAAGTGATAGAATGTGTTGTATACAAATGGGAAAATGTAAGTGATTCAGAGAGGTAATTGTGTATGGAGATGCTGGACCTTCTAGTTCCACATCATGCGTGCTCTTTGAAGTTGTGACCCCCTCCTAAGGAATGTGTTCATTGGAGCATGACAGTATGTGCTCGCGTTCAAACCCCCCCCCCCTCCTTTATTTCATAAAAAATAAACTGCAATGTATCTTGCATGGTGATGGTTTCTGTGAAACATAGGGACATTTTTAATTTTTTATGTAGAAGTAAAATTTTAGTTGAAAGAATCAGTTTTTGCTATGTAATTCTAGCATTATTTGGAACAAAGGAAAAATGGCCGATCATAGCCAGCGCCCTGTAAATTTCTGAACGGTAGCCATGATTTATATAGTTATTTAAATGTTTAGTTCTCCAGTCCAGCCTATTGGGCGTGGAAAGGGAAAAGGCTCCACCCACTGAAAAAAAACATTTGTACCCTTTGGTGAAAGTCATTTTGAACAAGACAGTTGACCAGGCTAGAGCACCTTTACTTAACAGTATGTGATAGGACAATATTGAATGATTACAGGAGATAGATGCCTTACATGTTATAAATTGATTTAAGTAATAAATGTAATGAAGTGTGATATTTTAAAATACAGTATTAATGATTGTTTTATGAGTTGTTTGTTAATATAGAAAAACCTAGATCTGTATAGAATTGAACCAGTCATTGAAATAGTAACATCAATATTAGTGTGATATGTGGTCCCACCCTTAAGAAATTTTACAGGCAGCAAGTTTTGTTGTCCCCACATCTCACTCAGGTGACCCACGGGGAAGTCTTGGGCATGGTGTGATGGGAATGATGCCTGGAGAATTGCAGAGGGTGGGAATACAGGTTATAGATGTATAGTAAGAGGTATTGCACATATCTGAACGTTTTGTGTGGAAGGAGGATAAATGATTGGATATATTGCTGACAGAGGAAGAAGGGGGAGAACTGGCCACTCTGCCCCTGACGCTCTGATCAGCCAGCAAAAGTGATATTGGGTTGATGAAAACTGCGGATGCAGTAATCATAACTCCAAAGGTTCCTTCCGCCCACACAAAAGGCAATATCCCCTGAAACAAAGGAACAAAAAGTGGAAGCACAAGGTTGTACAAGGGAAGGTAACCTGTGGTTAGGCCCAGATTGTAATCCAATCCTGTCTAGCAGTTTTGTTTCATCCCCAGGTATCACATCAGAAAGTGAAAGACCCATCCTTGTGGAATCAGGAGATTGGATCCGGACAAAGGTGCACAAAAAAAAAGGAAAAACTGAAGGACCCTGTCAGACACTCTTAACCGCACCTACCACTGTCAAAGTCAGTAAGCAAACATCCAGACCCTGATATCCCCAAGGGCAACAGAGTGTCCCCAAAATCATTAGACTAGAAAACAAATCTATGTGAGTGAGTGTTGTGAATGGAGGAACATCTTTTCTTTTAAATAAAGGGATTCACATCCTGGAAGGAGAGACCACCTCCCACCAATAAGAGGTGAAAGTAACATTGTGAACTCAACACATAGGGATAGGTAGATAGGAGGTGACCATGATTTTTCTGCTGTCCCCGGGTTACCACAAAACCCCTCAAGGAAGGTTCCTGATTATTGCTTGTACCTTATTCGCCGTGGGTCTTGGCACCTATTGGCTCTGGGAGACTTTGAAGTTGAGATAAAAAATGTCAGATCTCTCTAAGAGGAGGATGAGAAGGCTGAATACAGGAGAAGTTAAGGGGTGGGGTGTACAAGAAACACCAGTGTTGAATACGGAAGCTTCAAACCAGACCATAGTGTTTACTTTAACAAAGAACCAGGTATTTGACCCAACAAAAGTTACTTATGACCTTCGGGCCTATAATATATATATGTGTGGGAAGAATAAGGCATGTGGTTATTGGGAGAATGTATTGTGGACAACAGACCCCCACAAGTGGGAGACTAGTTCGGCTAGGATTCCCTTAGATGACATAAGCACCTATCAGAGGATCTCCTTAGCGAAGGGAAGCCAAGGGACCATTATACTCACAGTACAGAACCCAGAGGTAAAAGACAGTGGAGTATATAGTCTAGGAATAACTATGTCAGGGACGGATCCTTGGGCTGAAGTCAAAGTTCAGGTAAACCCTCCCCAAAGTGGCCCTGCCGGTGCCATGGGCAACTTACCCCCTGAGGTTGGAGTACGGCAGGACAACGAGGTAATTGGGGTAGTAATACAGCCAGAAGATAGACTGAGTATAGAGACTGATTATTCTGACAAGAATGAATGGTTGGAATGGATGAAGTTTACAGCCAATTCTACTAATGCCTCTGACTGTGTAGTGTGCGCCAGTGGAAGACCAAGCCTAGCGACTGTTCCAGTCCCCACAGTTTTCAATATGACATGTATCTTATTGATGATGCAAGGTAAAACAGATAACGAAGGTTGCAAAACAGAAATTGATAAGTTTCCTGTGACTAGAATGAAAACCAAACCAGTAGGTGTGACAGTCTATAAGGGGAATTACACTTGTTTTAATAATACTCTTAAACCGACTTCACACGAATTTAGATATTGCACAACTACATATCAGGTCAGAAGTGATGGAAGATTCCCAGTCTCACTGTTTGCCAATCAAATACAAGCTCTAGCAGACACTTGGTGGTTGTGTGGAGACAATAAACTAAGGCCTTTATTGGGCTCAAATTGGGCTGGAATATGTACGCTGGTGAAAGTAGTTCAACCCTTTCTAATCTTCCCAGCCCAACTAGAAGGTGTTCCTATATGGGATAAGGCCACCAGCATAAAATTAAATAGGATGAACAAGCGAGATATTCCAGGGGGAAGTTTTGATAGATCTGTATATATAGATGCTATAGGCGTACCGAGAGGCGTGCCTGACAAATTTAAAGCTAGAAACCAAGTAGCAGCAGGTTTCGAATCCATTTTTCTGTTTATATCTGTAAATAAAAATACTGATTTGATAAACTATATATATTACAATAAGCAGTGCTTTGTTAACTACACACGAGATGCAGTCAAGGGCCTTGCCGAGCAGCTTGATGCCACCTCACTGACAGCCTGGCAGAACAGAATCTCCTTGGACATGCTCCTGGCTGAGAGGGGAGGGGTCTGTGTAATGTTTGGCACCACGTGTTGCACATTTATCCCTAATAAATCTGCCCCAGATGGCAGTGTCTCCCGAGCATTGAAGGGCTTGGAGATGCTGTCTCAGGAGCTGGCAGAAAATAGCGGGATTGAGAACCCCTTCACCAGATGGATGGAACGCTGGTTTGGCAAGTGGGGCAAGTTTTTGACCACCTTGGCCACCGCGGTTGTGGTGATACTGTCAGTATTATTATGCGTAGGCTGCTGTCTGGTACCATGCATGAAGGGACTCATCTCGAGGGTAGCAGATAGAGCTGCGGGTGATGTAATGTATGCAGCACTGTCCACACAAGACCCTGACTTATATGATAAACCAGGATTAGCCACACTGCTTGTATGAGAAAGTGATGCTGTTTTTATGAAAATCCCCACCGAAACAGGCTCGTGGAGTGGGAGCTTAAATAAGAATCTACATTTTGTAGGTTCAACAGGAGGGGGAAATGTTGGAAGAATGGGTTAAGTCAGGAGTCTTTTATTAAAATATAGTTAGAGTAATGCTTTATGTGAACCTATAAAATGTCGATTCATAATGTACTAAAGAATGTGTTTATTTGAGACGAGAGAACATCCAGTGACAGGAGGAGATGTCGCTGCTTTTTGAGAAAACAAAACTCTTGGATATGTGATGATCTGTGATGATGATTAATTATTTCTTTTCCCGGCTCCAAGATGGATTTCTTATAGCACTGCTTAAATTTTGTTTCACTTTCTATTGGCCACGTGGGAAAACCACCCATTTAACTGCTTGATTGTTAATAAAATATATAGACACTGATTAGGATGATTATATGATCATCCCTAGGTTACAACTCAGAACACATCTATGTTTTATGCATATTTATTATTATAAAAAATGTAAGCCCTCACTTTCAGTAGGATTAAACATAGGCAGACTTGTTGTACTGTGTTTCGGACTTCATTTATAACCCCAACACCACAGTGATAGCTATCACCAGAACTGTAGTCCTGACAGAACACAACCCTGCCTGGATTCATGCCACCAGAGTAAAGTTGGTAAAGAAGAGACCTGACCCAGAGGTCCCAGAAGCAAGAAAGGAGGTATTAACGGGGGCAGAAAGCCCTGACCTTGAAAAGGAAAGTCAAGACAAGGGGGTATTAACGGAGGTAGACAACCTTGACCCTAAAAATGAACTGCTACCTGAATTTTGGACAATGGCCCTTAATCTCCCTGATCCTACCCCCATTTCTAGTGATTTTATTGATATTTTTTCATATGTATTAATATAGAGGTGGCCATTACCCAAAAAGGGTAAAACTCCAAGTCTCACAACATTCTGGTATAACACACCAAACACACATGTAGCCACCTTTACTTTTGACTACTGCCATATATTTCACTGTCCTATAGTATTTTGTCAGTGTAAATTTTTATATTCATAGGGGTACACATATATATATGTTCAAAGAGGGGTCCAAGGTGAACTCAAAGCCAGAGATCAAGTAACAGCTGGATTTGAATCACTTATCCCCATAATGACTGTTAATTAGAATGTAGAATGGATAAATTACATTTATTATAATCAACAATGTTTCGTTAACTAACTCAGGTATAGACAACTAAGGGGATCAGTATTTTATGTGGCTCACAGGGTGGAAACAAGCCCTAGTTCAACCTTCTATAATCCTTACTGTTATCTATTCCAGTCCTTACTTTTAGTACCTAAGAAGACACCGTAGCCATAAGCAGAATGGTATTACCCAAAACACCTTTAGACGGGTGGGTATAGTCCTTCTTTTGCAACAAGGATATCAAGGACAGGATAGTCGCTATGCCCACTGACTTTACCAGGGAGCTATATGCCTCCGTTGACGTCTGTGACAATATAAGGCCCGACAGGGTTTTAGGGGAAATCATTTTCATGATTTAAGAGGGGGCTATGGGGGGGGGCCAGAGAAAACACTGGAACGCCATCTTGCTCTGGACTCCATTTTAAGATGCCCCCTCCTTTCTATCTCCCTCCATTTCACATTTCATGTTTTTCACATGCAGAACATTTACTTTCTATTTCTTGAGCAGTGAAACTTAGTTCACGGGCTGACTTCTCCTAGGTGACGTATAAACATACCCCCTCCCTGCTTGGGAGGAGTCCAGTTACGTCATATATCTTCTTACCTATAGTTTTACATTATTCTAGAAATTCCTCAAGCCCTGCAACGCCCCTTATATCTTTGTATAAGTGATAACGCACCGTAATAAACCTCAGAATAATTTTGGCGTATAACCTGTCTGTGTGTGTGTCTACTTTTTATGCTAAGAGACAACCCCAGTCCAGCAAAGACAGCCCCAGACCGGCAGATATAGCCCCAGACCGGCAGAAACAGCCCCAGGCCGGCAGAGACAGCCCCAGGCCAACAGAGACAGCCCCAGACCAGCAGAGACAGCCCAAGACCAGCAGAGACAGTCCTAGACCAGCAGAGACAGCCTCAGACCAGCATAGAAAGCCCCAGACCAACAGAGACAGCCCCAGACCAGCAGAGACAGCCTCCGACTAGCAGAGAAAGCCCCAGATCAGCAGAGACAGCCCCAGACCAGCAGAGACAGCCACAGACCAGCAGAGACAGCCTCGGTCCAGCAGAGACAGCCCAGACCAGCAGAGACAGCTCCAGACCAGCAGGGATAGCCCAGACCAGCAGAGATAGCCCCAGACCAGCAGAGACGGCCCCAGACCAGCAGAGACAGCCTCAGACCGGCAGAGACAGCCCCAGACTGGCAGAGACAGGTTTATACCAACAGAGACAGCCTCAGACCAGCAGAGACAGCTCCAGACTGGCAGAGACAGCCCCAGACCAGCAGAGACAGCCCCAGACCTGCAGAGACAGCCTCAGACCAGCAGAGACAGCCCTAATCCACCCCCTTTCCCCACTGCTACCGAGCAGGACTTTAGCTGTAATTAACACACACTGTCTGGATCAGTTCAGTGCACTCACCTTCCTGAGGCGTGACCACCGACCAGTCCAAAGCTGGCCGATTTTGGGCAAAACAGGCAGGGTGCCAGTGCAATTACTTAATTCTTTAGCATTCCATGCACTGTCCACCTGTCTGCAGCTTCAGCGACACCGTCCGTGACATCAGGTAGAAGGGTGGCTCTTCCCCCTTCATGGTCACCTGACCCTTTATTTTCCTCCCCACTGAGCTGACTGGGAGGCCGGACGGCCGCGGAGTTGGCCACTGTGAGGCTGGGTGAACGGTGCCAGCCAGCGGAGAGCAGCCCAGCTACCTTGGGAGTGTGCGGGGGAGAATATGGACCCGGCCAGAGGGACATGCATGTGGCAATCTCCGCAGAGTCGGCCGGCTAAAGCAGCTGCCCGGGAGTCATAACAAGTCAGAGGACACATAATGGCATGCGGCCCAGCGGCTCTGGCCCACCGGGCATATGCCCGGTGTGCTCTATGGCCAGTCCGGGCCTGTTTGAGAGATATGCAGGGCACCTACAGGTAAGCCTTATCATAGGTTGAACTCGCATGATTTCTAACCCGCAGCAGTGTGAAACTGGGCTAAGAGGTGTTAAGTGAGTCATTGGGGAGTTTAATTGGCTTTGATTTTTGAACAACAACAAGCACTTATACATATAGTATACTACGTGGATTAAAGTGGTTGTAAATGTGTTTTCTTACCTTAATGCATTGTAATGGGAAAAAAACTTTCTATTGCACATTTATATTCTATTTATTTGTCTAATTGTGAATGTGGAATCACAAAGTGGTGCTAACTAGCTAGCTCATAGGCACAGACATACACATTTTTACTTACAAGCACACAGATTTGATCTTGTTGCACAGGGATATTGTTTACTTATATTGTTATGTGTGCTGTAGCCAGGTTACTTGTCCTCCTACATTAATTCAGGCACGCAGGGCACCTGGTTTGAGCACAGTGGCACATGCAATTTCTTTCCAAGCCCCAGAGCACTGTGTTGGCTGTATCTGGAGGGCTGGGCGTAAATTAGGGGTGGTGTGGAGAAGGTCAAATGCAAATAGCCATTTGCACTGACTGCTTATATGTCTCTACTGAGTGTCCCATAGACTGTACTGCCACCTAATGACACTTTAGGGAAACTGCTCCAATGAAATCCAATTAGGACTGTAATTAACCACTTCCTTACTGGGCACTTAAACCCCCCTTCTGCCCAGACCAATTTTTGGCTTTCAGCGCTGTCGCATTTTGAATGACAATTGTGTGGTCGTGCGACGTTGTACCCAAACAAAATTTGTGTCCTTTTTTCCCACAAATAGAGCTTTCTTTTGGTGGTATTTGATCACCTCTGCGTCATTTCTGATCGCTGCTATAAACAAAAATGAGCGACGATTTTGCAAAAAAGAACACTATTTTTTACTTTTTGCTAAAGTACAAATCCATTAAAAAATATTATTCATCAGTTTTGGCCGATATATATTCTTCTACATATTTTTGGTAAAAAAAAAAAATCGCAATCGGCATATATTGATTGGTTTGTGCAAAAGTTATCGCGTCTACAAACTATGGGAATTGATTTATGGCGTTTTTATTATTATTTTTTTTTTACTAGTAATGGCGACGATCTGCGATTTTTATCGGGACTGCGATATTGCAGCAGAAATGTCAGACATTTTTTACACATTTTTGGGACCAATGACATTTATACAGCGATCAGAAATTTAAATGTCCACTGATTACTGTGTAAATGTCATTGGCAGTGAAGGGGTTAACCTGCAGGGGCCAGTGAAGGGGTTAAGAATGTTCCCTGGGCGTGTTCTAACTGTGGGGGGACGGGGCTGGCCGGGACATAACAGATCTAACTGATCCCAGTGACAGGGATCAGTAGATCTGTCATGTCCCCTGTCACAGAACGGAGAACCGCTGTGTTTACATCGGCGGTTCCCCGTTCTGCAGCTCTGTCAGGTGATCGTGGGTCTCGAGCGGACATCGAGTCCGCCTGACCCACAGGCACGCTCGCGCAGCTTGCGGCGGGCGCGCGCGCCGGGAGCGTGGACAGTGGACGACGTCCATGGACGTCGTCCCGGCATTTCAGATCCGCGCTGGAGCCGTACTTCGGCAATAGCGCGGATCTGTAGGGGTTAAGATGAGCTGAATGTTCAGTCCAAACATACGCTATATTGCCAAAAGTATTGGGACGACTGCCTTTACATACACATGAACTTTAATAGCATCCCAGTCGTATAGAGGTTACTAACCATACAAAATTTTTCGTACGACCATAGGCTTGCACATCACCAGTGGCGGCTGGTGTATAATGGGCACTTGGGCGCCGCTGACAAGAAGGAAAAAAAAAAGTCAGCCCGGCCCCCCTGCAGGAGGCGCCAGTATATTGACTTTTGTTTTTTTTTCCTCGGCTCCTTGCTGTCAGCTGACAGCAAGTAGTGAGCCGATTGGTCAGTCATAAAAGACTATGTGTGTGCACTGAACAGGCGCACGCACATAGTCTGATTGCCCCCTGAGCCATCAGAGCCATTGACTCTCTGTCATTGGATACTGTGGGCGGGGCGGGACTATGGCGGACGTGCTGGCTGCGTGATTACTCACGCAGGCGCAGCACTCCGCCGGGACTTCCACAGATCGTCCATGAGGAGAGGAGGACAGTCCACTGCCAGCCAGGCTCCAGCCTGCTCACCGCAAGCGATGCCTCTGCACGCTGTCAGCCCGCTCTCCACAAGCCGATCTCTGCACACTGCCAGCCTGCCTATTAGATGGGGTAAGTGAGGGACTTGTCCCGACTTCGGGGGGTGGGGTTAGGGCAGCGCCGCAAACCCCTATCTGGAACCCTGTATACTCTATCTGTTAACTCTGTATACACCTATCTGGGGCTCTGTATACCCTATCTGGTGACTGTATGCCCTATCTGGTGACTGTATACCCTATCTGGTGACTGTATGCCCTATCTGGTGACTGTATACCCTATCTGGGACCCTGTATACCCTATCCGGGACCCTGTATACCCTATCTGGGGCCCTGTATATCATATCTGGTAACTGTATACCCTATCTGGGACCCTGTATACCCTATCTGGTGACTGTATGCCCTATCTGGTGACTATATACACTATCTGGTGACTGTATGCCCTATCTGGTGACTGTATGCCCTATCTGGTGACTATATACCCTATCTGGTGACTGTATGCCCTATCTGGTGACTGTATACCCTATCTGGGACCCTGTATACCCTATCTGGTGACTGTATACCCTATCTGGGACCCTGTATACCCTATCTGGTGACTGTATACCCTATCTGGGACCCTGTATACCCTATCCAGTCACTTATACCCTATCTGGGACCCCGTATACCCTATCTGGGGCCCTGTATACCATATCTGATAACTGTATACCCTATCTGGGTCCCTGTATACCCCTATCTGGTGACGGTTTACCCTATCTGGGACTCTGTATACCCTATCCGGGACCCTGTATACCCTATCTGGGACCCTGTATACCCTATCTGGTGACTGTATGCCCTATTTGGTGACTCTATGCCCTATCTGGTGACTATATACACTATCTGGTGACTGTATGCCCTATCTGGTGACTGTATACCCTATCTGGTGACTGTATGCCCTATCTGGTGACTGTATACCCTATCTGGGACCCTGTATACCCTATCTGGTGACCGTATACCCTATCTGGGACCCTGTATACCCTATCTGGTGACTGTATGCCCTATCTGGGACCCTGTATACTCCTATCGGGTGACTGTATACCCTATCTGGGACCCTGTATACTCTATCTGGGACCCTGTATATCCAATTTGTGACTCTGTATACCCCTATCTGGGACTCTGTATACCCTATCTGGTGACTGCATACTGCTATCTGGGACTCTGTATACTGCTATCTGGTGCTCTGTATACTGCTATCTGGGACTCTTTTTTTTCGGATGAAAACCGTATTAATGATACAAAAATCAGACTTTGCCTTGACGTAGGAAAAAAAATTCTGGTCTGCACATTCAGCTTTTGTCATCCGAAAAATCACAATCGGCTGTCGAAAGGAGCATACTAATGGTAAGAATTTCGGACGATCGGTCATTGTACAAAAATTCCCATCCGAAATTTGCATCGTGTATACGGGGCTTTAGTCCGTAGGGTTCAACATTGAGCTGGCCCGCCCTGTGCAACTATAACAGTTTCAACTTTTCTGGGAAGGCTGTCCACAAGGTTTAGGAGTATGTCTATGGGAATGCTTGACCATTCTTCCAAAAGCGCATTTGTGAGGTTAGGCATTGATTTGGATGAGAATGCCTGGCTCGCAGACTCCACTCTAATTCATCCCAAAGGTGTTCTTTCGGGTTGAGGTCAGGACTGTGTTGGCCATTCAAGTTCCTCCACCCCAAACGCATTCATCCATGTATTTTGTGATGTTATGCAAGGCAAACTAATAGATGGATGCTATGTGTTGCCTTGCATTCGTTCATTTGGAGTGGACTAAGGTGGAATCTGGTCCAGGTGTTACCAGACAGCTTGGCAGGCTTTGTTCTGGACCGGATTTTGTGATCCACTTAAGTCCAGTCTCAGCTGGGGTTTAAATAACCAGGAAGTGAGCAAAGGTTTGCTCTACTCTGGGACAGTGAGAGCGAGCAGCCTGAGAGAGCTGACACATGGAGGTTTGCAATAACTTTATTTGTGGGTGTTTGAGAGAAGCCTGACACCGCTTAGAGAGGTATCCGGAAATGTCTAGTTAGAGCCTGGATGGCAATGATTTATTTTATGTTTTGTTTATTTTAAATGCAGCCCTTTTTACCAATAAACCTTACTGCTGAAGAAACTGCTGCCTCAACTGCCTTTTTCTCAGGAAAGGTGATCCCCACCAGAGCTAATCCCTCACACATAGTGGACTTGGCAGACAGTTTCCTAAATATGGAGGAGATATTAAAGGCCCTGCTACAAGCCACTGCAGCTCAGCGGGAAAGCAATCACCAAGTTGCACAGGCCACTGCAGCTCAGCACGAGGAGAGTCATCGACAGCATGAAGCTCAGCAGGAGGAAAGTCACCAACAGCTCAAGGCTCAGCGGCATGAGATTCGCCAACAGCACAAGGCCCAGCAGGAGATAAACTGCTGGCTGGTGGAGGCTCTGGTGGAATTAAAAAAGGGGTCCGCGCCTCCAGTGCCAGTGGAACAAAAGTTGGTACGTGGAGGCGTACCTCACGACCTTTGAAAGAGTCGCTGTTCACGAAGGATGGCCAAAAGAGCAGTGGACGGGACTGTTAGCACCTTTCCTGACAGGTGAACCCCATTTAGAACCAGATAAGGCCCAGGACTATGAGACTCTAAAGACGGAGATACTCAAACGCCTGAGTGTCACCATGGCCGTCCGGGCTCAACAGGTGCATCAGTGGTCCTACCGCATGGACAAGCCACCCCACTTGCAAATGTTCAACCTGATATATCTCACGAGGAAGTGGTTGCAGCCAGAGACCTTGCCAGGTCCTCAGATTGTGGAGCGTGTGGTCATGGATTGGTAAAGCGCTCCCTGCTGCTTTGAGGAAGTGGTTCAGTCATGGGGACCCCAAAACTGCCAACCAACTTGTGGACCTCATGGAGAGATACACTGCTGCTGAGGATTTGTTGCACCCGTCTGCGCCACACTCCAATGTATCTAGGGGTGAAAGATCGCCCAGCAGATCCGGTAAGACTCTTCCAGGGTTTCTGTGAGCCGCGTCCTGTCATATTGCGCAACCACTAATGATACTGGTGCACATGCACGAGTGCGCCAACCCATGTGACCGTCCATGTGAGGTCACTATCGGGCGTCCTAGATGGCACACAGCTCCTCCCCCTGTCTCCTCCATAAAAGCCTGAGAGCAAGGAGGAGATGAGCAGCCGCTGCTCTGACTCCCTCTGGAGCCGTTAGGACCCAGATGCTCCCTGTACTTGCACTAAAAGTAATTATTTTCATACTCTCACCGCACTTCCTATGTGGCCCCTTGCTGGCAGATATAGTTATGTCGGCCTGACAAGTTATGAATTATCCTAGACTGCTTAGATTTTTTGTCTCTCTCTCTCCAAGATATTAACATCCATATGGCATTCATCCTTATGATGAAATGTACCCAGTGCAATACTCCTAATAGAAATACATGATACTCTTAGATATTTGTCAGTATATGAATCTGTAATTTTGTCTGTGACTTATAGAAACCCTATATACTTTCAGGCTACCATCCGGACTCCTACCCTGGGGGGGGGGGGTTTGACCTGCGGTGCAGTGAGCCCTCCCAGGATTTGGCTCTATTGGGGGGTCCTTGTGGTGGATCTCCTTCCACCGAGGGAATCCCTTGCACACTCTCCATTTCCACCGCTGACCATCCAGCTGGGTCCACCTTGGAGGAAGGTGTTTTTCTTCCCCCTTTTCTTCCTTCCCTTTCCCCGGCCCTCTCCCCATCCTTCCCCCCATTTTTCGTGGCGGCTTTTCTGGGTGCACACGACCACTCTGCAACACTGGGTAAGTTAAAATTTTGTGTATATTAATCTGTAAGCACTTTACTTTCTATTCTTAGAAATCTCGACTCTTTACTTGGATGCATGTTACTACCCCTGAAGAAGGGTATTTTGTCCCGAAACATATAGGGCACACATCCGAGAAGATTTCAGTTTCAAGATCTATGTATTACATTTTATGTACCGTGTTTTTATGGCTAATGTATGTGCCAAATTGATCATACATTTCTTAATATGTTTGTACAATAACATTTAATTTTTATTCTAATTTGGTTTCATTGTTAAATTGCCGCTAAAGTCCCATTATTGTACTGGGGGAGTACTTCCTAAATATTCCAGGGTTCAAGGGCATGGGGAAGAATGATAAGACTGCTGTTTTGGCTAATGAGACTGTGGACTCTAGACCTAGAGACTAGCCAAAGAAGCCAGAAAGGTCTGTGGGACCCTTGAGAGGACTGGGCATAGGCCATATACAATGCTACCGCTGCCATGCATTATGTCATATTGCTGCTAATTGTCCCCTGAATGACGAACCCATGCAATGTGATTATGCTTATATGACAAGACGCTTTTCTCTTTTTGTACAGGTCGCATGTATGGCGTCATGTCAAGGATGCATGGAGAGACAAATGTGTATGATTTCTATTGATGGAAAGCCAGTCACTGCACTGCTTGATTCTGGTAGTGTTGTGACATTAGCCACAAGTAAGTGTGTAACTCCTGCAAAATTATACCCCAGTACTGTTTGGGGTTATTTGCATTCATGGTGACACACAGGACTACCAGACTGCAGTGATTGAGACGGACACTCCCTGAGGCAGGGTGACACATTCAGTGGGGGTTGTACCTTCACTGCTCCACCAAGCCCTAGTGAGGACTTTCTCTGCTGAGAGAGAGGCTCTCTGCTGTCATACTCTCTGCACTCCTACACACATTGTCACTCATTTTCACTGCAGCATGGCTTGCTGTCATACTGTACACACCCCTCTCCTGTGAATACTGCCCCTTTCATACACTCTACACTCCTCTCCTGTACATACTGCCTGCTCTCATACCCTCCACACTACTAGGGATGAGCTCAAGGTACGGTCTGAACACAACATCAGAATGAACTTTGGGTGCTCAGTCGTTTGTCCGATTGCCAGGCTTGTAGCCTGTTCAGCAGGAGCTGATCATCGTATATGGTAGCGGTATTTCTGCAGCTATTATCTTATACAATGGGTATTTCTACTGCTGCTATCTATCACAGCTTCGTATATGTCAATGGTTGCTAAGGAAGCAGTTGGTGCCATCCCTCAGACCCATTTATTTACTGGCTGGAAATACCTGGCCATGTAAACAAAGGGGCAAGGATAACATGACCACTGCCCAGACTTGCCCCTTTGTTTATTTTTAGTGGTGGGGCCCAAGATATCTCATTCAGTGCTAGCCAGTGATGGGATCGGACATGTCCATTGGATGGTAGGATTTTTTTTTCTTTAAATGGGTGTTGGGCATTGTTCATTATTATTATTGTTCACATTACTAATGTAGAGCCCCCATAGTATAGGTGCTTTGCTTGTGTAGATTTTTGATAGGAAAGGAAAAATCTAGTCAGGCCTGACTGTAGGTGCAGGCATGAATGTTTTGATCTGGGCTAGGGGAGTAGCTCAGGAAGGGGCTGGAGATAGAGGGAAGGAACACCCCTTTTAGATTCCTTCCCCTTGAGCTTGGAAAGTTCTGGAAAGGGGGATGGAGGAGAAGGTGTCACTTCCTGATGTATGACAAGGAGCTCTGACCAATCCAGCGGCTGGATTGGCAGGGGGCAGGCTTCCTTAAATACAGAAATCTGCCAGCAGGTGTCAGGAGAGTTCGGGTAGAAGAGTGAGGATGTAGTCAGGAGCTGAGGGGCAGGCCTCATTCGGGAGGGGATCCCTCTTCTGGGGGGGTGAACCTGAGGGCTGGGGCTTGGGTGCAGGCAGGAGCGGAAGTCGGCTCCTGGAGTGGCACAGGAGAGCAGAAGAGAAGCTGAGGTCTACATGGAAGGAGACTCTTTAAAGGAATCCACCAATAAGTCGGTGATTGGTGGCCTCTAGGAGTTGGAGGAGACGACTGGGACAGTCTGAGAGAGAGAAAGAGAGCAGTCTGTGGAAGCAGGAGGAACCAACCAAGGGGAAGAAGAGCCATTAGACCGCAGGACAGACCGGATGGGTCTGAAGGATGGGCTGGGAGTAGTAGTTCATCCAAAGGCCCGGCTAGCACCAGCATACTTTGCTACACAAGAGAGGCTGTCTGGTTTCAGTGAGAGAAACCTACAGCTCTCACCCACAAAGAGTAGTTCTGAGGCCTTGCCAGCGGCTGCAGCAGGCCTCACCGTGTGCTAGCTGTGGTGAAGAAGTATTGTAGAGATCTGATAAATTTCCCTTTGCACCAGGAGGATAGATGTAACGGTCAGCAAGTAGTGTACTGGAGAGAAGTACAGGAGAAGTGTAACGGTCAACAAGTAGTGTGCTGGAGGTGAAGAAGTGTATATACCAGAGGTGTATATAGCATGTCCTCTGTTCAATTACTGGGATTCCCACAGTCATCCCTAATCCCTATCCAAGTTCAAACCCCTAAATAAAACAACAAAAACAAAGAACGGGCCTGTTCAGTGACTTTGGGATGTGTGGAATACGTGTGATTGAGGGCAGCAGGCGGGTGGGCCACAACTTTCAGCCACTCTTAAGGGAGCACATGGCTACACTAATGTAGCCTGGTCTACTGAAAGTTGGGGGGGTTGGATTTGACCAGTGGTCCCCGATCCCACCCAGTTTGCTATTTTCACACTAAAGTTCCTCCCCGCCAATCAGGAGGCAGGTCGTGAGACCTGTTTCCTGATTGGCCAAAGCGTTAGGCGATCCTATTGGATGCCTAGCGCTTAGGAGGGACAGAAAGAAGAAACACAGCAAAGCTGCGGGATGAGTGGACACTGAAGCCGTTGCCCACATCTTGGGAGAGGAGGAGAGGACACCACAGCCCGCCAGCCCTAGATCGGGTAGGTGCCGCGGTCTGCGAGGGGGGGGTAGGGCAGTGTTGTCCGGCCGCCTGGAGGGGGTGTGTGCTTGTTTGCTGCCCCCCCAAAAGATAACCCCCCCAGGTGGTTTGTTTGCTGCCTTCCCTTCCAAAAAAAATATGGAGTAATAGCTGCCTCTGGCGTGTTGTATTCTGGAGCAGATGTGTAGACCTAGCCTTAATCCCAATGCTAAGTACAATTATAGGCTGCAACGAAGAACTTTCCACTTAAAAATGATTATCTGTTTAGCTCAAGGGTGGGAAAAGATTAATCGTAGTCGGCAGGATTCGAACCTGCGCGGGGAAACCCCAATGGATTTCAAGTCCATCGCCTTAACCACTCGGCCACGACTACTAGCTGATATAATGCTGTTTACACACACTGATATCTATCAGCACCAATATACTGCATTCTGAACACCTTCCTCTCTCCCTGCTATCTTTATGACGGTCTCTGAAGAGTGTAGACAGCAATGTTATAATGGTCATTATATCTCTCCTAGAATGTGACACCCCGCGCCCGCATCATCTTTTATACAGCATGCAAGGTACACAATGTGCC
Source organism: Glandirana rugosa (assembly GCA_018402905.1). Taxonomy (NCBI): domain Eukaryota; kingdom Metazoa; phylum Chordata; class Amphibia; order Anura; family Ranidae; genus Glandirana; species Glandirana rugosa. The sequence continues at coordinate 517,219 of BLSH010197939.1, forward strand.
AATTCCATGGATCACACAATCAGATTTCCTGTATATGACATTACCCTTTATTCTAAAGATCTAGCCTAAAATCGTGCGTCCTATACGTATTTTGACGCACGCAACATTTAGCAGCAACGCAATTAACATCTAAGGATCCTAAATTGGGTAGATTGTAGTTGCGTAAACTATCAGGATTTGACACACACGTTGGCATGGATAAATATGATTGCAGAAATACGGATCTTAGCAGAGGACAATGGATGAATGCGCACAACATCGCACATTCTGCACTTAATAACCGCAAGCGACGCAACTACCGTGTAGCGAATACGTCATCACTACGTACATGGAGCGGGCTGCCACCTAGTGGCCGTGTGTGCCATTATCCGTAACCTAGCGGCCTCTGCGTCATCATCTGCTACCTAGCGGCTGTGTGCAGTTCTGTTCTCCACTCCCGGGTCGGGGTTTGTTTAATTGCAGTCTGATTTGTAGTTGAATTGGGGAGGACGCCAGAATTGTAGGTTGATAATTGTAGGATAGGCTGTATCGGCTCCTTTTGCAATGCTACGTTTTACATAAGTCATCTATACTAGTGCTGTTCCCTAAAGAAACAACAACTAAGATATCAAATATATTCTTTATTAATTATTGTAATTAAATGGCTCCCACACAGTGTCAGGATGGCCGAGTGGTCTAAGGCGCCAGACACATGTTGATGGGGACAAGGGCTTCTTCCCGACAACCCTGGGCTGTGGTTGTCGGGGTCAGCGGGTGGGGGATTTATCGGAATCTGGAAGCCTTCTTTAACCACTTCAGCCCCGGAAGGATTTCTCAGGTTAGGACCAGAGCACTTTTTGAGATTTGGCACTGCGTCACTTTAACTGACAATTGCGCGGTCGTGCGACGTTGTACCCAAACTAAATTTGCGTCATTTTTTCCCACAAATAGATCTTTCTTTTGGTGGTATTTGATCACCTCTGCGTCATTTCTGATCACCACTATAAACAAAAGAAGAGCCACAATTTTGCAAAAAAACCCAAATTTCTTACTTTTTGCTAAAATACAAATCCAAAAAAATATATAAAAAAACATTTTTTTTCATTGGTTTTGGCCGATTTATATTCTTCCTCATATTTTTGGTAAACAAATCGCAATCAGTGTACAGATACGAGATGTGCAGCACCTGAAACTACAGATACTGGAAGCCTGTGCTAGCATTTCTCCTGCGGTGTTGCTATCAGTGTGTGAAGAGTGGGAGAAGAGGGTTGCATTGACAATCCAACACAATGGGCAGCACATTGAACACATTTTTTAAGTGGTCAGAAACTTGTAAATAACTCATGAAAGAATAAAATTACGTTAAAACCAAGCACACCATTTTCTTGTGAAATTCCCAATAAGTTTGATGTGTCACATGACCCTCTTCCTATTGAAAAAACAAAAGTTGGATTCAAAATGGCCGACTTCAAAATGGCCACCATGGTCACCACCCATCTTAAAAAGTTTCCCCCCTCACATATACTAATGTGCCACAAACAGGAAGTTAATATCACCAACCATTCCCATTTTATTAAGGTGTATCCATATAAATGGCCCACCCTGTACTCCGGAATACTCTGTGCTATATACTCCGCCCTACACTGTGCTACAGTATCTCATAAAAGTGAGTACAATCCTCACATGTTTTAAAATATTTTATTATATCTTTTCATGTGATAACATTGAAGAAATGACACTGCTACAATGTAAAGTAGTGAGTGTACAGCTTGTATAACAGTGTAAATTTGCTGTTCCCTCAAAATAACTCAAAACACAGCCATTAATGTGTAAACCGCTGGCAACAAAAGTGAGTACACCCCTAAGTGAAAATGCCCAAATTGGGCCCAATAAGCCACCCCCCCCCCCCGGTGTCATGTAACTCATTAGTGTTACAAGGTCTCAGGTGTGAATGGGGAGGAGGGATGTTAAATCTGTTGTTATCGCTCTCGCTCTCTCATACTGGTCAGTGGAAGTTCAACATGGCACCTCATGGCAAGAACTCTAAGGATCTGAAAAAAAGAATTTTTGCTCTACATAAAGATGGCCTAGGCTATAAAAAGATTGCCAAGACCCTGAAACTGAGCTGCAACAAGTGGCTAAGACCATATCGCGGTTTAACAGGACAAGTTCCGCTCAGAATAGGCCTCGCCATGGTCGACCAAAGCAGTTGAGTGCATGTGCTCAGCATCATATCCAGAGGTTGTCTTTGGGAAATAGACATATGAGTGCTGCCAGCATTTCTGCAGAGGTTGAAGGGGTGGGGGGGTTACCCTGTCAGTGCTCAGACCATACGCCGCACACTGCATCAAATTGGTCTGCATGGCTGTCGTCCCAGAAGGAAGCCTCTTCTAAAGATGATGCACAAGAAAGTCCACAAACAGTTGGCCAAAGACAAGCAGACTAAGAACATGGATTACTGGAACCATGTCCTCCTGGTCTGATGAGACCAAGATAAACTTATTTGGTTAAGGTGGTTTCCAGCGTGTGTGGCAGCAACCAGGTGAGGAGTACAAAGACAAGTGTGTCGTGCCTACAGTCAAGCATGGTGGTGGGAGTGTAACAATGTAATAATTTTTTTACAATTTTTAAAATAATTTTTTTATTATTATTATTTACATTTTTTAGCAGCCCAGAGGGGCTTTGCTGAAATATCAGGGATCTAAACAGACGCATGAGATCTCACATTTGAGACAACAAAAGGAGATTGAGGACACAGTCCTCAATCTCCATCTCTGCAGATTCAGCTGCACAGAATGATTGAACAGGAATAGCTCTATATAGAGCTTGGTGTTCATTCACAAACACAGTTTACTATGCTTCAGTTACGAATGAACATAGTGACTGACACCAATCATTCACCGTGTTCATTTAGAAAATAAATTACATATTTACTGGTCCCTTCCTCTGCTCTCCATCCTGAAAATCTCCTGCAGCAGCTGAACCAATCCCCTTTTCTTCGACAGCAGTTGAATGCCGGTGGGTGGGAGAGAAGGAGAAGCCTCTACTAAGTTTTACTGATACTGGCAAGGTAAACCATGAACAAGGCAGGGACAAACAGTAAAAGTCAGAGACGAAGATAGATAACTGTCTATGGTGTCAACGCCAAGCACTTGCCTGAGGCAATGGGCAGCAAGAGGACTGCAGAGGGAAGGGGTGTGCAGTGTCTCAGCCTCCTATCCCTCTGTTGTCCTTTTGCAGCCACATGCCTTAAAGCGGATCTTCACCTATAAATCATAAGTGCCTCCTGTCCAACTCTCTTATTCTCCACTACCCGAATAGCAGCTATTTTTTTTTCACCATGTTTTTCAGAAAAATGCTTTGGTCTTTGCCCCCAATACACGACAAGTATTGGGGGCAAAGACCAAAGCCTTTTTCTGAAAAACATGGTGAAAAAAAATAGCTGCTATTAGGCCCTAGGCTAATGATATGTACTGTATCCACCGTGCCTCCTGGAATATATACGCCACATATCCCAGGGTGCCTTAGGGCTCGTTTACACTTGCTTTGGCTTCAACGCACATTAAAGCCCCTAATGCTTCAACATGCTTTTATGATGTTTTTTTCAGGCTTCGGTGGTGCTTTGATGAGGCTTCATTGGTGCTTTGATGAGGCTCTTTTGACGCTTTGTTGAAGCTTGGCCGATGCCCTGTAATTTCTTCAAAACAAAGCAAAGCTAAAGCTGAATTACAGCCTCTGAAAAGCCGTAGATGCTTCAAGCGAGCTTCAAACAAGCTTTGTCATAAACTTCTATGGAGGTGTTGGAGAGGCTTTGAAGCAGGGCTAAAGCTACATGGGGAATAATTTTTGACGCAAAGCTGAATCGAAGCAAAGCCAACACAAGGTGTAAACAGGACTGTAAGCTAACCATTATATTTAGTGACAGGAGCTTTGACTGGCGTTAAGAGAGCTTTAACAAAGCGTGTCTGACGCCCTGTTTTGAAGCAAGTGTAAATGAGCCCTTACTGTTTCATTCACGGAGGAGGAAGGCCTAGTGGTATTGGGAGGCCTGCCAGGCGGCGTGAGATCAATTGGTGGCAGGGCATGATGAGAGGACCTCAGCGGAACAATGCTGGATCCAGTGGATGGGTGAGTAACTGAGATGTGCAGATCCCACCTCCAGGTAAGCAGCGGTAAAAGAGAAAAGAAAACAGGAGTGGGGGTCTTGGAGACAAAACACTGAAAACACATAAGCAGGAATTTTTCTTTAACCAGTACAGAACCACGCTATAGCCGAAGGACGGCTACAGCGCGGCTCTGAAAATCCGGGAGGACGTCCATGGACGTCCTGCCTTGTGTGCGCTCCCCGCGTGCACTTGCAGCCAGCGGCGGCGCACTCTCGCGGCTGCCGCACGCTGTGTGGGCGTGCCCGCGGGTCGGGCGGACTCGATGTCCGCCCGAGACCCGCCGATCACTTGTAGCAGCCTGAGAACGGGGAACCGCCAATGTAAGCGCGGTGGTTCTCCGTTCTGTGAAGGGAACATAACAGATCTACTGATCCCTGTCACTGGGATCAGTTAGATCTGTCATGTCCCTGCCAACCCATCCCCCCCACAGTTAGAACACACCCAGGGAACACTGTTAACCCCTTCACTGCCCCCTGCATGTTAACCCTTCACTGCCAATGACATTTATACAGTAATCAGTGGACATTTAAATTTCTGATCGCTGAATAAATGTCAATGGTCCCAAAAATGTGTCAAAAACGTCCGACATGTCCGCTGCAATATCGCAGTACCGCTAAAAATCGCAGATCACAGCCATTACTAGTAAAAAAAAAAAAAAATAGTAAAAACGCCATAAATCTATTCCCATAGTTTGTAGACGCAATTGCTTTTGCGAAAACCAATCAAAATACGCCGATTGCGATTTTTTTTTACCAAAAATATGTAGAAGAATATATATCGGCCAAAACTGATGAATAATTTTCTTTTTTATATTTTTTTTTGGATATTTATTATAGCAAAAAAGTAAAAAATATTGTTCTTTTTTCAAAATTATCGCTCTTTGTTTGTTTATAGCGCAAAAAATAAAAACCGCAGAGGGGATCAAATAACACCAAAAGAAAGCTCTATTTGTGGGAAAAAAATGATAAAATTTTGTTTGGGTACAACGTCGCATGACTGCTCAATTCTCATTCAAAATGCAACAGCGCTGAAAGCCTAAAATTGGTCTGGGCAGGAGGGGGTGCCCAGAGAAGTGCCCAGTAAGGAAGTGGTTAAGTTTATTGTGAGCACAAAACTTCTTCCTGTTAATAATCCTACCGCTGCAAATCAAAATACTACTGAATGGTAATCAAGTGAACTACTTGGCACACTCATCCTTGTGCTTTGCTTTGGAACTGTAGAGGGGAGGATGGGCAGGGAAGAGCCTGAATAACTCATTTCACTAATTAGTTACCTTTTTTGAGTCAGCTAATTATGTTTGGCCTGAGTTAACTCATTGTTCTGGTGTTTATGTTTTTTAAAGGCATTGTCTTTCTGTTAGAATAAGAAATCAAATAACTAAAAGAAGAATGGCATATACGTAATAAGTTTCATTTAAAAAAAAAAAAGTTATAAGCTACTCATATGAGGTTCCATGGTGTAATGGTTAGCACTCTGGACTCTGAATCCAGCGATCCGAGTTCAAATCTCGGTGGGACCTTACTTTTCTTCAAGCATCTGATTGTAGAGAAAATATATATATATATATGTATACTATATACTGAATTCCATAGAAAACCAAAACAAAGCTGTACATTTATTAAAACAATTCACTTTTGGATGGCTATAAAATAACAATGAAATAGCATCATTGCTTGAATGATACTGATGCCTATAAGATATAGTACAGCGGTGGAAATAAATCAGTTTTAATCTAAACTGCAGTGTTATTAAAGTGATGTGAGAATAATTTTTTATATCAATGTAAATTACATAAAAATATTAGTGCCTCCCCGTCGGGGAATCGAACCCCGGTCTCCCGCGTGACAGGCGGGGATACTTACCACTATACTAACGAGGATTGGCCATGGCTACTAAGCAGAGTTTTTGGGTGAAAACTGAAAGCCGTTTTGGCACTTGGAAAAAAAAAATACAGGGACATGTCACAAGTTCAGATGGCACAATGCAGCTTATGCATGCACAGTGGGGATCCAGCTGCTAAACCAGCCTGGGTGAAGACAGTGCTGGATCCCTGGGCTGATAAATGTCTTTTTATTAACCACTTGCCTACCGCAGTTTTACTGTGGCAGAGTGGCCCCGCTGCGCTGTACATATACATTATCCAGCACTTTCAGGTAGGGGGGAGCATGTATGTGCGTTTGTCGCCCCAGCTATGCTGCCATTCAGATTTTTTCTAAATATTTGTTTTTACTATATTTGCCTCTGTCAGGTGTTTACTGCCATATTTAGTATGTGTTTTTATATGTTTTTCCCTTTGGACTTAGTTTAACCATTTGCGTGATGTTGTATGGTTTTCTAGCAGATATTATTAAGCTTGTCAAGCGGGGATCATTTGAGTTTATTGGGATCGGTTGGTGAGTGGGTGTGTTTTCACCTATTTCAACAACTGCCCTGGATCCATTGTTATGATTAAGCACTAAAGCTGGCCATACAGTATACAATCATCCTTTAGAGCAGTGGTGTCAAACTCAATTTCATTGTGGGCCACATCAGCATTATGATTGCCCATAAAAGGGCCGGTTGTATCTTTAAGACTATATGTCCAGAGCATCCCCTTCCCTTCCATTAGATGTCAAGAGTCACCCCCACCATCAGAAGTTGAATCCTCCACCCTCCCTTACATCAAAGTGCACCCCCTTGCCTTATGCTGCTGCTGGGAAGAAACTGGATGCATTGCTGGAAAGCAGAAAGTAAAGGGTCTGGAGGAGGACCAGAGGTGGGCTGGAGCTCCCCTGCAGCTGCAGGAGAGGTGTGAGGGCCACATGAAATGGCCTGGAGGGCCGGATTCGGCCCGCGGGCCTTGTGTTTGACACCTGTGCTTTAGAGTTACCAAAACCATATAATATGAAGTCAAACCTAAACATTTTCAATTTGCATACAATCAGGCAGGCCCCTTGCTAGGGCACTAGTATTGTGCGCGTGCCCACTGTGTTCCGGGGGGGCCAGGGAGCGGGTAGGGCAGACTCGATCTCCACCGGCTACCCGCGATGGCCCCCCCACCGCAGTGAGAGAACGGAGGTCCGTGTATGTAAACACGGATCTCCGTTCTGACAGAGGGGGAAGGGCTGTGATCACAGGCTTCCTGTATATGGAAGCCATGATCATTCCCCTCCCCCTGCCAGCCCAGCCCCCATACAGTTAGAACACACTGAGGGAACACAGTTAACCCTTAAAGCGCCCCCTCCAGGTTAACCCCTTCACTGCCAATGGCATTTACACAGTAATCAGTGCATTTCATAGCACTGGTCGCTGTATAAATGCCAATGGTCCCAAAAAAGTGTCAAAATGGTCCGACATGTCCGCCGTGAAATTGTAGTACCACTAAAAATTGCAGATCGCTGCCATTACTAGTAAACAAAAAAAAAATACTAAAAA